>CM061535.1:45978130-46382040 GCA_030545055.2 Neoaliturus tenellus | reverse complement strand
AAAGATTATAGATTTACTAAAGAACAAACATTCAAGTGGGCATGATGAAGTACCAATTACTGTAATCAAGGAAGTAAAAACAAACATCAGTACCATCTTAAGCCATTTGATTAATTCATCCTTTGTTTCAGGTATATTTCCATCTCAATTAAAAAAAGCCAAAATAATACCAATTCATAAAAAAGATAGCAAGAAAAATGTTATAAACTATCGACCAGTGTCGATTCTTCCAACTTTTTCCAAAATTTTTGAAAAATCTGTACATTTACAATTTATAGCATATTTAGAATCAGCTAACTTATTAGACAAATGCCAACATGGATTTAGACCCGGTAAATCGGTTGTGAGTGCAGCAACCGAATTTATTGAATCAATAATTGAATCAGTTGACAAAGGGAATCACACAATTGGCGTATTTATGGACATCTCTAAAGCATTTGACAGTGTAAAACACTCTAAACTATTAGAAAAAATTAAATATTTTAGGTGTAGAGAAAAATGCCCTTAGTTGGTTTAAATCCTATTTGACTGAAAGATCTCAATATGTAGAAATTACTCACTTGACAAAGAGCAATAAAATAATAAAAACCTTATCCCAAAGTAAAAATCTTCAATTTGGCGTTCCCCAAGGATGATCCATCTTAGGGCCTTTGCTTTTCCTGTGTTACCTGGGTGGATTAGATAAAGCTTTGTTACATGGGATTAGTCGTAACCTCTGCTTATATGCTGACGATGCAAATCTTGTAGTATCAACAAAAACACCAGAGGATACAGAGAAGTATACAAATATGGAACTAAAAAATATTGGGGATTCTTTAAAAAGGCTCAACCTACTTTTAAACACACAAAAAACCAATTTAATAAACTTTAAAACACCTCAAAATAGAATATCAAAAGAAATTGTAGTGACTTACAATGTACAGAACATAGAACATAAACAGAGCACAAATTTTTTGGGATTAAAAATAGATCAAAATTTAAACTGGGATGAACACATTCACAAAATTTTAATCAAAATAAATTCTGGAATTTATGCATTATCCAGAATGAGTTATTATTGTGACATAAAAACACTAAAAAAAATATATTTTCCCATGTACATTCACATATATTTTTGCATTGCACTTTACGGTTCAACCAAAAAGCATAACATGGAAAAAATTTTAAAGCAACAAAAAAAGGCAATTCGTATCATGCTAAAGTTAAAACATGATGATTCAGCCAAGAATCATTTTAAAGAACTAAAAATATTGACAGTCTTTGGACAGTACATTTATGAAGCAATTCTCCTTGCTAAAAAAGTTAGATCAGATACTAATTTTGAGGAACATGTGACACATCCTTATAATACCAGACGGAGATATGAATACACCCAGGAGCACAGACTTAAGTTTTTTGAGAAAAAGCCTTCATATGGGAAATAAATTTTTTAAATATGTTCCAAACAATATAAAGTTAGAAAAAGGACAGAAATTTAACAAACTGTTAAAAGAATATTTAATAAATAAAGCTCTATACTCGATAGAAGAATTTTCCACTCCTCTCTCAGTAGTGTCTTTTGGTTACTCCTGGCCCAGTTCAAGGTCAGCGGTTGGAAGTGGCAGGTGTGGGGTTGGAAGTGTGGGGTGGGGGTGACAGTGATGGATGGGTTTGGGAAGTGGGTCAAGGTCATCCGGAGGGGGTTTTAAAAAAGTGGGAGCCGCAGGGGCTCGGTGGGAATGGGGAGGTTTTCGTTTATTTTTAAAATTAAATCAAAGTCGTGTTCTTGTGCAGAGAGGTGTTGAAATATCGTCCAACGGTGAGGGAGTGGTAGACGCCGAAGGCGGTGGCGAAGAGAAGGTAGATGCACAACATGCACAGTACGCATTTGAACAGTTGCAGCAGGCGAACCATCCCTTGTTGATTTTCCGTTTCCAATTGCAGCCTGTTGATCTCTAGTTTGAGTCTGTCCTCTTCCAATTGTGTTTTAAGTGAAAAATCATCCATCATGTTTGTGTGCTCGTTTTAATTTCTATTTGTGAAACGGGAGCGGTGTTGACGGTCGGAAAGTTGGCGATGAAATGAGAAACGAAGATGAGGACAGGGCATATTTACTGGAAAGTGGTGGGGGGTTAAGAAAAACAGTTGTGTGTCCGATCAAACGTCATCGTCAGCTGTTGGTGTAGGTTTGGAGGATGCAGGAGTGAGTTCTAGCAAACCATCTTCATCTTCACTCTTAACCCTATCGCATGTTGGACAACCGTAAACAAGTTCCAAATTCATAGTGATGCAGTGGAATTTGTCTATAATATCTTCTAAAGTTTCCATTAAATCTTTTAAATCATGTCTTGTTCTAATTATAAAAGTAGATTTCATATGTGGTAGCGGATCGTTGTTCATCGTACGGGAGTCGGGAAACAAATGGTGAGCGTCAGTCAGCGGCTCGCTTATATGCGGGCAAGGGCGGTGGAGGGGGAAGTGGAGGGGTGGTGGCGTGGTGGGGGAAGTGGAGGGGTAGTGGCGTGGTGGGGGAAAGGCGATATACCCCCATGCGAACCGTTGGCCAGCGCATTTCGCTGCGAAATGCCATTCGGGTAGGTAGTAGGAGGTGTACTAAGATAAGCATTAGTTGTATTTTTAAGTTAGGAATACTAATAATGTTTGTAAATTAAATATTAAATTTATATTTAACCAGAGCTTGCATTTCTTGTTCCTCGTTGTTTAATTCAATAATTTTAACACCATTAGTTGTCTGTTCCTCTTCCTCTGCACTTTGCGACGATGAAGACGTGGAGGTGCCAGAAGAAGATGATGATGAAAATATTTTGCTAGGATTGACATATTGCACTGTGATGTTGATCCATCTTAAAGGATAGTTATCAATAAGTGTGAGTAAGTTTTGGAATAGGGTTTCCATCTCTTCTCTGTCGGTAATTAAATGTTGAAAGGAAATGAATTTATCATCCATGTTGTTGTTGTTGTTGTTGTCAGTGCGAGTAATGAAATGAAAATGAGAAGCGTATCGAATGATCCGTAGAATATATGTTGTAAAAAATAAGTGGTGGGGGTAATCTCAAGGTCAATCAAATGGAGTTTTAAAAAAGGGCTGCAGTCAGTGACTACAGCTATACATTTGAAGCTTCAACGGGTTCAGAAGACCAATCTGATCTATACTTGCACGCACTTATGATGCATGTACAAAAGTCGTCTTTATAATATGCATTGCACTTTCGACAAATGACAAGTCTTTCCGGATGAAACTTGATACACCTCTGGGGACAGCAAGTGTGGAAGTATCGTGATTTATAAATCTTGAAGGTTCGCAATTTCGGTGGTGGTAGTTGCTTTGTTTCGCATCTGCAGTAACAGGATCCAAAGAATTCGCACTTTGTACAGGCTAATCCGTCTACCATCCATCTTCCTAAATCGGTGCATTTCTGTTCACAACAGTAGCGCGGTGTGTCCTCGTTTTTCTTCTCTTCCATGTTGATACTTCTAAGTGTAGGCAAGAAATGAAGTTGTATAGTGTAGGATAGCATGTTTTATAGATTAAGAAAAGTGGTGGGGGTAATCTCAAGGTCATCCAAATGGAGTTTTAAAAAAGATCATCTTACAAGTGTAAGATGTATTTATTTAAGATACTGAGTTTTTATCTTCTTTTTCTTTCTTTACATCTTGTTTGTATTTTTCTTTTTCCTCTTTAGCCATGGCGATGAGATCTTCAGTGGAGAGTGGATGTACTTCAGGAAATTTTAGAATTAATTTTTGTTGGAATCCCTCTTTAGTCAATACTTGAAGATCGGACGTCATTTGTTCTGCACTTTGATAGTCCTTTCCGTAGATTTTTCCATTGAAATCAATCATCATTCTGTACAACATGGTATTAGTAGTTGTTTTCGCTGTGTCAGTTGGAGAGCAAATGATGATTCTGTTAGGTTACATGTTCCTTTTCTAGATGCTACAGCGACCACTTGATATTATTTAACATTAGTAATATTTCTGGAACTTAACATTACTTTGAGTAGATGGTGTTGTAGTTGAAGGTTGTGTTGAAACGAATACTTCTTCGTTGCAGAACTTTTGTTTAGGAAACATCCTCATGTTGTTAGCATAAACATCAATATTTAAACGATAACCACCGGCAAGTAACACTCGCAGTTCATTAGTAAAATCGTCGAGTTCTTCAAAAGTTGTGATGGTGGTGGTATCGTATGATGCACACTTAACCTTAAGAGACATGTTGTTATTTGTAATAACTGGAGAGCCAACAGAGATGTGTACAGCACAAAAGGTAGTCGTAGACTGATGAGATCTTCAAGAAAATTACGGCCTTTATATACCCTCGAAACTAGGTCAAGGTCATCCAAACGTGTTTTAAAAAAAAGCAACATATCGATAGTGCAGAAACACTATCGATATGTTGCCTTTTCTTATTTTTTTTCATTTTTATTTATTTAAAATCAGTTACACACATGTACAACAGTATATACAAATTACAGACTAGTTGCTAACAGGCATAACATGAAGTGTAAGTTCAGTAGAGTTGGTTCCGCTTGGACCGTGGGATGCCAAATAGAGTGCGCCGGGGTGAATCAGTCGTAAATCTTCATTCTGCAGCAGTTGAACGAAGCGTTTGGGAAGAAATACTTGAAATTTCGGTTCATCACCAGGTGTGTAGGGTGCTTCACTCAATGTGCAATTGATGGCATCTCCAATTGATGTTTCCATCTTCTTAATAGTGTGAATAATGTAATGTTTTTCTTCCTTCAACTCTGAACATTTCTTTGTCGGTAGTATTGTAGATTTAGAATGTTTGTTGAATTGATCAACAAGTGACTGTAGAAAAGTTTGCGATGCCATTATTTGTCTTCTTACTATTGTTCGTCTTCTTCTTCTTGTGCTTGCGCGTCAGAGGTGTTGACTCCTCGGAGGTTAGAGCAATACTCATGCATTGTCATAGTGCCGCTCTCGCTTTTATACCCATCGCTTCCCCCACCACTTTGCTGGAGATAGACATTCAAACGATATGCGTTCTTTAAAGCACATTGAGACTGCCGATGTTTAAAGTTTTTAGATGCAATACAAATGTTAGCAAAGTAGCAATAAAAATCTTTCTCCATTTGCACATTTATCACTTCATGGTTTGTATATGCTTGTATCCAATTTGCTTTTTCCAATCCTCTTGTGTAGATAGTTTTGAACTCTTTGCAGAAATGATTCATAATGTGTGGCATCATATTGTAGGTTATAAAACCTTCATCCCATGTTAGATTATGAAAATGTTTCATCAACCATTTGTTTGTTACTTTAGCTTTGGTTGTTAATCTGTTGAACGGCAAAGGAGGCATGAATAAAAAGTGATAAACAACAGATGTTATCATATCTAGTACCACTAACTCTTTGATTATAAAATTTCCATCATTACCACGGAATGCCTGAAACTCTATGATACCTCGCTTTACTTCCATTATTTCCGTCTTCTTAGAGAATGAAACTCGTTTATCCATGATGACGTTCAGTAGACAACTGGTATGTCAATGCAGATTGGCAGCCTTTTATACTCCAACATTCTTCTTCTTACTTACAATATTCTTTGTCTGTTTAATTTGTTGTTGATTGTTGATTGTTGAAACGTGATTCGTTTTCCTTGTTTTCTTGCTTTTCTTCTTCATCTAAATTAAAGTTGGTTTGATTGTGGTGTAACTGTCTCCACATCTCTACTTCATGCGGTATCCTATTGAAGATTGAAGTATCTACTGGACCGTATAGGATTGGAACATATGGTTGTCTATCCAATGCATCAATTAAATAGTCTTTGATAATTGTACTTGAGAATATTAGCTGTTTTAAATATCTTGTTATAGGACCAGTAGCACAAGTTAAAGCGTAAAACTCTTCTTTTGTCAAATGTATTTTTATATTATATTTAGTTAAATCTCTAAATCGAACTAGTTGTTGACCACGTTGTTTAACAATATCGATTTCAATATTTGATTCGAACAAACCTAGTTTTGTTTTTCTTCCAAACGTATTGTTACTCAAATAGCATTCCAAAAGATGTATATGTTTCATAAAAGATTCCCAAGAAGATTCAGTGAAGGTTACCATTTTAGATCCGCGATTCAAAATAACAGTTGGAGAGTAATCCAATGATTTCATTACTCCAGCAGACACAGTCTTTGTCATACAACAAGAAATAGGATAAAATATTCGAAGAAATACTTCCGTTAAGATGTTAGTGGGAATGTTATCTTCAATTTTCCTTTTCTTTGTTTCTTTTTCAACTTCCTCTTCTTCTTCTGTCTTCTTATGTTTAAACTTGAGGAACTCTTCCATTTCCTGTTCAACTTGTCTTTCTATATCCAAACTATTGTCAGCCATAAGAGGTGTAGTTTCTTCATTAGCACTTGATGTAGTAGAACTCATCTTGCGGACGATGTTACCCATACGACAATCAAAGATGAAATGAATTTCCAGCTCTTCTTTCTCGCTTTTATACTCGCAGATGACCTAGATATTATTGATCTTTTGTAAAAACCTTACAAATCGTGCAGATGTTGTATTAATCCTTCTTAAAGTACATTCTTCACGATTCCTGTCAGCGGTGTGTAAGTAACTATTTTATCATGTAGAATTAAACAGTATGCTGAAGTTCCATCTGGTATTTTATCTTCAAATTCCATTTCAATTTTTATATCTACACTTGAAGATTTCACAGATTCATTTTGTTTTGAACAATCGATTACGGCAATTGGAGCTTTTGAATAAAATTGTTCTGGTGATAAAAGTGGTGTATTCGTCTTACCATAATATGACGATTGAAATCTTGCATACATGTCATATAGAATGGAATAACGTTTCTTGTCAAATGAAACATTTAAACTGTCATATGGAAAGAACTGAGAGTTTAGAAAAACTTTGCAATTCTTTATCTTGCAATGGTCAAATTGACCAGCGTGCGCAGTTATAACATCTTTTCGTTTAGTCTGAAAACCGACTATTATGTACCTTGCCCGTTCTAAATAAGTAGAGGTTTTAACAGTCCATGTTTGTCTTTCTGTTTGAGGCAATATGGGGTATTCATGAAATTCCCAACTTCTAAATGGTATCACAATATCACGGTCAGATTTTAATTTTTTCAATAATAATACTCGATGTTCATCCGCCAATCTGACATGAGGTACTCTCCATACAACTTTATCCAATTGAAGTTGCCATTCCAAATCGGCATCTTTAGTTCCACTTGGCGCTTGTATTACATCCTTATTTGTTGAAGATCTGAGCAGTACCAGTTCTTGCTTTACGTTTATTATTATTCTTTTGTAATCTTCTGCGAATCCCAAAAGCAATCGTAAAGGTACATTAAAATCAAAGTAACCTTTTGAATTAGGAGTAATAGTGTCTTTATCAGGAGTCACCCATCCAGCCGAGATCAAAGAATTCTTTTCATGAGGTGTTATTGAAGTCAATCCTTTTAAAGTTGTTGATATACCAACTTTTTTTGTTGAATCAACTGTTACTCCAGATATCTCATATCTAATTTCATCAAACAGATATGCCATAGGGTTATTTATAAAAGGAACAGTTGAACCAGATTTTCCATCCAATGTTGTTACTCTTCCTTCGATATATAAATAACTTTCACATGGTAATGTGTAGATATCTTGTTGTTGAATGGGAATTCTTATTTCATCATTATTATTTAATTTTGATGAAGTGTAAGGGTTGTGAGTGTGATATTCCTTCTCCCATAGGGTTTCGTCGAATGTCGGTCCTTGTGCTATATCCAGTATATCCATGGTTGGCAAGTTTTAGTCCGATCTTCTGTAGGAAGCGTATGTTGTCCGGTGTTAACTCGTCGAATGTTGAGGAGCTACTGAGCTCCCGACTCTTCCGTTGTGGTTTAAATGATAATCCCATGTTGACTTTATGTTGCCGCTCTGATATGTAACCGTATAGTTATTGTTTCTCCTCTAAAGTCAACACTAATGCCGTCTTGATCCAATATGTTCAGTACGATGTCTGAAATGAAACTGGTGTTTAACGGTAGGTATATCAGGTTTTGTGGCTTCTCAACTATTTTAAAACCAGGAGCTACTGTCGGGTAAAATGTGTGTAATATATGTTGATTTACTCCATCTCTATATGATCCGTGTATAATATTACACGTTACATCAATACTGTTCACCTTTAATATTGTTACTGTTGTATCGCCAGTATAATCATTTCCAGGAGCTAAAATTCCTTTCTTCTTTGAAAATCCGAGCAAATTGCCGATTGAGTGGTCTAAACTAAAATCTATATAATACTTTGAAGTTATTTCTGCTTTCAATGTATTATTATTACCTTTTATAGAAATATTTTCTTCTCCAAGTTTCTTTTGTAATACTTGGTTTATATCGTCTATTTCATATGCTCCTGTAGATAATGGAATTATTTTTAATTGTGAATAATTTCCTTTTTCATCTTTACTCTCATAATAATGTAGTAAATTATTTTTTCCTTCTGTAACATTGGGAATTGAATTGTATGTAGTCAAATCCAATAATGCTGCTTCCCATAGTTTGTCCGTAGATAAACGTAACGCTGGGAAAAGTGTACTTTTCAATGTTGACGAATTTCCGCTCAGCGACACTGTATGCGATGACATCTTAAAGCTGACTGACGCTCTTCGCTAGGAACTCTAAACATAAATGTCCGCATATTTCTGTATTGCTAGGTTGCTCTCTTTTGTAGTTGTAGAATATATTCTTGGAGTGCCGAAAATAATGTTGAAGTTCTTTTGGTGGCGGTAAATTTCCAAAACTATCAAAGTAGTAAACATTTTCTCCAAGTTTTTTATAACATACCCAATGAGTACCTGGTCCATAATTAGAGTCTAAGTTTACTATTCCAGTTTCATTTTTCCACACTCTATTTGGTAATGTATCTTTCATAAAAACTCCTCTGAAGAATGGTATTCTTAAACATTTCACATATTTTGACAATTGATAGTTTGTTAATGCTTCATTTGGAATTATCAATTTATTCTTCTCATTTAATACACACGGTACGGTCTTAAGTAAAGACCCGATCCGTTTTTTACCATTGACCATATGGATGTTTTCTTGACTTTCCTTTTAGGGTTAGTGCGACGTCTTCTTTTGATGTTCCCGCCTCTTTTTGCAGCTTCTTTTTTACTAGGTTTTCTCCCGCGTTGTCTTCCACCACCAAACTTAGCTTTCGTCTTCATGGCTGTTGTCACTGCCCAAGCTGCTGCTTTTTCCACAATACTGGCGTCACTTGATTTAACCCTTTGCCAAGCTTTTTCCGCTAGCGCTCTATCCGCTATTGATCTATTTGTTGAATCTGCAAACTTGGAATACGCTATATCGTGTTCTTTGCAAGCTTGATCTAATTTATTAATTCCAGGATCTCCTCTTGCTAAACGTTTTGCCAACTTAGTTCCGGGTCCACAATATTGATAGCCTCCGGGCAGATGAAATTCGTATGGTAAAGCGTCTATTGCTCGATTTAGAACAGCACCAACAGGAATCCGTCTTAGCAGGGATAACGCAGCTGATGTTATACCACGTCCTTTCTTGCCGCTGTCTTGACGACGACTGAGCGTTGCGGTCTTCATTATGTCGTCTTATATAACCAGCGTGTTTACTCCACGAGCTGCTTTACATAAATGAATAACACATGCACAATTTTTATATTTAAATACTTAATTATTCAAATTAATTATATACTGATTTATAATTCTATTTTTAATCCAAGCTTCTCGTTCATCGGGTTGAATCATCACATGACTCGTTGTACTAGCTATATGATTGTGGGTATCGATAAGTAAATTGCCCACTATTCTTATTAAACAGTCTAAAGTTACAGCATCTTTTGGATGTTGGGGATCGTGTAACTGCATAATACGTTTATCATTACACGTGTAAGCAGTCGAATCACTTTTCGATATTGTTATGACTTGTCCAATAGTAGCAGCATCATTTAAATCTTCTCCTGGTAAAATATTAATTATTTTCTTCATCTTTGCATCATATTTGGTCCCAAAGTGTTTATCCCAAGTTATTGTTTGTCTCAATGTAACACAATCATCATCTTCATAACCAGGATAAATATCTTTTATTCTTCTATTACGACCATTGTATGTACCTAATGTACCACCACTCGCAATTAATGTTTGCACCATTAGAGGTACATCTGTATCTTTTATACCAAATCTTCCATTTGTTATTGTTTTATGTCCTGCATCCCATTCATCATTATTTCCTTGCATTAAATCAAACTTTTCATTTCCATGTATAAATGTATCTCCTCGCTTTAGCACGGCATCTTCATGTTTTACAAAATTCGATGTTCCCCTTTTTAATTCTTTAGATAATTGTTCCATAGTAACAGCGTCTTTTGGTTGAGAACCGAACTTTACATTTGACAACACTTTCCCATGACAATCGATTTCATCACCATCTTGTAAAATACAGTTGTCCTTGATGTATTTCAGGTTTACAGCATCCCCATCTTCCTTTGGGTATCCAATGTCATTTATTATAAATTTATAAAAAGAAAATCCGCGTTGAGTCTTTTCCGGTATTATAGAATGTAAATATTCTTTATTAACTGAATCTTTATCATTTTTTGGATTTGCCACGTTGGTTATTCTATGATTTCCAGCATCATATGTCTGTCCATCTTTTAAATTATTACCCCATTGTAATTTTAAAGTATTTGAAAGTTCAGATGATAAATACTCTTTAGTAATTGCATCAGAACTGTCAGTTGGTTTACCAACATTAATTATTCTATGTGATTTAACATCGTAAGTATTCTTGTCTAATTTCAATGATGTTGAAGTAGCCTCTTTTACTGTCTTTAAATTCGCTCCATCAGTATCTTCTTCTGGGTCTTTAACAAATTTTAAACGTTTGTTACTCATATCATAGTCACCTTCAGGTGTTTGCGGCAATCCACTTCTTTTTCTGTTTTCTCCTCGTACTCCTAGCCCGGAGTACCGTCCGAACTTGTCGACGCTCATGATTGAACTGATCCACTGTATGCTCACAGCTCTCTTATATATCCGTGATGATTTATACAACTATTCCACGATTTCGAAGTTCGTCAACTAAAGCCACCCATTCATTATTTAAACCTGTATGACCAGCTTCCATGGCTTCATGTAATAGTCTCATTCTATCAACCAATTTGTTTATATCATTATAGTAAATCACATTTGTATTATATAGGTTTTTCATTAAACCTTTACCAGATGTCGAAGTTTCTCCTTTTTTCTTTTTACCATATTCATCAATAAGTGATAAGTCCATAAGTGATAATGACTTCCTCTTAAGCGGTTTCTTCACAGCTGGTGCAGTTCGTAATGTTGGTAGTTTTTTCAGGGGAAACAATCTTTTTATTACAACCGTATATTTAGTTGCACGTGTTCTATTTATCATTGAATCTTTGGAGTAATTCTTCTTATGGGCATTAGTATTTTGCAAAATTTCTTTAAAAGTATTTAAATCTTGAAGCGTATATCTTATAGGTATATTTTTGAAAATCAGTTCAAATAATCCTTTTGTTCCTTTATATTTATGCTCACCAATAACAATATCATCATCTTCAGTCAAATGTACTTTTGAATCTCCTATTTTTAATTCATTTCCATCAATTCTCGCACCATATACATGTGACTTGTGTAATTTTGGGTTATCTTTTATTTCATGTAACATCTTCATGATATACTTTCTTCCAAGAGGTCCTTGTTGCAATATATCACTACTTAATTTTGTTAGATTTGGAATTGATTGTTCTGCTTCAGGTATATGTTGTTCTTGTTCTTCTTCTTTTTCAACATTTATTTCTGGTTCTTCTTGTCTTGTTTCTTCTTCTTTTTGAGAAACTTCACTATCACTTGTGTAAGAATCATCATCTTCTTCCTTTTTCAAACTTTTTACTTCAAATTTAGAAACAGGTAGCAAAACATCTCCTTCATAATGAGGTTTACCAATAGTTTCTGTTATCTGTTTTAAAGGTTCTGTAATAGGCTTAAATGTAGTCTCCAGAAATTCTTCTCTTTCATTCAAACCCATTCTTAATGCTCGATTTTTAAGTCTAATCGAGTCACTCAGTGATTTTATTTCTTTTAATAGTTTTTCTTGGTTCACCATGTTTACGCTGCGAAGACCAATCTATTACTAAACGTATCATCAATCGTTCAATGGATTAATACAAATTTATCCAACCCTATACGTATCTTCCATTTTTTATAGCTTCTTCTTTCATAATAACTAGAAATCCATATTTTTCAGCCCATGCTTTGCCACACATTTCTTTAAATTTATCAAGTGACATGTCTGCATTTACATGATCATTATATATGTGCTTTAAATTTGTTTCATCCTGCTTGAAGATAATAAGTAGATTTGCATTATCTCTTATTAGTTGTTTTGGAATTTTACTGTAAGTTTGACCAATATAAATGCTATCAATATTGTAATGTCTCCCCATGGCAAAATAACTTCTAATAGTGTCATGATTTTCACAAGATACATCATCGAATATAAATATAGAAAATGGTTTAGCCTCGTTTGGCTCCATTATAGTTTCACTAGCATTAAACTTGTAAAAATTAACTTCAGGCACACTTGCGAGTACCTTATCCAATAACTGGTATTTGGGTTGTTGCAAAGATTTGGAAAAAATGTAAATGTTGTTGAAACGTAGTCCTTTAGGATTTGTTATTAAGTTAAAAACCACATTAGTCTTTCCACAATTTGACGGTCCAGTTATTAAACATCTTATTGTGTTTGGCAGTAGTTCACCATGTTTTCCATGATTTAACTTGTCGTTGTCAACTGTTAATTCATCAATATTATTAATAAAAAATCGATCCTTTTGTTGCACAATCTCCATCTTGTGTAAAGGTTAAACACGTAATGAGTTCATAAATTGTTACACTAAGTCTTTTGTAGGGATCCAAGAGTCTTCACTTTTATCAAATCCCAACCAACGTACTTTAACCTTATCCTTTTTTCTTTGTAAAATCTTTTCAACAAGATATACATCGCCGACTGATGATTTTAACAACTCATGTCCGTAGAATCCACCTTCGAGTAATTCACCCTTGTTGTCCTTTAAGATGTAAGTTTCAGGTATTGTTGGTTGCACTTTATAGATTGTAAATACTTCATTAGTCCAGTTTGGCAGATACCTTTTACTAAATACTCCTTTGTACTTACTTATACGAACTTTATCATCAACTTTAAATGTTTTAGGCTGCATTTTTTCATGTTTGTATTATTCCTAATACGTTTTAATACCATCTTAGCATTACCGCTATTTACTTGGTTAGGCTTCATACCAATGGTTCGATGATACTTGTTGTTATATTCTTTTATAAGTTGCGGTAAGATATCATACCAAACATATGATCCTCGTTTGGAAAATGTTTTATACATTGCTCCTTTTAATGTTCTATTGAATCTTTCTATTATTGAAGCTTTAACTTCAGAATTTGTAGAATAATGATTTATTTTATACTTCTTCATTAAAGCTGCAAAGTCTTTGTTAAAATACTCTTTCCCATCATCAGTTTGTAGATGTTTGATGTTGAATTTATTTCTTTGTATAGCCGTTTCCATAGCTTTCGTAACACTTTTACCAGTCCTGTCCTTTAGCGGTAAGGCATCAGCCACTT
The DNA here is from genome assembly GCA_030545055.2 of Neoaliturus tenellus. NCBI lineage: Eukaryota > Metazoa > Arthropoda > Insecta > Hemiptera > Cicadellidae > Neoaliturus > Neoaliturus tenellus. Next base: position 46,368,368 of record CM061535.1, on the reverse strand, counting down.
TAGTAAAACAGTCTATAATCGCTAAAATGTATTTGAATCCTTTATTCAACTTACTATGTGGTATCATTTCAATGAGATCGGCTTGGAAAAGATCATTCATTCCTTTTATAACTGTACTTCTTCTAGGAAATTTTCTTCTTGCTGGCTTATGAAGTTCATTTACAATTTTATTTTTTAAGTCTTCCATCTTCAGTTGTGTCTTCCACATCGCTTGTAAAGGTACTGATCTCTAGAATGGTTTATCCTCTTTTATATACGGTTAGGATATAGGTCAAGGCCATTTTACGTTGGTGTAAAAAAGAGGGAACATGACATTGGGCTTGTCATGTCCCCTCTTCTTTACGGAAGGAAAAAGGAAGAAGGTAAAGGACGAAGAAAAGGTTTACTGGTCAATGGGGATTAGGGAATAGTGGCCGAATGGTAATGTGTTGATGTTGTTTTCAAGAATGTGGCGTTTATCATCCTTATAACTTAATGCCCACTTTGTTTGCTTTACACTATACAATATATGGTTGTAGCTTCTGATGGTGTTGAATGTTGCGGTTGTTTCCACATTTTCAAACAAACATCTTTTATAATGTTCAAACTGTACTTTCTTCTTTAGATATGAAGTCTTGATGCCTTTGGCTTTCTTCACCACTTGATGTTCATCCTTTTCACTGATGTATAGTTGGAATGAGTACAGTTTGGACATTAAAGCGACGATTTCTTCCATTGGTACACCATTTGTTTCGTCTTTAAACTTGCCCAACACCTTTTTATTTCTATCGTAGTCATAGTTGGGATGATCTCTAGGATAATCTGAAAAGTCAAAGTCAGTAGTATATACAAAAGTACGTAGATCTTCATACATGTCTTCTGTTCTTATCCAATAAATGAAAGCATCTGTATCCATATATGCTATCCCGATGGTTTCTCTTCCATAAAACTTCACCATCTTGTTGTAGTGAAAGTCATACATGTGGGTTTTAGAAATATCCAAAATAGACATTCCCACATATAGAGGACGATCCATTGTTATTGAGATTTTGTTCATGGTAACAGCTACAAGATTCTCGTTAATAATTACACTCGTTCCAAAGTTTGGTTTTTGTACTAACTTTTGCAACTTCTCCGGATCGCTTACTAATTTTACATCTTTATGTTTTCTTTTGTTTTCCAACGTTTTGCCAAATATTGAATTATTCATTAATTTGAAAAAGTCCTTTTGAAAAGCGGATGTTGCTGCAGTCCTTCTTCTTGTGTTGTTGTCGATGTATGGTTTTAACCAACAAGATTGATTAAATTGTATTGCTCTATTGATTCTTGTTATTTTCAATCCCAGTTCTATTGCTTGCTGTATTGTCCAATAATGAGCTACATATCTCGACTTGTTGGTTAACGTCATCATTAATTTGGGCCATCTACCAGTTGGTGATATTTCCGTCTTTGGCAATAGTGGTAAATCGTAGTGGTGATCATGCAGTTGTTCAGGATATTCGAAGTCGACGTCCAAAATGTATCCAGTATCGCCGTATTTGGGTATGTCCATTATATTGCCGATCGAATCTGGGTTCGCCCACTTGAAATTACCATATGGAAGGGGATTTGACATAGCCCATCCATATAGGTTATTTGCATCAAAATAACCTAAGAATGTTGTTGGTTGTGACGCATCGAAGTTTGGGAGATATTTGTTGTTAGCTTTTACATGTCTAGTTACACTTTGCGTCAATCCTCCACGAACGCCTGACTCTATCATCAAAACCATATCGATATCTGTAATAAGTTCAAGTCTACACTTTGTTTCTTTCAGCATAGCTTGCCATGCTAGTCCAGGTGATGTATAAGAATGAAGTAGATCCAATCCATATGCTTCAAAACAGGTATCTCTAAATTCTTCCATTATATCACAAAGTAAAGTCACATCTAATTTAACATAAAAGTCGGAATATTCTCCCAATGTTGTCATTCCTAGTTCGTTCCATACTTTACAAGCGTGTTGATACTCTTCTTCACTGATGTCCTCTTCATACAACTTACTCTTGAAGGCTTCTCTTGGCGGAAGTGATGTTTCTTCAAATTTTTCCAAACAATCGATGTAATCATAGGGAAAAACACCTTTGCGGAGAACCAAATCCAATTTATCTTTACTAACAATCTTCATTGTTTCTATTAAATTTTCTTTCTTTAAGTTTTCAGTGAGTTTACTTAAGCTAGATGGCATAAAACGGTTAAGAGTCTAAAAAACGTAACTTAATATTTCCAACCGTTTTACTAAAACTAATAAACTTTTCACTAGTTTCCGCTATCACATCGATTTATCAATTTTTCCATCATCTCGTCCCAATTCTGGTATAATAAAATGTGAATCATAACCACTTAGGTTATGCAATATTACGGGTATGAAGTTGCAAATTTGATAGTTAATATTACATCTGTTACATGCGGCACCTCTATAATATCCTGTTAGATGGTCATGATCACGTACCTTGTGATTGTCCATAGTATATTCATTTTTACATAAATAACAATTGGTTGAATTTTCATATTAAATCTCTTCTTCTTCATCCATGGGTATCATTGGTACAATATCACTGTACATTCTTTGTACATTTTCTGCTATCGCATATAAGTGGTCAAGAAATATTTTTGAAGCACTTTCCCCACGATATATGACAGGTTTTGATGTTAGATCATATTTATTTAAATGATCTTCTGACAGTGTAGATTTAATTAATAAACAAAAACTGTTAGGATCATGTACTTGATACTTAACACTTTTCTTGGCTTCATCATCATTATTTTCAATAGGAACAAGTGTAGATTCAAAATCTGCATATACAACGATAGGGATACGGTACTGATGAGATATCTTCTCAAATTTTAGCTCAGCCTTATCTGGTGATGGTAACATTATTTTAGCTTCATAGTTGTTGTTACATAGCTTCTGATGTTCTTGTAACCATCCACGGTGTGCATTTCTTTCTTCTTTAAAATTAAAACATCGTTTGCAGATTATCTTTTTATGTTCATGTTTGGATAGTTGTTTACTAACGAGCTTTTCAAATTGTTTAATCCATACATAGTGTGACACATCACCATTCGTAATTAGCAATAAATCCGTGTGATCTGCAAGCTCATTCTTTACAACCTTCAGAGGATATACTTTATTTGAACTATCCAAACCAAACACATTGACAGATGTTCCACAGTTTTGTTTTTCAAATTTTTTGATATCGTTCAAGGCTACTGGATAAGACAACCCTTTAAAATTGTACTTATATCTTTGGTTTTCATATTCTTGGCTAGGTCTTTCTGCATGTATAGGTGGTTCAAATTTTGACGTCATTGCATATCGAAAACATTCTGTATCTTCATTTTTTACATTTATACACGATTTTGTATCCCGTATTTTCTTTCGCAGCTGAATGTAACTGCTGCCCATTAGCCCATATCCATGTTTGTGAACTCTTAAATCCATGCCCTCAATACTAAACAAACTCCAACCTGATCCTCTCCCTTCATGTTCTTGAATTTTAGTTAAAATTTCATCAAAACTCTTTTCAACTATTGACTCAATATTTGAAGTAGCCATAATTGTCTGGTTTTTTGTTATAAATCCTCTGGGTGACATTTCTTCTTCTACATTAATAAACAACGCTTTTAATAATATGCCAAATTTAATAAAGTTTAATCTTTGTAGTTCTTCTTTTATAGTTTTACTGACAATTGTTCTTGCTTCTTTAAGAAACTGCTCTAATTCCAATTTTTCTTCATTTTGAATTTTGTGATGCATTACTACTCTACCTGCTAAAGCAAATACTTTTACACTCGGTATAGCATTAGATGGTCCTGCTAATGGTTCTTCTTCTCGTTCTTCTTCTTTTTCTTCTTCTTGTTCTTCTTCTGGTTCTTCTTGTTGTTCTTCTACAGATAGTTTTAAATCTTCATATTCGGTTTCTGTTACATCTTCATTATTATTATGGAATAACTCTTTGTGTATTTCTAGTAGAATATTATCATGAAAAGTTTCTAAGCAAATTTCACATTGATGCATCTTGTTGATGTTTACTCTTTGAAATTTAGCAGCGAAATGAAATGCTTCTCTACTGCTCCCTTTTTATAGGCTCCCAGTTGTAGGGGGGGGTGATGGTAAGATTTTTAGTAAGATGTTAAAAATAGTAGGTTAAGACTAAAGCTGAAAAGTAATGATTAAAGCCTATATTTTCTTCCAATTGCAAATACTCCACATATGCCTCCGCCCATAGCCATAACAGATCACTGTTACGCCAATATACACCAAAGGTGGGTCTATCATCAACTAAAATTGGAGATGCTATGTTTACTAATCTTTCATTTTCTATCCATGTCATAACTTCAATTACAAACCTTCCTATAATATCCATTGGAGAATTCGGATCCACAAATATTCTTGTTACAACATTTTCACTTAACAAAGGCACTTCAATTTGTTCATTGTTTTCTTCATTGTTTTCTACATCGTTTTCTTCATCGTTTTCTTCATCCACCTCCAATACTTCTTCAACTTTTGTACATTTGTTATAAAATATTGGAGCATCTCGGGAAGACATGTTCACTCTAGCTATTATTAGCAAAGAATGTCCCAACGCAAACCACGACACTCTTATATAGACAAGTCAATGAGTGGGGGGTTTTATTTTAATAATAATGTTTTTTTAAAAGAAGATAATTTAATTTTGTCTTTACTACAACATTACTCCTAATTAGAGCTTTCCAATGATGTATCACTCGCCTTATTCCGGAAAACCGGGCTCAAGTTATAAGTAAATTTGTTAGCTGGCGGGGGGGGGGGCTCGTCAAGTTCAAAGCCAAGGTCAAGGTCAAGACGATACACTTAAGACGTTACACTTAAGACGTTACACTTAAGACGTTACACTTAAGACGTTACACTTAAGACGCTACACTTAAGACGGTACACTTAAGACGCTACACCTAAGACGTTGTGACGTCGGGGGGGGGGGGGGCTCGTCAAGTTCAAGGTCAAGGTCAAGGTCAAGACGATACACTTAAGACGGTACACTTAAGACGTTACACTTAAGACGTTACACTTAAGACGTTACACTTAAGACGCTACACTTAAGACGTTACACTTAAGACGTTACACTTAAGACGCTACACTTAAGACGTTGTGACGTCGGGGGGGGGGGGGAGGGGGCTCGCCGGGTTCAAGGTCAAGGTCAAGACGATACACTTAAGACATTTTACTTAAGACATTATACTTGACACGGTACACCTAAGACGTTGTGACGTCGGGGGGGGGGGGGGTTATGCATGAGTGGATTTAGGTCAAGGTCACCAAAAAATAATAATGATCCAAGATGATGGAGGCGGCTGTAACCGTCTCCACCACCCTGTGTTCCTCAAACACTCCCAATCCCAACCCAAAAAGTTACGTCTTGCGAGGGATCCCAATTGTTTTTGCCCGCACGCACTTTGGCGATCCAGTTTGGTGAGCTGTGATACGGGCGGCCAGTCTCGGGCCATTTGGCACTGGGCTTGACCATGTGGTAGTTAGGGACACTGGAACAGCTAGTGCAAGACGCAACTCTAACTTCCCACAGTTAATCTAAACCCACCCAAACATATTTTTGCCTGACCAAAATTAAAAAACAAAAATCAAAAACAATAAAAATATGCGCTACCTACGGCACAACGCGCATGTCCCACCCATATTTAATGAAGTTCAATCGAACTTCTTCAATTTACATTTACATTTTAATTTAATCTACCCATCCTAACAGCTAGCTGTGGAATATAAAAAATTATTAGTACACAGATAAACACAGACATAAACGTACACACACACACACACACACACACACACACACACACACACACACACACACACACACACACACACACACACACACACACACACACACACACACACACACACACACACACACACACACACACACACATACACACACACCATAATCCAATACTTAAAATTAAAAACACATTTCTTAAACATAAATAATACCATAACACACCTTAATGCTAACATCGCAATGCGCAAGTTAAACCTTAAAACTAACACATCTTAAAACTAACACATCTTAAGACTAAAACCATAGATACACACACACACACACACACACACACACACACACACACACACACACACACACACACACACACACACACACACACACACACACACACACACACACACACACACAACAAATATTAATAGCCTAACAACAAGAGTAACTCAAATATATATCGGCCGCTTATACATTTGAGTTGCCCTCTGAGTCGGGTCGGAGCGCCGCGTCCGGAGTTCCGAGCCCAACTGCGGCGGCAATAGTTGTCGGGGTAGTTCTCGGCTCCCAGAGTGGTGGGGGGCCGGGAGGGGTTTGAGGGGCGCGGAACTTTCCAGAAACGTCAGTGGAAAATTCCAAACGGATGTGCTTTGTTACATGTGGGTCGCCTAAAACGCAGGTGGAGCCTTGTACCTCTCAATTTGCATTAGATAGCATCAAATTACATCCGCTGACAAGTACATCCGCAGCTTTCCCCATCGCGTGGCAGCATAATTATCGTCGATTGTTATCCACCCTCTTCCGCCGCTTAATTATAGTTCCAACGGAAATAGGCCGCCGAAACACGCAACTTGTTTTTAACATACAATAGACTATTGTTTGGAAATGCATTACTTATGCTCATAATCCTTGGCCTGGTCGGTACTTCTTACACGCTACACCCAAGACGTTGTGAAGTCGGCGGGGGGGGGGGGTCACGCGTGAGTGGGCACCCCTATTTAAGCCGCGACGCGGCCGCGCGGCTCCCATATAGGCCGGCGACACCACAGCGGTAAGAGCTAATCCGTTAGTATCTACCAACTAGTAACATACGTTTAGTACTTACACTTGTTTTACTCACTATTTTTAACGCTTCATATGTCCAATACCTCTACAATCAGCAATTATAATCCCGCTTAATCATGCACGGGGACATTTCCTGCACACCTGCAGGTTATACACTTTACAACCGTCTACTATTATAGTTATCGCTACAGCATAAGATTCACCTGTACAATTCACTATTGTAATCCTACTTGATCATGCACGGGGCATTACTTGCACACCTGCAGGTTATACACTTTACAACCGTCTACTATTATAGTTATCGCTACAGCATAAGATTCACCTGTACAATTCACTATTGTAATCCTACTTGATCATGCACGGGGCATTACTTGCACACCTGCAGCTTATACACTTTACAACCGTTTAATATTACAATTATTGCTATAATACGATAGTTACCTGTTCAATCACAGTTGTGGCCTCACTTGATGATCCACAGAGCTATACTTCCAATCCTACAACTGAATAATTAATTAATTAACTTCCGCTATTACCGATACTTTTCTTAAACTATCTGTCTCTTCCTCTGACTCTTGTGACCGTAGCCGCAGCCGACTGACAAATAACCAAGCTATCCCAAAGCTCGCTCTTTTATGCGGTTTTCTCGGGGAGGGGGTTGGAGGGGGCGTCGCACGTGACTCATCGATCGCATAAAAAGAGGGGGTTGCTGCCGCGCGCGCGCCATTTTGGTGGCGGAATCGGTAGGGTGAGGTACTATCCGTAAGTCTCTGGCGCTTTTATAACTAACGCTTGTTACTCTAAAATGTGTTTGCACTTAATATGCTAATTAGTCTCTATATTTATGCACGGGACATTTCCTGCACACCTGCAGGTGATACACCTTACAACGGTCTACTATTATACTTGTTGCTACAATACAAGATTTACCTGTCCAATTGGCAATTGTAATCCCACTTAGTCGTGCACGGGATATTTCTTGCACACCAGCAGGTCATACACTTTACAACCGTCTAATATTACAGTTATTGCTACAGTACAAGATTTACCTGTACAATTGACAATTGTATTCCTACTTATTCGTGCACGGAACATTACTTGCAATCCTGCACCTGAATAATTAATTAACTTCTGCGGCTACCGATACTTTTCTTCGCCTATATGTTTCCCCCTGCTACAACCTTTGTACCGTCATTGTCTCCTATTTTATTATTGTAAAAATTAGATAAACAATATTTCTAGTCCAATCCAATATAGTTAAACCTTTTTACCATCTTAATTAGAATTTTACTTGGATTGTCTGGTACAAAGTGGGCGTTAGGAATTTTACGTTAAAATAATAATATCTGTGGAAATTGTGATACAAATTCTTGTTTATTGAATAAACTTAAAATCTATACATCCTGACATATAACATTTCTAAAGCTGCAAAATTAAATTACCTAGCATAGACTGAGGCGTGTGTGAAGTTAATGAATTACCCTTTTGTTAATAACAATTATTTTACTAATTTCCTTTGAAAATTTTTTGTATTTAGAAAGTTAGGATTAGAGGGGCGAAGAATTATCGTGAAGTTGCCTCTCCATCGTGAGCCCTATTAACAAAATAGCACAGTCCTCGATGTAGAATTATATTTTAAAAGTGCTTTAATATTAACATTTCTAACTCACAATATCCCCAGTTAAAATGATTTATTATTTCAGTACCAACGAATGCCATTTAACATTTTTTTACTCTACTTCCTTGTAAATTATAATAAACAAATAATTTTTAAAAATATAAATGCTGACGTTTTGTTGTGCCTGAAATTCTACAATTATTCTACAAAAGTGGAGTTTGGTACCTTCGGGTGAAGGGAAGACTTCGTAGACCAGTGAAACGTGGGCGTCTCGAAGATGACCAGGACTCAACGACGGCGGCCTCACGAATGAAAATTGTCTCGTTACAGAAAGCAGTCCGAGGGTTTGCTTATCTGCTAATTTTGCTTATCTGCTAACCTGTCCCTACTGGTTTTAAGCTATCTTGTTTCCTCATGATATTACTATCTGGCCATTCGTGGTATTACATAATTTTTAATATAACTCTTTCCACAAAGGATTGGAAAATTTAATAAAAAAATCTACCTATGGTACACTATTCCCTCCCCACAAAATTTGACAATCATTTGTGTGCTCCTTCTTTTTACCAATTTCCTAAATTTTCAAATTTTCAAATAATACTCTTAAATTACAAGATACAAGGTACATAATAGTCAATTCACATGTAAATAGTCTTTTCAAAACATCTTCTATCTTAAAACTTCTTGAATCGTAGAAATGTTCGTTTCACAAGAACAAACTGAACGTGGTACGAGCAGTAGGCAGCGCCCGCACGCGCAGTCACAGTAGCGATGACCTTGGGAAGATCCTCTCCGTTGCAATTGAAAGGAAAGGAATGGGTCTGGACGGGATATTTTGAATTCTTTCTTTTTTTTTGGTATGTTATGACCGTTCCCCTTTATAGTAATTCTATTTTTTTTTACTCAGTCTATGCTTTAAAATTCAGTTTGTTCGGTACATTTGAACAAGTGACACGCGGTTTTACTCTCCGCTCTAAATTATAATTTTTCAATTATCTCGCTAAATACATTTTATTTAACTTTGTTCTAACTTAACTACATAACAGTGTTCTCATACTTCTAAGTGTCCTACCAGAACAACGAAAACAAGATTACCGTACCTTAAACTAATCTAAATTTACCTCAAACAAATAAAATTATACTTTTCTTTTAAAATTTCCTTAGCGACGGGTAGTGAGTGTTAAGTGCGTGTATAATTAATCGTCCAGTGAATATGTGCTTGTCAAGTGTGTGAACCGTGAACAGTGTTTAGTGACTTCATACATACAACATACACGCAAGTCCTTTCATTGGCCGCTTTCATACAATTTAAATTTCAAACATGCATTCAGTGGTCGTGATTGTCTGTCGCTTCGCACCTCGAATAAAACCAAAAACAATTCTTTTTTTTATATTCTAAAAGTAGTAGTGTGTTTTGGTTACTTCTGCGCCGGAAGTCGTGCCATCCGCCCGAGCAGCTGCTCGAGCAGATGGCGTCAGATGCTGGGGTGCAGATGGCGAGAGCATATGCCCTGAATTTGAAGTAGAATTGGGCATGAATTAAGAGTTAGTTCAAAATTGAAATTCAACAGTTATAACTGGAGCCTGGAAAGTATGTCAAGGTCATCCAGAGTAAGTTTTAAAAAAGCCTACCCAACTACTACCAGAAATAGTTCAAAGTTGAACTAGTTGGTGATAGTGGGATAGGCTGAAGTAAATTTTGAATTTTATTTGTGAACATACAATTAATGTGCAACAGCAGAGTTTAAACAAGTTGAACTTTTGTGATGAACTACAGAGTTGTAAATGCAAACACCAACGACGATGAGAAGGTAAACGCAGAGTCCCCAGATGATGTATTTGAAAAGCTTGAACAAACGTAACATTTCGAGTTGGTTTTCCCGTTCCATTTCCAATCGTTTAATTTCCAATTTCAATTTATCCTCTTCTATTCTAGTTATGAAGGGAACTTCATCCATCATATCCATCATGATTTTGTAGTGTTTGAAATTTTAAAACAAGTGATGTTGATAGTTCAAAAGTTGAAGACGGAATGAGAAGTGAAAGCGAGAAATGTTAGTTAAATAAAGAAGTGGTGGGGGGAACGAAGAATTACAAAGAAGTGGTGGGGGAAATATTTTGCTGTTCATTATTACCATCAGTAGTGTCAGATGGTGCAGGAGTTAGATTTAGTAAACTGTCTTCGTCCGAACTTTCAATCTTATCACAAATAGGACAATCGTATGTTATTTCCAAATTCATTTTGATGGTTGTAAAATTATCTACAAGTTCTTGTAAAATATTAAAAATGTCTTGTAACTCTTCTTTAGAGTTTATTTCAAAACTAGAATTCATTCGGGCCAATGGAGAGTTGTTCATTATTGGAGAGTCGGTGATGGAATGAGGATCGGCGCATAGGGAGGGGGCTTATATAATGGTGACCTTGAGCAGGCGTCTAGGGAGGGGGGCTGTCTAGGGAGGGGGCTTTTATATAGGGAAACTTGAGCTTATGATTGAATAAAACGTTTAGTTCTTCTTCTCCATCTTTTAATTCAATTATTTGAACCGAAGTAGTTGTTTCATCTTCTTCACTTGATGAAGAAAACAATTCACCAGGATTTAAATATTGAACTACAATTCTGAACCATCTTATAGGATATTCGTCAATGACAGAAAGTAAGTTTTGAAACAATTCTTCCATCTCCTCCCTGTCAGTTATTATATGTTCAAATTTGATAAATTTGTTTTCCATGTTGTTAGTTAGAGTGTTGGAAGTGGAATGATTTAATATTATATAAAAATTAGAACTAGTGGTGGGGGAAATCTCAAGGTCATCCAAATGAAGTTTTAAAAAAGAGTGTAAAACTGAAATTACACATTTGATGGTTCTACAGGATCGGAATACCAATCTGACCTGTATTTACATCTTTTTATCATATGTGTACAAAAATCATCTTGATGAGAATTGGTGCGTTGACAATGAGCAAGATCGAGAGGGTGAAATTTGAAACATCTTTGAGGACAACATGTATGAAAATATCTTGATTTGTAAAGTTTCAAAGTTCGCAATTCCGGTGGCGGTAGTTGTTTTGTTTTGCATTTGCAGTAACAAGATCCGAAGAATTCGCATTTAGTACAAGCTAACCCATCCACCATCATTGGCCCTAAATCTGTACATTGTTGTTCACAACAGTAACGAGGTTTGTACTTGTATTTTTGCTCTTCCATGTTGACGCTGCGGAGTCCAGTGAAAGAATAAGAGTGTATAGTGTTAAATAGCGAGTTTTATGTACTGTGAAAAGTGGTAGGGGTAATTTCAAGGTCATCCAAATGGAGTTTTAAAAAATTATACCTTACAAGTGTAAGGATTATTAAAATTTAGGAAGTTTGTTTCTCTTTGTTTTCTTCAGACTTTTTATCTCTCTCAGCTTTAGCCATAGCAACTAGTTCTTCTATTGATAGTGGATGTACTTCAGGAAATTTTAAAATTAATTTAGCTTGGTATCCTTCTTTAGCTAATACATCTATATCTTTAGTCATTTGTTCAACAGTGTTGTAATCTTTTCCATAGATTTTTCCATCAAGTTGAATCATCATTCTGTACAACATTTTCTTAAATAGGTCTTGTCGTGGTGAGAGCTAAGAAGCGAATGATTATTTATACAAGTATCACATCCTTTTTATTAACTCACATTGATCACGTGATTCTTTAGTTGTAGTTTTGTCTGTCAAAAGTTATTCAACATTGGTAATACTTTTGGAACTTGATGTTATGTTGACCAGTTGGCGATGAAGAAGTTGTAGGTTGTGTAGAAATAAATATTTCATCATCGCAATATTTTGTTTTAGTGAACATCCTTGTATTAGTAGCACTAACATCAACAGTTAAGTGATAACCACCGGTAAGTAAAACTCGCATTTCGTTGGTTAAATCTTCGAGTTGTTCAAAAGTTGTTATGGTGTTAGTATCGTAAGATGCACACTTGACCTTTAGGGACATGTTGCAGTTTTATATTCAGGGATTAAGAGCGAGATGTGTACGGTATGAAAGGTAGCAGTAGACTGATGAATTTTGCAAGTATTGCAAAATTCATCAGAAAATTGGGTACAAAATTGGGTCAAGGTCATCCTGTGGAATTTTAAAAAAAAGCAACATATTGTAATGTACAAAGACATTACAATATGTTGCTTTTTTTATTTTTATTTTTTTTTTTGTTTTATATCATATTTATTGAAAAAACAAATACAAAGAAATATTTACAATGTTATGTACAAATTAATCAGTAGTAGGTGTTACATGAATTGTAAGTTCAGTAGAGTTGTTTCCACTGGGTCCATGTGATACCAAATAGAGTGCGCCGGGTTGAATTATACGAAGATCTTCATTTTGAAGTAGTTGTACGAAGCGCTTTGGTAAGAAGATCTGAAATTTTGCTTCATCACCAATTGTATAAGGTGCCTCGCTCAAAGTGCAATTTATAGCATCACCTACTGAAGTTTCCATTTTCTTAATAGTATGAATGATGTAGTGTTTTTCTTCTTTTAGTTCAGAACATTTCTTCGTAGGTAGAATTGATGATTTAGAATGAGCGTTGAACTGATCAACTAAACTTTGAAGTAAGTTCTGTGATGCCATATTGATGTTGTTGTTAATCTTCTTGTTAATAAGAATGTCCGTCGGAGATGTTGTCTCTTCGGAGGTTTGAGTAATACTCATGCTGTGTCATGGTAGCGCTCTCACTTTTATAATCGACACTACCCCCACCACTGACACTACCCCCACCAGTTTGTTGAAGGAAATTATTCAAGCGGTAGGCATTCTTTAAAGCGCACTGCGACCTTCGATGTTTAAAACTTTTTGATGAAATACAAAGTTCGTTGAAGTAGCATTGGAAATCTTTATCAATTATTGCATTAATCACTTCGTTGCTTGTAAATGATTGTATCCAATTTGCTTTTTCCAATCCCCTTGTGTAGATAATTTTAAACTCTTTGCAATAATGATTCATAATGTGCGGCATCATGTTATAATTAATGAAACCTTCATCCCATCTTAAGTTGTGAAAATGTTTGTTCAACCATTTGTTTGTAACTTTCGCTTTAGTTGTTATTCTATTAAATGGTACTGGAGGTTTGAACAAATAATGATAAACTACTGATGTGTTCATGTCCAAGATTACTAATTCTTTAATAATAAAATTACCATCATTTCCTCGGAAAGCTTGAAATTCAATTATACCTCTTTTAACTTCCATTATATGTGGCGCATTAGAAAACGAAACCCGTTTATTCATGATGAAGTCTTACTAACAACTGACTTAAAAATTGAATGAGCCGATGTTTATAACAGACAGGATTGTTCTTCTTCTTTCACTTCTTGTGCCACTTCATCAATATTAAAATTGGTGTGATAGTTGTTTAATTGTCTCCACATTTCAACTTCTTGAGGTATTCTATTAAAGATTGAAGTATCCACGGGACCGTATAAAATTGGAACAAAAGGTTTTTTGTCCAAGGTATCAATTAGATAGTCTTTAATTATTGCACTTGAAAATATTAGTTGTTTCAAATATCTGGTGACGGGACCGGTAGTACAACTTAAAGTATAAAATTCTTCTTTAGTGAAATATAATTTAACATTATGTGTAGTTAAATCTCTGAAGCGAACAATTTGTCCTCCACGATGTTTTACTATATCAACTTCAATATTTGATTCCAATAAACTTAATCTTGTTCTTCTTCCAAATGTGTTGTTACTTAAATAGCACTCCAAAAGATGTAAATGTTTCATGAGAGATTCCCAAGTAGTTTCACTGAAAGTAACCATTTTGTTTCCATGATTTAAAATAACAATTGGTGAATAATCCATTGATTTTAAAATTCCAACTGATATACTTTTTGTCATGCATGAAGAAATTGGGTAGATAATCCGAAGAAATACTTCTGTTAAAATATTGGTTGTAATGTTAACTTCAACCTTCTTCCTTTTTACTTCTTTTTCAGCTTTTTCTTCTTCTCTCTTCTTATGTTTGTTGAATTTTAGGAACTCGTCCATTTCTCGTTCAACTTGTTTTTCTATATCTGAACTATTATCATCCATTAGAGGTGTATTTTCTTCTCCGTTAGTAGAATTCATCTTGCGAATGATGTTTCCCATACGACGGTTGAAGATAGAATGAAGTTTCTACTAATTATTTTCTCGCTTTTATATTTTTCGTAAATCCTTGAAATTTATACAATTACATAATTGTTTGTTTTCAACTTGTCTTTCACAAATGAAATTCTAACCTCAAAAATTAAAGCAGATAATTCTAACCTCAAAAATTTGCAGTTGTTGTACAGTTCTTCTTAAAGTACATTCTTCACAATTCCGGTCAGCGGTGTGTAAGTAACTATTTTATCATGTAGAATTAGACAGTATGCCGAAGTTCCATCCGCTACTGGTTCTTCAAATTCCATTTCAATTTTTATATCCACACTTGATGATTTTACCGATTCATTTTGTTTTGAACAATCGATTACAATTATTGGAGCCTTGGAATAATACTGGTCAGGTGATAATAGTGGTGTATTAGTCTTTCCATAATATGACGATTGAAATCTTGCATACATATCGTATAAAATAGAAAAACGTTTTTTGCTGAACATGACATTCAAATTGTCATAGGGAAAGAATTGAGAGTTTAGGAAAACTTTACAATTCTTTATTTTACAGTGATCAAATTGACCAGCATTTGCAGTGATAACATCTTTTCGCTTAGTTTGAAAACCGAGTATTATGTACCTTGCTCGTTCCAAGTAAGTTGATGTCTTGACGGTCCATGTTTGTCGTTCTGTCTGAGGTAGTGTAGGGTATTCATGAAATTCCCAACTTCGGAATGGCATCACAATATCACGGTCAGATTTCAACTTTCTCAATAATAGGATTCTATGTTCATCAGCCAATCTTACATGAGGTACTCTCCAAACAACTTTATCCAACTGTAGTTGCCATTCCAGTTTATCTTCCGTAGTTGCAGGATCTGCAAGTATCAAGTCCTTATTAGTTGAAGATCTGAGTAATACTAATTCTTGTTTGACATTTATTATTACCCGTTTGTAATCTTCAGCGAATCCCAAAAGCAATCGTAAAGGTACATGAAAATCAAAGTGACCGTTGGAAGCTGGTGTTATAGTGTCTTTATCGGGGGCAACCCATCCGGCGGTGACTATTGAATTCTTCTCATGCGGTGTTAATGATGTTAATCCTTTCAATGTCGTTGTTAAACCAACCTTTTTTGTTGAATCAACCGTCACCCCTGATATTTCATATCTTATTTCATCAAAAAGATATGCCATCGGGTTATTTATAAAAGGAACTGTTGAAGCAGTTTTTCCATCCAATTTTAATACCCGTCCTTCGATGTACAAGTAACTTTCACACGGTAAAGTGTAAATATCTTGTTGTTGAATGGGGACCCTTATTTCAGCGTTATTGTTTAATTTTGATGAAGTGTAAGGGTTGTGCGTGTGATATTCCTTCTCCCATAGTGTTTCGTCGAACGTTGGTCCTTGAGATATATCCAGGATATCCATCGCTGTTAAGTTTCAATCCAATCTTCTGTAGAAAACGAATGTTGTCCGATGTTAACTCTTCCAATGTTGAGGAGCTACTGAGCTCCCGACTCTTCCGTTGCGGTTTAAATGATAATCCCATGTTGACTTTTATGTTGCTGCTCTGATGTGTATCCGTATAGTAATTGTTTCTCCTCTAAAGTCAACACTATGACCGTCTTGATCCAATATGTTCAGTACGATGTCTGAAATGAAACTGGTGTTTAACGGTAGGTATATCAAGTTTTGTGGCTTCTCAACAATTTTAAAACCGGGAGCCACTGTTGGATAAAATGTATGTAAAATATGTTGATTAACTCCATCTCTATACGATCCGTGTATAATGTTGCATGTGACATCGATACTATTTACTTTCAATATTGTTACAGTTGAATCACCTGAATGAGTAGTTCCAGGAGTTAAGATTTTTTTTTTGTATCTGTAAATCCAAGTAAACTGCCAATCGACTGTTCCAAGCTGACATCAATATAATATTTTGAAGTTATTTCTGCTTTTAAAGTATTATTGTTTCCTTTAACGGTAATATTGTCTTCTCCGAGTTGTTTCTGTAATAATTGGTTTATATCATCAATTTCATAAGCTCCAGTAGGAAATGTAATTATTTTCAATTCTGAGTATTTTCCTGCAGCATCCTTAGTTTCATAATAATGTAGTAAATTGTTCTTCCCTTCCGTAACATTGGGAATTGAGTTGTAGGTAGTCAAATCAAGTAATGCCGCTTCCCATAATCGTTCCTTGGATAGACGCAATGCTGGGAACAGCGTACTTTTCAATGTGGATGAATTTCCACTCAATGACACTGTATACGATGACATCTTAAAGCTGACTGACACTTTTCGCTAGAAACTCCAAACATAAATGCCCACATATTTCAGTATTGTTAGGTTGTTCTTTTTTGTAATTGTAAAAAATGTTTTTTGAGTTTCGAAAATAATGTTGAAGTTCTTTTGGCGGTGGTACATTGCCAAAACTGTCAAAGTAGTAAACGGTTTGTCCAAGCTTTTTATAGCATACCCAATGAGTACCTGGACCATAGGTGGAATCCAAATTTACTATTCCAGTTTCATTTTTCCATATTTTAGTTGGTAATGCATCTTTCATAAAAACTCCTCGAAAGAATGGTATTTTCAAACATTTCACATAATCATTTAACTGATGATTTGTTAAGGCTTTATTTGGAATTATCAATTGACTCTTCTTATTTAGTACACACGGTATGGTCTTAGGTATAAACCTGCTCCGTTTTTTACCATTTGCCAAACAGAAGTCTTCTTTACATTTGCCTTATGAGTTCTACGACGTCCTTTTTTAATGTTTCCACCTCTTTTGGGAGCGCCTTTCTTTGCAGGTCTTCCTCTGCGACGTTTTCCACCACCTAACTTTGCTTTCGTCTTCATGGCTGTAGTTACTGCCCAAGCCGATGCTTTTTCTGCAATACTTGCGTCACTTGATTTTACTCTTTGCCAAGCTTTTTCCGCTAGAATTTTATCTGCTATTGATCTATTTGTTGAATCTTTATACTTTGAATATGCTATATCGTGTTCCTTGCAAGCTTGATCTAATTTATTAATTCCAGGATCTCCTCTTGCTAAACGCTTTGCCAACTTAGTTCCAGGTCCACAATATTGATAACCTCCGGGCAGATGTAATTCGTATGGTAAAGCGTCTATCGTTCGATTTACAACAGCACCAACTGGAATCCGTCTAAGCAGGGATAATGCAGCTGATGTTATACCACGTCCTCTCTTGCCGCTGTCTTGACGATGACTGAGCGATACGGTCTTCATTATGTTGTCTTATATAACTGGCGTGTTTACTCCACGAGATACTTTACACAAATGAATAACTTGTGCAAAATCTTTTATATTTAAAGACTTAGTTATTCAAATTAATTATATACTGATTTATAATTCTATTTTTAATCCAAGCTTCTCGTTCATCGGGTTGAATCATCACATGACTCGTTGTACTAGCTATATGATTGTGGGTATCAATAAGTAAATTACCCACTATTCTTATTAAACAATCTAAAGTTACAGCATCTTTCGGATGTTGAGGATCTTGTAACTGCATAATACGTTTATCATTACAAGTATATGCGGTTGAATCACTTTTTGATGTTGTTATGACTTGTCCAATAGTAGCAGCATCATTTGAATCTTCACCTGGTAAAATATTAATTATTTTCTTCATCTTTGCATCATATTTGGTCCCAAAGTGTTTATCCCAAGTTATTGTTTGTTTCAATGTAACACAATCATCTTCTTCATAACCAGGATAAATATTTTTTATTCTTCTATTACGACCATCGTATGTACCTAATCTACCACCACTTGCAATTAATGTTTGTACCATAAGAGGTACATCTGAATCTTTTATACCAAATCTTCCATTTGTTATTGTTTTATGTCCTGCATCCCATTCATCATTTTTTCCTTGCATTAAATCAAACTTTTTATTTCCATGTATAAATTTATCTCCCCGCTTTAACACGGCATCTTCATGTTTTACAAAATTTGATGTTTCCTTTTTTAATTCTTTAGATAATTGTTCCATAGTAACAGCATCTTTTGGTTGAGAACCAAACTTTACATTTGTCAATGTTTTACCATGACAATCAATTCCATTAACATCTTGTAAAATACAGTTGTCCTTGATGTATTTTAGGTTTACAGCATCACCGTCTTCCTTTGGGTATCCAATGTCATTTATAATAAATTTATAAAAAGAAAATCCATGTTCAGTTTTTTCCGGTATTATAGAATGTAAATATTCTTTATTAACTGAATCTTTATCATTTTTGGGATTTCCCACGTTGGTTATTCTATAATTTCCAGCATCATACGTTTGTCCATCTTTTAAGTTATTACCCCATTGCAATTTTAAAGTATTTGAAAGTTCAGATGATAAGTACTCTTTAGTAATTGCATCAGAACCTTCAGTTGGTTTACCAACATTAATTATTCTATGTGATTTAACATCGTAAGTATTCTTATGTAATTTCAATGATGTTGAAGTAGCTTCTTTTACTGTCTTCAAATTTGCTCCATCAGTATCTTCTTCTGGATCTTTAACTAGTTTTAAACGTTTATTACTTATGCTATAGTCACCTTCAGGTGTTTGCGGTAATCCACTTCTTTTTCTGTCTTCTCCAACTTGCACTCCTAACGCGGAGTACCGTCCGAACTTGTCGACGCTCATGTTAGAACTGATACGTCTTACGCTTGCAACTCTTTTATATCCGCGGACAATTATACAACTATACCACGATTCCTAAGTTCATCAACTAGAGCCACCCATTCATTATTCAAACCCGTATGACCGGCTTCCATGGCTTCATGCAATAGTCTCATTCGGTCAACCAATTTATTGATGTCGTTGTAGTAAATCACATTTGTATTGTATAGATTTTTCATCAATCCTTTACCAGAGGTTGAAGTATCTCCTTTACTATTTTTACCATGTTGTTCAAGAAGTGATAAATCCATAAGTGATAAAGATTTTCTTTTCAGTGGTTGTCTCACCGCTGGAGCAGTACGTAATGTGGGCAATTTTCGTGGAGGAAACAACTTTTTTATAACAATGTTATATTTTGTTGCACGTGAACGATTAATCATTGCATCCTTTAAGTAGTTTCTCTTATGAGCGTTAGTATTTTGTAAAATCTCTTTAAAAACACTTAAATCTTTGGATGAATATCTTAGTGGTATATTTTTAAAAATTAATTCATATAATTCTTTTGTTCCTTTATATCTATGCTCACCAATAATGATGTAATCGTCTTGAGTTATTTCAAGCTTTGAATCACCAATCTTTAATTCATTCCCATCAATTCTTGCTCCGTATATGTGTGATCTACTCAAATTCGGGTTTGATTTCATGTCATGTAGCATTTTCATTATATATTTTCTTCCAAGAGGTCCATGTTGTAATATATCGCTACTCAATTGAGTTAAATTTGGAATAGATTGTTCTGCTTCTGGTATTGGCTGTTCTTCTTCCTTTTCAACAATTGGTTCTTCTTCTTTTGTTTCTTCTTGCTCACTAGCACTTGTATATGAATCATCATCTTCTTCTTTTTTTAATGCTTGTACTTCTTGTTTAGAAACTGATAGTAAAACATCTCCTTCATAACGAGGTTTACCAATAGTTTCTGATATCTGTTTTAAAGGTTCCGTAATAGGTTTAAATGTAGTCTCTAGAAATTCTTCTCTTTCACTTAAACCCATCCTCAATGTACGATTCTTCATCCTAATAGAATCACTGAGTGATTTTATTTCTTTCAATAGTTTTTCTTGATTCACCATGTTTACACTGTGAAGTTCAACGTGTAACTAGATGTAGCATCGGTAGTTCAACGCATAAATACAAATTTATCCAACCCTATACGATATCTACCATTTTTAATATCTTCTTCCTTCATAATAACAAGAAAGCTATATTTCTCATTCCATGCTTTGCCACACATCTCTTTAAATTTTTCAAATGGCATATCCGCATTTACATGATCATTATATATATGCTTTAAATTTGTTTCATCTTCCTTGAAGATGATCAACATATTTGCATTGTCTCTCATAAGTTGTTTTGGAATTTTACTGTATGTTTGACCAATGTAAATGCTATCAATATTATGATGTCTTCCCATAGCAAAATAATTCCTTATCGTGTCATGATTTTCACAAGAAACATCGTCAAATATAAAAATAGAAAATGGTTTTGCTTCATTTGGTTGCATAATTGTTTCACTGGCATTAAACTTGTAAAAATTTACTTCAGGTACACTTGCAAGTACTTTATCCAATAATTGATATTTTGGTTGTTGCAATGATTTTGAAAAAATGTATATATTGTTAAAACGCAATCCTTTAGGATTAGTTATAAGGTTAAAAACAACATTAGTTTTTCCACAATTTGAAGGACCAGTTATTAGACATCTTATCGTATTTGGTAGTAATTCACCATGTTTTCCATGATTTAACTTATCATTGTCAACTGTCAATTCATCAATGTTATTGATATTAAATCGATCTTTTTGTTGTACAATCTCCATCTTGTATAAAGGTTAAACACACAATGAGCTATTAAACAACTATACTAAGTCTTTTGAAGGAATCCAAGAGTCTTCACTTTTATCAAACCCTAACCACCGGACTTTAACCATATCCTTTTTCCTTTGTAAAATCTTCTCGACAAGATATACATCACCGACTGTTGATTTCAACAATTCATGTCCGTAAAATCCACCTTGAAGTAATTCACCCTTGTTATCCTTTAATAAATAGGTTTCAGGTATAGTTGGTTGCACTTTATAAATTGTAAATACTTCATTAGTCCAATTTGGTAGATATCTTTTACTAAATACACCTTTGTATTTGCTTATACGAACTTTATCGTTGACCTTGAACTTCTTTGGTTGCAATTTTTCCAATTTTGGTGTTGTATTATTTTTAATGCGTTGTAATACAATTTTGGCATTAGCACTATTTACCTGGATAGGTTTCATTCCAATGGTACGATGATATTTGTTGTTATACTCTTTTATAAGTTGTGGTAATATGTCATACCACACGTATGATCCTCTTTTTGAAAATTGTTTATACATCGCACCTTTTAATGTTCTATTGAATCTTTCAATTATTGAAGCTTTAACTTCAGAATTTGTAGAATAATGATTTATTTGATATTTCTTCATCAAAGCTCCAAAGTCTTTATTAAAATATTCTTTTCCATCATCGGTCTGTAGATGTTTAATTTTAAATTTATTTCTTTGTATTGTGGTTTCCATAGCTTTTGTAACACTTTTACCAGTCTTATCAGTTTTATAATGGTAAAGCGTCAGCTATTTTAGTAAAACAGTCTATAATTGTTAAAATATATTTAAATCCTTTATTTAATTTACTGTGCGGTATCATTTCAATGAGATCAGCTTGATAAAGATCATTTTCAAACAAACATCTTTTATAATGTTCAAACTGTACATTCTTCTTCAGGAAAGAAGTTTTTATTCCTTTGGCTTTTTTCGTGACTTGATGTTCATTCCTTTCATTTATGTACAGTTGAAATGAATACAGTTTGGACATTAATGCTACAATTTCCATCATCGGCACACCATTTGTTTCATCTTTAAATTTTCCCAATACTTTCTTGTTTTTGTCGTAGTCGTAATTTGGATGATCCTTAGGATAATCGGAAAAGTCGAAATCATCTTTATATATAAAGGTGCGTAGATCTTCATACATGTCATTTGTTTTAATCCAGTAAATGAGTGCATCCGTATCCATATATGCAATACCAATGTTCTCTCTTCCATAATAGTTAACCATCTTCTTATAATGAAACTCATACATATGTGTTTTTGAAATATCCAAGATTGACATTCCAAGATACAAAGGACGATCCATTTCAACTGACTTCTTGTTCATGGAAATAACAACTAGATTTTCATTAATAATTACAGATGAACCAAAGTTTGGTTGTTGCACTAATTTCTGTAATTTTACTGGATCAGTTACCAATTTGATATCCTTATGTTTCCTTTTGTTTTCCAAAGTCTTGCCAAATATTGCATTGTTCATTAATTTAAAAAAAATCTTTTTGAAAACTTGATGTAGCGGCGGCTCTTCTTCTTGTGTTGTTGTCGATGTAAGGTTTTAACCAACAAGATTGAGAAAATTGTAGTACTCGATTAATTTTTGTAATTCTCAGTCCTAAGTCTAAAGCCTGTTGTATCATCCAGTAGTGTCCAACATATCGAGACTTGTCGGTTAAAGTCATCAATAATTTTGGCCATCTTCCAGTAGGGGAAATTTCAGTCTTCGGAAGAAGTGGTAAATCATAATGTTGATCATGAAGATGTTCAGGATATTCAAAATCCACATCAAAAATGTAACCAGTTTCACCATGCTTCGGTATATCCATTATGTTTCCAATCGATTCTGGATCTATCCATTTAAAATTATCATATGGAAGGGGATTTGACATTGCCCATCCGTATAAGTTATTTGCATCAAAATAACCCAGGAATGTTGTTGGTTTTGATGCATCATAATCGGGCAGATACTTGTTGTTCGCCTTAAAATGTCGTGTAACGCTTTGCGTCAATCCCCCTCGAACTCCTGACTCTAACATTAAAACCATATCTATATCAGTAAGAAGTTGTATTTTACAATTTGTTTCTTTCAACATGGCTTGCCATGCTAATCCAGGTGAAGTGTACGAATGAAGAGGGTCCAATCCATAAGCTGCAAAACACGTATTTCTAAATTCTTCCATTATATCACATAATAAAGTTACATCTAACATAAAAATCTGAATATTCTCCTAATGTTCTAAATCCTAATTCGTTCCATACTTTACATGCATGATCATAGTCCTCTTGAGATATGTCCATGTCGTAAAGTTTACTTTTAAATTCTTCTTTAGCCGGAAGTGATGTTTCATTAAATTTTTCTAAACTGTCTATGTAATCATATGGAAACACACCTTTCCGAAGTACCAAATCCAGTTTGTCGTTATTTACAATCTTCTTTGTTTCGATGAAATCTTGTTTCCTTAAATTTTCTGAAAGTTTGGACAAACTCGACGGCATAAATCTGTAGGAGTCTAAGAATCTTAATTTCATGTTTCCAACTTCTTTGGAAAAACTGATGAACTTCTCTGAAGTTTCAGTTAATACATCAATTTTACCATCGTCTCTTCCTAATTCGGGTATTATGAAATGAGCATCGTACCCACTGAGGTTATGCAGAACCACAGGAATAAATAGTGGTAAACGATAGCTCAAGTTGCATTTATTACAAGCAGCACCCCTGTAATAACCAGTGAGGTGATCGTGATCTTTAACTTTATAATTCTCAATAGTAAAATCATTTTTGCACAAGAAACATCGAGTTGCATTTTCATGTTGAATTTCTTCTTCTTCCTCCATCGTTTTCATTGGTACAATATTTGTATATAATCTTTGTACATTTCCAGCTATTGAATATAAGTGATCAAGAAATATTTTTTCTACATTTTCACCACGATATACTAGAGGTTCTGAAGTTAATCCATATCTGTTTAAATGTTCTTCTGATAATGTCGATTTCACCATTAAACAAAAACTGTTTGGTTTGTGCATTTGATACTTGACACTTTTTCTAGCTTCACAATTTTCATCTTCAACAGGAACAAGTGTTGATTCAAAGTCCGCATACACAACGAAAGGGATACGGTATTGATAATGAACCTTTTCAAATTTAACGAATGCTCTGTTTTCCGCAGGTAAATTAATCTTTGCTTCATAATTATTGTTACATAGTCTTTTGTGCTCTTGTAACCATTCTCTTCCTTCTCGTTGAAAATTAAAACATCTCTTGCAAATTATCTTTTTCTTTCGATTTTTTGAAAGTTGCTTGTTAACAAGACGATCAAATTGCTTTATGTACACATAGTGAGACACATCTCCTCGCGTTAGTAGTAGTAAATCCGTATGATCTGGTAGCTCTTCTTTTGCAATACGTAAAGGATACACTTTGTTTGAACTATCTAATGCAAAAACATTGATAGACGTACCGGGATTTTTCTTCTCAAATTTTGATATATCTTTCAGTGATACAGGATAAGTGATTCCTTGAAAATTGTATCTAAATCTTTGATTTTCATATTCTTGGTCAGGTCTATTCGCATGATGTGGTACAAATTTAGTTGTCATTGCATAACGAAAACATTCATTGTCTTCATTTTTAACATTAATACAAGATTTTGTATCTTCAATTCTTTTTGGCAGAGGAATGTAACTTGATCCCATTAGTCCATATCCATGTTTGTGAACTCTTATATCTAATACTTCAATACTTGTAAGACTCCATCCGGATCCTCTTCCTTCGTGTTCCTGAATTTTTGTTAATATTTCTTCTATACAGTTCTCTACTATTGAATCAATGTTTGAACTTTCCATAATGGTTCGGTTTTTTGTTATGAATCCTCTTGGTGATAATTCTTCTTGTACATTTATAAACATAGCTTCTAGTAGTAAACCAAATTTAAGAAAGTTCAATCTTTTTAATTCTTCTTTTAAAGTTTTACTTACAATTGGTTTTGCTTCTCTAATAAATTCTTCTAGCTTCAAGTTTTCATTTTGAATCTTATGATGCATTACTACTTTACCAGGTAATGCAAATACTTGTAGATTTGGTAAAGTAGTTGAAGATGTTGCTGTTATTTCATATTGTTCTTCTTGTTCTTCTTGTTGTTCTTGTTCTTCTTGTTGTTCTTGTTTTTCTTCTGGGTTGTTGTGAATTAGTTCTTTATGACAGTCTAATAGAATTTCTTCGTGAAACGATTCCGAACATTTATCGCGACGATACATGTTGAGATGTTTACTCTTCGAAATTTCACCAAGAAATGAAGTGGGCTCTCTCGTTCCTCCTATTATAATGGTTCCCCCACCACTATTTCATCCTCTTCACTATCCTAGGAAATCAAACATTTTCAACAAAATATTAACCTTCTACAAACTAATTGTTCATTCGTGTTCTTTATTCCCATTGGAGTTTTAGTATATACTTCTTTATATTCAAACTTTAACAAACTTTCTTTTAACATCTGTTAGGACAGATGTTATGGGACAGATGTTAAAAGAACAAATGTTGGAGTGGAAATGGCTAGAGCACAGGCACTTGGTTGAACTAAATTTGCGCATAAATTAACTAGAGTTGAACTGAAAATTCGCATAAATTAAAAGTTAGTTCAAAACTAAAATTCGACAGTGTTAAAAAACTCTAACAGTTAAATAAAAATAAACATTAGTTCAAAACTGAAATTCAACAGTGTTAACCAAATTCTAACAGTCAAACAAATAGGTCAAGGTAATCCAATTTAACGCGAGAACGAGGAATAGAGCACTAAGTGGCATGTTAGTCCATTACCACAAAGTGATCTATTCCTCGCTCTCTATTCTACATCTACTTTTTTCAGTTTACTTATTTATATTAAAATGTTCAAATTTTACTATGTAGAATGTCCATTCTTTCTCTTCAACTCTTCGATTGTTTTTAGCAATTGTAACAAATATTCGTTAGTTTTCACCAAAGTCTTTAGTTTGCTACATCCAATTTCAATGGAAGGTATTATAAGTTGTAATTTTATAAGTTCAATCTTTTCTTTCTTGCGAATTTCTTTCTTTATTATATTATTCCTTATTTTTGCTGAAGATTTAAACTCCATGTTGTTTCTGCTAAAGCCACAATAATAAAAGTCTCTTCAAACAACCTGCATTTATACACATTCCCCCACCACTTTATAATCCCCACTCCTTTCCCCCTCTTCTTTATATGTGGAAGGAAGTATTATAATTAGATTCCTAATATTTCTTTTCCTTTTTCACTACATGGGGGGAAGGGTAATTTGTTATTACACTAGTTGTGCAAGAAAATAGCCGCCAGTGTCCACACCTTGTTCATAGCACTCCATCATAGATTGTGCCCACTGCAACATGCGGTCTCTGTCATTTGGTGTGACAAGTAAAGAATGACTATCACCATACAATATAAAAGAGTCAATTCGTACATAACTTCCTGAGTCCAACCATTTATTAGCTTCAAACATAAACTTTTCTATTGTATCAAATGGAAATTGTGGATCAATTGCTATGACTTTACGTTCTTCACTAAGTTCAACAGTATAATCATCATCGTCCTCATCATCTTCACTTTCACTGTTGTTACTTAAAGTGTCTTCAGATTGTTCAAAAACATCAGAAATTTCGAAAGAATTGAAATTTTCATTCAGATGAGGAGGCATTTTGAAGCAAGAAATATTGTAAACAGCAGAGACGAAACGACAAGAGCGGCGTGTAGAAGAAAAATGAAGGAGTGACCAACGCTCGCTCTGCTTTTATAATAGTATGCAAATGAGGGGTAGGAGCTGACCGTGACCAGTCATCGACCCAAAGGAGTGGGGGGGGAAGTAATTTTCTTACTACTCGGATGGAAGTAGGTTAGTAGGTCACGAGACTTAGAGTGTTAAAAAATAATGGGGGAGAAACACAATGCTATAACACATTGTGTTTCTCCCCCATTATTTTTTAAGCAACAATTTGGAAAAAACTAAGTGAATTTACTGTTTACGCCCCCACCTTGTAATACGATCCTTTTTATCCCTGAGGAGAAAGTCTTGAGAATCTAAATTGTTAAATCTCTTCTCTTTACACAAACTCTCACAAACTCTAATTTTATATTTTAAGCCGTTACATTTTGCCAAAATGTGTTGGTGGTCAACAACACTTAGGAAAAAATATTTCAAACCTTTCTTAAGCCTCTCTCCTCTGACGGATATTATTTCAGGATCGTCTTCAATGGTGGGGGTTTCTGTCAGTTGTGGTCCAGAAAGATGTTTCACGACATGTACACGGCAAAAACTTTCATTTTTAACACATTTCCTCCCACAAGCTGATCCTTTCTTAATTCCCCTAGTGAGCACTTCAGGGCAAGTAGTGGGACGGCTAAATGCCCTACGACGCTCTTCTTGTAATAATTGAAATTGCTCTGAAGGAGCAGGCTTAGGAGCAGGTTTGGGAGTAGGCTTAGTGGATTTAGTTTTATGATAGGTGTGGTCTTCAGGCATAGTAAGTGGTGGGGTAGGAGGCAATGGTGACAGTGGAATGACAGGTGTACTAAGACTATGAAGCAAAGTTTCAAATGAAGGGGTATTAAGACGGGGAGCTGGCTTCTGTGGAGGCGGCATGATGGTTGATGGTGGTGTGGAGTCGTTTGAAAGCGAAGTAGAAGGCGAAGGCGGTGAAAAAAATGCTTCGAAGTTTAGAAGTCTTGGTAGGCGGAAGAATAGTGCCAGAAGTTGAAGGTTGGGATCCAAGTTGCTTCTTGTACCAGTCAGGAGGATTTTTCAGACGAAGAGTTTTCTTTGGTGCAGTAACAGCCGTAGTAGAAGTTGAAGTAGAAGTAGAAGTTAAAGTAGAAGTTGTAGTTGGCAGAGATGACATGGTTGTGGCTCCAAGTTCGCAGCGTAACGTTTGGAATCAGAATGAAATGTTAGCCGCAGTCGGTGCGACTTTTATAACAATATGCAAATGAGAGGGGTAGCAGCTGGCCGAGACTGATTATTGACCTGGGAGGTGGGGGAAAAGGGGAAAGAGAAGGTATTTATTTAAAATAATTCGCATAACTTTTGACTAAAATAAGATAACCAAATTCTTCTTTTACCAAAATGTTTGTCTTACATAGACCTTTTCAATGATGTATCGCTTGTCCAAATCCGTCAATCCGTTATCAAGCTATAGCCATTTTAATTTTTCAGGTCATGACCGGTCGTTCACCCGGAGTAGTGGGGGAAGGAGTGGGGGTAGGAGTGGGGGAAGGGGGGGGGAATGGACTCCATTTTTTCGGGGGGGAGGGGGGGAGGGGGGGAGGGGTGGAGGGGGGGAGGGGGGGAGGGGGGGTCATTGACCCTTCCGAAAGTGGGTCAAGGTCATTCAAGATTTATAATGATCCAAGGTGATGAGAACAGTAATACTGTTCCCACCACCCTGTTTGCCTAACGGTTCCCACTCCCAACCCACTAGTTACGTTCTGCGAGGGACATCGACGCAATTTTGTTTGGACCGTCCGGGTCTACCGTAACGGTCCGGTCCGGGTCTACCGTAACCGTGAATTCCAAGGGAAACTGGAACAGATAATGCAGAAACGCAACTCTAACACCCACCCAAGCTAATCCCACAGATTATATTCCTAAACAAAATGCAAAAACCTAGTCCGCATTTTGCGGATGTCCCACCCCTTCTAAGTGAAGTTCAACCGAACTTCTGAATTTACATTTAATCTACCCCCTAACATCTAGCTGTAAGGCAAAACAACATTAATTATTAGTACCAATACTTAAAACTAACAACACATCATTATTAAAAAACCAAATAATTCAACACAACCAATGATGGTACCATCATTATTCTTAAAATTAATACACCTTAATGCTAAACACCTCTTAAAATTAATACACCTTAATGCTAAACCCAACTTATAACTAACATCGCAATGCGCAAATTATTTCTTAAATTAAATACAACTTAAAACTAAACACACACACACACATACCACATTGCATTAAAAAACGCAACATAGTAGAAGAAGTTCAAATATATATAGGCCTACTATATATTTGAAACCCTCTTGCTGAGTCGCCAACAACCTTTCGCTATGAAAGTTTGTTGGCGACTGACGCAAAGATCGAGCTCCTATCGCTCCTCGGATTTTCAAGTAGTGGGGGAAGTTGTTTCACTCCAATACAGTGTTCAATCCAGTCCAGTTCGCAGCAGTGTAAAAGGAAGGCAAAGGAGTGGGGAGCGGCGCATGCGCAACAACACAAAACCAAGGTTTGAGGTTAGAATTATCCATGTGCAGTAGCGCTAAAGTGAGTAATACAGGACTAGGCGCATGCGCAACAGCATGGACTGATTCCGGTCCGGAGAACTCGTTGTATGCGCAGCAGGTTTGAGGTTAGAATTATCCATGGCAGCTGCCATGTTTAGTCTGGTTTCACCACATAGAGTCAGCAACCGGTGGTGACCGGTCATTGGCCTAGAAGGAGTAGGGAAAGGTGGTGACCGGCCATTGACCCAGAGGAGTGGGGGAAGGAGTGGGGGAGGGGGGTGGGGCTCCATTTCTTCGGGGGGGGGGAGGGGGGGGGAGGTCATTGACCTTTCCGGTCGGTCATTGACCCCAAGGAGTAGGGATAGACACAGAACCCTACTTCTCTTACTACTCAGGTGAAAGTCGGTCAACCAGTCATTTGCTTGCCATCTGCCGCCATCTGGCTGGAGTTATTGCCCCTATAAAGGTGGGTAGTTTATCGCGCTACAAACATTCATTGCCTCGCATCCGCTCGGTCATCATCTCTCGTTAGTTTTATGTTATGACTACTTCACTTACTAGGTTTGAGGTTAGAATTATCCATGGAATAGCCTTCGTAAATTCTAACCTATAAAATTACTACTCTGGCGTTCTGTTTCAATTTCTTTTACACTTCATTTTATATCTCAGTCTTCTTTTAACTTCTGAACTTAACACATCGGTTATAATGACTGCACAATGTTTAAAATTAAAGCTTTTGCGAACACAACACATATTACGAAGTACTTCTAAACCTTCAATTTCTAAGTGTAGAACTAATTTAAATAGAGTTAGAAAGAAGTACAGTTTTAACCCATTATACTCTTCAAAGACTTTGCAGGTTAATGTTGATGATAATGTTATTTACAACATTTTGCATTCTATGTTACAATTCAACAACTTTGAACTTGTTACACCTATCGACTGTGTTCAACAAGTTTTTTTTATTTTACCCCTACTAAGCACTGTCATATAAGCATCATATAAACGCATAAGCGCTCATAAGCGCTCATATAAGCGCTGTCACCACAATTCCTACTTCATGCTCCTCTATTCTCTTCAGCTGAGCTAAGGTTTGAGGTTAGAATTATCCATGGCGGCTGCCATGTTTAATTCAGTTTCACCACATAGAGTCGGCAACTGGTTATTGGTCTAAAGGAGTGGGGGAAGGGGTGGTGGGGGAAGGTAGCCGTTTTATAAACCCTCTCCCTAGGCGGCGCTTCTCATTCAATCGCCAACTTTCAAACAATAAACACCTCTCCCATGGCACGAATGAATTATCCCACTATCACCAACTAGTTCAACTTTAAACTATTTCTGGTGGTAGTTGGGTAGGCTTTTTTAAAACTTACTCTGGATGACCTTGACATACTTTCCAGGCCCCCAGTTATAACTGTTGAATTTCAGTTTTGATCTTACTCTTAATTTTTGTTCAACTTTTAGAGTTTAGTTAACACAGTTGAATTTTAGTTTTTAACTAACTCTTAATTCATGCCCAATTCTACTTCAAATTCAGGGCATATGCTCTCGCCATCTGCACCCCAGCATCTGACGCCATCTGCTCGAGCAGCTGCTCGGGCGGATGGCACGACTTCCGGCGCAGAAGTAACCAAAACACACTACTAAAAGTTCCTTTATAATATTCCTTAACGACATAATATTTTGGCTCTAACTTTCGCCTTAAACCTTAAATAAATAAATAATTCTTCTTTTACTATAACATTCAAACTAACATTTTTTTGTTACATAATAGCTATTAATATTTTCTGTAAAATAAAACATTTTTATGTAACCTTACAAAGAGAATCTTTTCGGTTATTCTATAGCTCACAGGACGTAAACTTTTACAGAATATTTTAAGTCGCTTAACTTGAGCTAATCGCCTCTATTACGATCGCCTTATCTCGCCTTATCTATTGCACAAACAGGCACTAAGCGGTCTAACGGGAGTAGTGGGGAATGGGGGCTTTTGGAACAGTTCAAGGTCACCTGAGGGATGACGTCATCGATGACGTCATCGAGGTCAATGACCTCATCGATGACGTCATCGATTGCATCATCGATGACGTCATCACCAATGACGTCATTTCTATGACGTCACACCCATGACGTCACAGAAATGACGTGCTGATGACGTTATCACCCCTTACGTCACCAAGATGACGTCATCGATGTCACAAAGGTCAAGGTCACGCTGAAACCTAAAATTTTTTAGGCACTTTTACTGTTTCTCGCACTACGCTCCGAGTTTCAGTCACAGCTACCATGACCTTGACGACTTGGAGCGAATTTGCGATGAGAAACAGCAAAAGTGCTGAGGAAACTTGAAGTTTGCAACGTGACTCTGCCTAAACCGTCATGTGACACCGCTCGGGTGACCTTGAACTGACCCAGAAGCCCCCATTCGACCATTACTGCAACTGCGATGCGTACCCTACGACAGACACCGAGCGACTGACTGTCCGGCCCCGCGCACTCTAGGTATATGGGAAGTGGTGGGGGAACTGTGATGACCTTGGGAAACTTGAAAATGTCAAGCCGGGTAGCACCGTTTTGGTGCTACCTTAAAGTTACATGTTAAAGTGTGATGACCTTGAGTGAAAACACAGAAATACTACAAGTCGATCCCGTCCCAGAGTTAAAGTGTGGTGACATTGAGTCAAAAACACAGAAATACTACAAGTCGATCCCGTCCCAGAGTTAAAGTGTGGTGACCTTGAGGCAAAACACAGAAATACTACAAGTCGATCCTGTCCCAGAGTTAAAGTGTGATGACCTTGAGTCAAAACACTGAAATACTATAAGTTGAAACCATCCCAGAGTTAAAGTGTGATGACCTTGAGTCCAAACACAGAAATACTGCAAGTTGATGTCGTTCCAGAGTAGAAGTGTGGCGACCTTGAACTACCCCAAATTGTCAGGAATTGGAGTAGCAACAGCGATGTGCACCCTACGACGGACACCAAGCGACTGACTGTCTGGCTCTGCGCACTCTAGGTATATGGAAAGTG
Source organism: Neoaliturus tenellus (assembly GCA_030545055.2). Lineage (NCBI taxonomy): Eukaryota > Metazoa > Arthropoda > Insecta > Hemiptera > Cicadellidae > Neoaliturus > Neoaliturus tenellus. The sequence goes on along the minus strand of CM061535.1, from coordinate 46,335,907 downwards.
GTGGGAGAAATCTCAAGGTCATCCTAATTGGGTTTTAAAAATTAAGAAACTCTAAACCCCATGCTCCTCTTCTTCCCTTTCCACCTCATTTGTAGGATATATGGTTGACAACGGTAAATGTGACAAATACTCCGGTGATTGTTGACCTCCACTGTGATCTGATTCTTGATCGTCTTGCTGCATTATAACTTCAGACCAATCATAATCTAAAGTGACCTTGAGCTTTATTCCCGGGTTGTCGAGGAGAATAGACTTCATCCAATCGCAGATGGTTTCTAAATAATGCACGTCGTCGATTGTCAATTTCCAACTTGTAGTGGGTACATCTTCGGTGGAAGACATGTCATCGCAAGCAGGTGTGTCCGCCATGGTTGTTGGAGGAGGAATGATGCTTGTTGCAGCGAGCAATGCTGGTATAACAGAGTGGTGGGGGAAATTTCAAGGTCATCCAAATGGAGTTTTAAAAAAAGGAAACTTTTTCTATTTATTTATAACATAACCACTTAAAACTAAAAGAATTGGGATCAACAGTACGTTTAATCATCATATTCGTTATATTCTTCATGTTTCTCAGTTTTCACCTCCGCCTGGATAGTACCTCCACTCCTTAGCTCCTTTTCGGCTTCTTCTAGTTGCTGGGTAATCGCCATCTGACATTGAAGTTCAAAATCATCACGCGGCACAGATCCGCAAATATCCATCTGAGCCAACCAGAGCCGCCTGAGGTTTTTTTCCTTTTCCTCAACAGCTTCGACGGCTGAATGTAATTCTTCTTCTGTAATAGAGGAGTCCCACAATTGTTGATCATCGGTTTTGTTGACAACCTCCTTCTTGGACTCCATAGCGCTATCTGGCCAAAACTCGACTGTGAGACAGCCGGACGGAGTGGGGGAGCAGGACGTTATTTTCCCGGAATTGTGATGTGTCATGTATATTGACAGTCAAGTGGTGGGGGAAGTTTCAAGGTCATTCAAATTGTGTTTTAAAAAATCCTATCTTCTTACTGAGCATATATGTCAGTAACAAGATAGGTGTTTTTTCTCTTTTACATCTTTAATATAATAAAGAAATAAACATATTCTACAATGGTAAGAAGAAGGAAGACAACTACTAGTCAGCTGAAATAATCCAAAGTCTGGCTTGCTTCAGTCTTCATGGACGCCGGTGATGAAACCGCTGGAGAAGAGTAATGTTCAGACTCTTCTTTTGGGTGTCGGAGATTGCGTATATTGCAAGCGTAGACTTGCACATTTATACGGTAGCCTCGCGCCACCATCAGCTGCAACTCCTTGTACAAGTCGTTCAACTCCTGCTGAGTCTTAATGGTTACCTCCTCGTAACTAGCACAACTTACATTGAGAGACATCTTGATGTTGTACGGTTGACCGTCGGAGTTGAAATGAAGCTAAGGCACAGCGCTTGGGGATACTATGAAAAAGTGGTGGGGGTGTTTGCGTCGAAGCAGGTTTGACCTTTAGCTTGGTGGTGGGGGTAACTGTGAAAGTAAAGGTCAAAGGTCAAGGTCACCCGCGAAGTTTTAAAAAATGCAACATATCAATATGTGACAAACTTCACATATTGATATGTTGCATTTTTTTTTGCCTTTTGTATTTTTTTTCTTTTATGGTTTATTTATTTATAAAACATTACAATAACATATGTACAACAGTAAAACTTAAATCTAACACTGCTGCTTGTCGGCGATGTGGATGGTCAACTCGGTGGAATTGCTACCCGTACAACCGTGGGAAACCAGGTAGAGACAGCCGGGTTGGATGGAGCGCAGATCCTCGTTCTGGAGGAGATGGACGAATCGTTTCGGCAGGTAGGCTTGGAACTTGGGCTCATCCCCTGGAGTGAACGGTGCCTCGCTAAGACTGCAGCAGATGGCCTCTCCAACTGTAGTCTCCATCTTCTTCATGGCGTGGATAATGTAGTGCTTCTCGTCTTTAAGTTCGGAACACTTCTTGACGGGTAGTATGGTAGATTTGGAGTGAGCATTGAACTGCTCAACCAAAGTTTGCAGGAGCTGGTGAGATGCCATGGTCAAGTTATAGATCGTCTTCTTCGTCTTCTTGCTGGGAGATGTTGTCGTCTCGGAATCTCGAGTAATACTCATGCCAGGTCCCGGTCTGCTCTTCACTTATATAACCCCCGTTACCCCCACCACTCCCCATTTCCCCACTTTGAAGGTAAGATGCGAGTTTATAGGCGTTTTTTAAAGCGCAATGTCTATCTTTTTCATGTTCTGGACTTTTAGTACAAATACAAACATTTTCCATTGTATACTTGTAGTTTTTATCCAAATCCACATCATTAACAGGAACATGAGTAAATCCTTCGATCCATCTTTTCTTTTCCAGCCCCTTTGTGTAAATATTGGTAAACTTGTCTGAAAAGTGATGCATAATGTGATACAAGTCCGTGTAACTTGTAAAACCATCATACCAATCGATATGATGGAAGTGTTTTGAAATCCATCTGTTGGTAGTAGCGGCTTTACTAGTTAAAGATGAATAAGAACATGGTGGTTTAAATAAAAACGAATAAGGAACACTTGTATTGATGTCGAAAAACACAAGTTCTTTTATGATAAATCTATCATCATTACCCCGAAACGCTTGGAACTCAATTATACCAGGTTTGGACTTTACTTGTTCTTCTTCCTTGTCCTTGTCCATTGCGAAGATCACTCGTCTGCTCATGACGAAGTCCAAAGGTCAACTGATTTCCACACCACGGTAGGTACGACTTTTATACCCGGCCGTACAGTTGTTGGCGCGTTGGTGTATATTTAACGTGGGCACCGTCCCCGGTAGGCCTAACCCCACAAAGTGTTTGATATTGTTTTAAAAATTAACCATTGCTGTGTAGTTAATTGTCATTTAGGTTTCCATCTTTACATTTTCCTTGTTTTCATTTTCATCACTAACACTTGATTCTTCTCCTCCTTCTTCTTCCTCTTCTTCACGTTTTACTGATTTCTTATGTAGTTGAGCGTACTTTTCCAATTGTCTCCACATTTGTACTTCATGAGGAACCCTATTGAATATAGAAGTATCTACAGGTCCGTACAATATAGGTGCGTCCGGTTGTTTGTCCAAAGTGTCTTCCAGATAATCTTTAATAATTGAACTTGAAAACACCAGTTGTCTCAAGTATCTCGTTATTGGTTCAGTTGCACAAGTTAGAATAAAAAACTCTTCTCGATTAAGTTGAATCTTGTTATCATGTCTTGTTGTGTCTCTAAACCGCAACTGATGATCACCACGATGTTTAACAATATCGATTTCCACATTTGAATCCAAAAGGCCTACTCTTGTCTTTCTTCCAAACATGTTACTACTTAAATAGCATTCTAGCAGATGCAAGTGTTTCATAAACGATTCCCAAGCAGTGTCCGTAAACAAAATCATTTTGGGTCCATGAGTTAAAATTACAGTAGGGGAATAATCTGTAGATTTCATAACACCAATTAAAACACTTTTGTCCAAACTGGAAGAGATTGGGTAAAATATTCGCAAGAATACCTCACTTAATATGTTAGGAGAAATATTATCTTCAAGATCCCTTTTCCTCTTGTGTGCATTCTTTCTTCTTTTACCTTTTTCCTCAACATTATTACTGGCGTGGAGTTGTCCGCAAGCGTTGTGTTCATCTCCCTCCGGTTGACCTTGAAGATCTAAAAAGTCGGATATCTCCTTCTCAATATCTACTACATTTTCTTGTGTACCACTAGGAGAAGCCATATTGAATAAGATGCTACCCATACAACAACAGGCAACAAACTGATGAGGAGCGAGCTGAACGCTCTGCTTTTATACTCGCGGAATGCATTGGAATGTAGGAAAACCGGTATTTTACAATACATTTTTAACAATTCCAGTTAAAGGTGTGTATGTTACGATTTTATCATGTAGAATTAAACAGTATGCAGTTGTATTAGCCGGTATAGGCGCGTTGAATTCCATTTCTATTTTTATATCTACACTTGATGATTTTACCGATTCATTTTGTTTAGAACAATCGATTACAACTATAGGGTAACCATCTAAGTATTTTTCTGGTGATAGTAAAAATGCATTCGTTTTACCATAATATGAACTTTGGAATCTTGCATACATATCGTACAATATGCTGTATTTTTTATTAGCGAATGACACATTTAAATTATCGTATGGAAAAAATTGTGAATTTAAATAAACTTTAATATTTTTCAAGTTGCAATGATCAAATTGGCCTGCATGTTTGGTGATGGTGTCTCTTCTGCCTGTTTGTAAACCAAATATAATATACCTGGCTCGTTCCACATAATTAGATGTTTTAACTGTCCAAGTGTGTCGATCCGTAGTTGGCAAGCTGGGATGTTCATGAAATTCCCAACTTCTAAAAGGAATTACAATATCACGATCAGCCTTTAACTTTCTTAATAGTAGCATTCTATGCTCGTCAGCTAATTTAACATGTGGAACTCTCCATACAATTTTGTCTAATGTTAATTTCCATTCTAAAGTTGCATCTGTTGTACCGTCTGGAGCTTTAATAATATCTTTATCGTTTGAAGATCTCAACAAAACTAATTCTTGTTTAACGTTTAATATTATTTTCCTATAATCTTCAGCAAAACCAAGCAACAAACGTAACGGAATATGAAAATCAAAATTTCCATTTGTATCTGGAGTGATTGTGTCTTTTGCAGGTAAAACCCATCCTGCAGGTTGTATTAAATTGGTTTCATTAGGTGATATAGATGTTAATCCCTTTAAAGTTGTTGCAATACCTACTTTTTTAGTAGAATCAACTGTTACACCTGATATTTCATATCTAATTTCATCAAACAGGAAAGCCATGGGATTATTTATAAATGGAACTGTTGTACCAGTAGTAGTACCGTCCTTTTTAGTAACTTTTCCTTCAATATACAAGTAACTTTCACATGGTAGTGTGTAAATGTCTTGATTTTGTATGGGAATACGAATTTCATCGTTATTGTTTAATTTTGATGAAGTGTAAGGGTTGTGGGTGTGATATTCTTTTTCCCATAGGGTTTCGTCGAATGTTGGACCCTGAGCTATATCCAGTATATCCATTATCGGTTACTTTTAATCCAATTCTCTCTAAGAAACGAATGTTCTCGCGTGTTAACTCCTCCACAGCTGAAGAGCTACTAATGCGGATTCCCGTAGGTTGTTCGCTTTTAAATGTTAAACCCATGATTTTGTATTAAAGTGTTGATTTTAAATGTAATCTAACCGTAATAGGCTCTTCTCGGAAATCTATCAAGTTACCGTCTTGATCCAATACGTTCAACACGATGTCTGAAATGAAAGTGGTGTTCAAAGGTAGATATACCAGGTTTTGCGGCTTTTCAACAATTTTAAATCCAGGTGGTACACTGGGGTAAAAAGTATGTATTATATGAGTATTTGCTCCATCTCTGTAAGCTCCTTGTATAATGTTACAAGTTATGTCTATACTATTGACTTTTAATATTGTTACAGTTTGTTTACCGGAATGTGTTTTATTTGGTTCTAAAATTGCTCCATCTTTGGGAAATCCTAATAAATCACCAATTGAGTTTGGCTTAGTGAAATCTATATAATATTTTGAAGTAAGCTCAGCTTTCATTGTATTATTATTACCTTTTAGCGATATATTGTCTTTTCCCATTTTATTTTGCAAAAATTCATTAATATGATCAATTTCATAAGAACCTGTGGGTAAACTGCACGCTTCTAAGTCTGTAAACTTACCACTGGCATCTTTTCCTTTATAATAATGCAATAAGTTATTTTTACCTTCCGTAACATTGGGAATAGAGTTGTAAGTTGTAAAATCTAACAGTGCTGCCTCCCAAAATCTTCCTTTTTGCAAGCGTAACGCTGGAAAAAGGATACTTCGTAAAGTGGACGATTTTCCTGTTAATGATACCGTATAGGAAGACATCTCAATAGTGACTGATACTTTTAGCTAGGAATTCCAAACATAAATGGCCGCATATTGAAGTATTATCAGGTTGTTCTCTTTTATAGTTGTAATATATGTTTTTAGCAGATTTAAAGTAATGTTCAAGTTCTTTAGGTGGTGGCAAATTTCCAAAACTATCAAAATAATATACATTGCTATTTAGTTTTTTATAACACACCCAATGGGTGCCGGGCCCTTCAGTATTATCCAAATTCACGATTCCAGTCTCATTTTTCCATATTTTCTTTGGTAAACTGTCTTTCATAAATACTCCGCGGAAAAATGGTATTTTTAAACAGGAAATATATTTAAATAATTCAACATTAGTCAACGCTTTATGTGGTATAACCAATTGATTTCTTTTATTTAATATGCACGATACGGTCTTAGGTATAGACCAGCCCCGTTTTTTACCATTGACCATATTGTCGGTTTTTTGTTATTTTTCCTCGGAGAACGTCTTTTTAGTCTAATATTACCACCATGTTTCCTCATGGTTGATCCTTTTTTATTCTTACCCCTCCTTTTACCACCTCCTACCGCTGTTTTAGCCTTCATACCTGCTGTTACCGCTAAAGCTGCTGCTTTTTCTGCAATACTAGCGTCACTAGACTTTACTCGTTGCCAAGCTATATTTGCTAGCTTTTTATCAGCGATTGACCTATTTTTTGAATCGGTAAACGTGGAATATGCAATATAGTGTTCTTTACAAGCCTGATCTAACTTATTTATACCTGGATCACCTCTTTCCAGTCGTTTTTTCAATTTAGTTCCTGGTCCGCAATACTGATAACCTCCCGGTATGTGAAATTCGTATGGTAAAGCGTCTATTGCTCTATTTACGATAGATCCTACTGGAATACGATTTAAAGCTTTACTCAACAGAGAAACCGCTGTGGACGTGATACCGCCTCCTTTCCGTATAGTGTCTCGATATGGACTGGTGTAATGAAACGTCATGATTGTCTTTTATATTCGAAAAGCGTAACCTATGTGTTACCTCTATGATAGGTTGCACAGAAATGATGTAATTTATGATGTTATTTAATTAAATATCAAAAGTACCCCAATCTGATGATCTAAACTTTTGTGTGTTACGATTAAAAAAGTATTTATAAAGAATTTCTTGTTTAATCCATGTATTTCTCATTTTTTCATCAATAGGTTTATGTTGTCCAGCTGCAATATAATTATGCATATCAAATAATAAATTACCTATTACTTTAACAAGAAAATTAACAGTTACAGCGTTATCAGCATAATCAGGGTCTGCAACATTTGTTAATCGTTTGTTATCACAATTCCACCATTTTTTTCCATTTGGCTCTAATTGTATTATTTGTTCATAAGTAACAGCATTACCAGGCTTTTCACCAATACCTAAATTTGTCAATAATTTTCCTTTACCATCCCAAACATTATTGTTTTCTTCAAGTAAAGTAAACTTTTTATTTCCTTGTGCAAATACATCTCCTTGTCGTGTTACTACTTGGTTTTGTTTCACAAAACCAGATGTTTCTCGTTTTAAAGTTTCCTTCATTTGACCCACCGTTGCACCATCTGATGATGCAGAACCATCTTTTACATTCGCTAAACAATTACCAAGGCAATCAATAACTCCAACATCACGGGTAATACAATGATCTTTGATGTATTTTAAATTTACAGCATCATCTTCATTTTTTGGATAACCTATATCATTAATAACAAATTTATAAAAAGAAAACCCATCTTTTGTCTTTTCAGGTATTATAGAATGTAAATAACGTCTATTTATGCTGTCTTTTTCATCTACAGGGTCTGCTACGTTAGATATACGTCGATTTTCAGCATTATACGTTTTTCCATCGAATTTTAACGTATTTTTCAATTCCGATGATAAATAACCTCTGTTTATTGCATCAGCGTTTTGATTTGGCTTACCGACGTTGGAAATTCTATGATTACCCGCGTTATATGTGTTTTTGTCTAGTTTCAGTGTTGGTAATATCTCTTTTTTTAATACTTTTAAATTTATTGCATCATTTTCATCTGTGGGATCATTAATGTTTTTTAACCGTTTATTACTAATATCATAATCTCCATCAGGTGTTTGTGGTAAGCCAGCACCTCTTTTTAAAGTATTAAAGTAATATAATCCATCCGAGGAATATCGTCCGAACTTGTCAACACTCATGGTGCAACTGAATAACATTCTAGAGTGTAACCCATTTTTATAATATTAGTCTCGATTTCTAACCCGTATCAGTTTTTATACAAATTCTTAGTCTTTATCAGTTACATTTTCATCGCTCCCGGGACATTTAAAATATTTAAAATTTCCACTAACTAATGCTCCGTCTGATTCATTTCGAAACACATGATTTTTATGAATAAATTGTTCACCAGACAATTTTCTAAATCCGCTAAATGAATTTGGATCTGCAATTAATATATTTTGATAATCATTTACATCCATTAATTTAAATCTTTGCTTATTATAAATAAACTCTTTATTTGCACTGTCATATTGTAATGTTTGTCCTACAGTTGCAGCATCATTTGGATCTCTTCCATTATGCAAGTTTTTTATTACTTTATTTTTACATGTAAAAAATCTAAAAGAATGATCTGGATCTAGATGTACGGTTTGTGATAAAGCAGCTGCATCTTGAGCAGTATAACCCAATCTCATATTTGATAACCCTTTACCCATGCAATCCCAAGCATTATTTTTGTATGTTAATAAATTAAATTTTTCATTACCTTGAACAAATTCATCCCCTTGCTTTGATACTACTTGATCTTGTTTTACAAAAGAGGTTGTTTCTTGTTTTAAGGTTTCCATCATTTGACCCACTGTTGCACCATCTGATGGTGCCGAACCATCTTTAACATTCGCTAAACAATTACCTAGACAATCAATAACTCCTACATCACGTGTAATACAATGATCTTTTATATATTTTAAATTTACAGCATCATTTTCATTTTTCGGATAACCTATATCGTTAATAACAAATTTATAAAAAGAAAAACCATCTTTTGTCTTTTCAGGTATTAATGAATGTAAATAGCGTCTATTTACGCTGTCTTTTGCATCTTTAGGATCATCTACGTTGGATATACGTTTATTTTCAGCAGTATACGTTTTTCCATTGAATTTTAACGTATTTTTTAATTCTGATGATAAATAACCTTTGTTTATTGCATCAGCGTTTTGATTTGGCTTACCAACATTGACAATTCTATGATTACCTGCGTCATATGTGTTTTTCTGTAGTCTTAATGTTGGTGATATATTTTCTTTTAATACTTTTAAATTTATTGCATCGTTTTCATCTGTGGGATCTTTTATGTTTTTTAACCTTTTATTAGTTATATCATAATCTCCATCAGGTGTTTGTGGTAAACCAGCACCTCTTTTTAAATTATTTGCGTAATATAACCCATCCGAGGAGTAACGTCCGAACTTGTCGACACTCATGGTGCAACTGAATAGTAATCTAGGGAGTAACGCATTTTTATGAGATTACCCCACGGTTTCGGAGTTCATCCACTAAAGCCACCCATTCGTTTTCCAATCCAGTATGACCCGCTTCTTTAGCTTCATGTATTAGTTTCATTCTATCCACCAATTTATTGATATTATTGTAATAAATCACATTTGTGTTATATAGTTTCTTCATTAAACCTGTACCTGTAACAGATTTGTTTCTTTTTCTTGGTTCTGGAGCACTTATATCCAAAGTGGATGACACAAACCTTCGTTTTACAGGTTTTCTTGGCATTATCGGCATTGGTTGTCTTCTCGTTGTTGGTATTAACTTGGATACAAATACTCTATATTTTAAAGACCTAGATCTAAAAACTGGCTGGTCAGCTAAATACTTCCTCCTGTATGCATTGGTGTGTTCCAAAATCTGTTTATATGCTTCCATATCTTCTTCTTTAACTAACAATTCTAAAGGCTTTTTTTTCAAATAATAATTCAAATAATCCTCTTGTGCCCTTATATCTTTGATTACCAACAATAATATTATCATCTTCATCAATGTTTACCGGGCTATTACCAACCATTAAACCTTCTTCTGTTAATCTTACTCCATAACTATGGTAGTTTTTATTAGGATTTATTCCAGCTAACATTTTTATCATGTATTTCCTTCCTAAAGGTCCTTTGTTATGAATGTTTTCACCCAACAAGCTTATGTTTGACGGACCTTCCCTTGCTTCTTCTTCTTTTTCCTCTTCACTAGCAGTTGATACATCTTCATGTCCTCTTTTAGCTTTTACTTCATATAATTCTCTTATACCACTATAGTCTGGTGATTCTAGCTCTCTTTCAGGTTCTTCACCGGTAAAACCACTATATGTAGAGGATTCCAGGTCTTCATCACTAAAATCTTCTGATTTTATATTTTCTCTTTCAAACTTTGTAATAGGTGCAATTGCATCTCCTTCCAAAACGGGTTTAGCAAATTTTTTGTTTAATTGTTTCAAGGGTTCAGTAATAGGTTTAAAAGTAGATTCAAGAAATTTCTCCCTTTCGCTAATACCTAATTTTAATACTCTGTTTTTATCCCGAATAGAATCACTAAGTGATTTTATTTCCTTTACTAACTTTTCTTGGTTAACCATGTTTGTAGCAAGACGTGTTGTACAACAATGAATGTTTTACATCATGATCAGTGTATTAGTATAAATTTATCAAATCCTATCCTGTATCGACCATTGTTTAGCGGTTGTTCCTTTATAATTGTTAAAAACCCATACTTTTCAGCCCAAGCCTTTCCACACAACTCTTTAAATCGTTCGAATGGCATATCCGCACTTACATGGTCATAATATATGTGTTTTAGGTTGGTTTCATCCTGTTTAAATACAATTAACATGTTTGCATTGTCTCTAATGAGCTGTTTTGGTATTTTGCTGTAAGTTTGACCAATATAAATGCTATCTATGTTGTTATGTCGACCCATGGCGAAGTAATTCCTTATTGTATTTTGATTTTCACAAGATACATCGTCAAATATGAATACTGAGAATGGTTTAGCCTCTTGCGGTTGCATGACACTTTCGCTTGCGTTAAATCTAAAATATTTAACTTCAGGCACATTATTGAGTATTTGTTCCAATAACTGATATTTTGGTTGTTGTAGTGACTTTGAAAATACATATAAATTATTAAAACGTAAGCCTTTAGGGTTTGTAATCAAATTGAATACTACATTTGTTTTTCCACAATTGGAAGGACCGGTAACCAAACAACGCACCGTGTTTGGTAACAAAACACCGTGTTTCCCAGTATTGAATTGAGAACCATCCACTGTGAGTTCATCTATATTATTAATAGTAAAATTGTCTTTTTGCGGTATTATCTCCATCCTTTGTAATGGTTCAACCCAAAATGATGCTCTACCGTTATATTAGATCCTTTTTAGGTATCCATGAATCTTCCGTCTTATTAAATCCTAACCATCGTACTTTAACCTTATCTTTTTTCCGTTGCAACAACTTTTCAACTAAATATACATCACCTACTTTTGATTTTAACATTTCATGTCCATAAAACCCTCCTTCCAGCAATTGTCCTTTATTATCTTTTAAAATGTAAGTTTCTGGTATTGTAGGTTGCACCTTAAATACGGTAAATACCTCATTTGTCCAGTTTGGAAGATATCTTTTACTAAATACACCTTTGTATTTGCTTATTCGCACTTTATCACCAACATTAAACCTTTTAGGCTTTAGTTTTTCAATTTTTGGTTTAGTATTCATTTTTATACGTTTTAATACAAGTTTTTCATTTTTATTAGTCACTTGGCTTGGTTTCATACCGATAGTTCTATGAAACTTGTTATTGTAATCGCTTATAAGTTTTGGTAACATATCAATCCATACGTGTGATCCTCTGTTGGAAAACATCTTATACATGGCACCTTTTAAAGTTCTGTTAAATCTTTCAATTATTGATGCTTTTACCTCTGAATTGGTTGAGTAATGGTTAATGTTGTGTTTTTTCATTAAATTTGCAAATTCCTTATTAAAATATTCTTTTCCATCATCAGTTTGTAAATGTTTTATAGTATGTTTGTCTCTTTGTATAGCTGTTTCCATTGCTTTTGTAACACTTTTGCCACTTTTATCTTTTAGTGGTAAAGCATCTGCCATTTTTGAAAAACAATTAATAATAGTCAATATGTATTTAAATCCTCTATTTTGTTTACTATAAGGAATCATTTCGATTAAATCCGCTTGATATAAATCATTTATTCCTTTTATCACTGTATTTCTTCGTGGAAACTTTCTTCTTGCAGGTTTATGAAGCTCGTTGACAATTTCTTGCTTCGAGTTCTTCATATTGCAGGTTTGAATGTTTCATGTATCACATGTATAATCACAATGAATGTTGTCTTAAATATTCACATCATTTATATAGGTCAAGGTCATCCAAACTTGTGTAAAAAAATGGGGAACACGGCGTTGGACTTGCCGTGTTCCCCATTTTTTTACGGAAGGAGGAAGGAATAAGGTCGAAGTTGTAGAAGGACGAAGAATAGGTTACTAGTTGATAGGGTTTAGAGAGTAGTGGCCGAAAGGAAGAGTATGAATCTTATCCGGCATAATATGCCTTTTATCATCTTGAGCTGATAGTGCTCTTTTAACTTCAGTGACACTGTAGACCTCATGTTTAAAGCTTCTGATAGTGTTGAACGTTGCAGACATTGTAGAATCTTCAAACAAGCAGGTCTTGTAATGGTCAAATGTCACATGTTTCTTCAAGTACGATGTTTTGACTCCTTTAGCTTTCTTCACTGTCGGTATGTCATTTTCTATATACATCTTGAAGGAATATAATTTGGACATCAGCGCAACTATTTCCTCCAAAGGTATTCCATTTGCTTCATCTTTAAATTTTCCGATTACTTTTTTATTCTTTTCATTTTGGATGGTTCTTCGGATAGTCAGAGAAGTCAAAGTCGTCTTTGTATGGGAAACTCCTTAGATCTTCATACATGTCCAAAGTCTTTATCCAGTAGATAAACGCGTCGGTATCCATGTATGCAACTCCAATGTTGTCTCTTCCGTAGTGTTTAACCATTTTGTTGTAATGGAAATCATACATCAGAGTTTTACTTATATCCAAAATCGACATTCCAATGTATAACGGACGATCCATCACTATTGTTGTTTTATTCATACTGACAGCAACTAGATTTTCGTTTATAATCATTGATGTTCCGAAATTTGGTTTTTGCACTAATTTTTCCAATTTCCTAGGATCACTTACTAATTTTACAATTTTGTGTTTTCTCTTGTTCTCCAAGGTCTTCCCAAAGATGGCGTTGTTCATTAATTTGTAGAAGTCCTTTTCAAATGCTGTTGTCGCTGCAGCTCTTCTTGTCGTGTTGGAATCGATATATGGTTTCAACCAACAAGACTGGGTGAATTCAATTGCTCTGTGAATTTTCACTATACGTAGACCCAATTCAAGTGCTTGTTGAACTACCCAATAGTGTGCCACATATCGACTCTTATTCTCCAAGGTCATCATCAGCTTGGGCCACCTTCCTGTCGGTGAAACTTCAGTCTTGGCTAGGAGAGGCAGGTCGTAATGATGGTCGTGAAGGTGCTCCTGATATTCAAAATCACAGTCCAAAATATAGCCTGTTTGACCATCTTTTGGAATCCGTGATGGTGGTCGGGTCAATCCACTTGAAGTCTGCGTAGGGAAGTGGATTTGACATCGCCCAACCATAGAGGTTGTTCGCATCAAAATATCCAAGGTAGAGTGATGGTTGTTGCTCGTCGAAGTTGGGGATATACTTGTTGTTGGCCTTAACATGTCTGGTCACAGCTTGAGTCAAACCACCTCGTACACCTGATTCGATCATGAGGACCATATCAATGTCTGTGAGAAGCTCCAATCGACAGTTAGTTGACTTGAGCATAGCTTGCCATGCTAATCCAGGGGATGTATACGAGTGTAAAGGATCCAATCCGTAGGCTGAGAAACAGGTGTTCCGAAATTCTTCCATCACATCGCACAGCAGAGTTACATCCAATTTTATATAAAAATCAGAATAGTCCCCTAAAGTTTGAATGTTTAGTTGGTTCCAAACATTACAAGCATGATTGTAGTCTTCAACGGAGATTTCACTTTCATTTAATTTGCTATTGAAGGCTTCAATCGGTGGTAGACTAGTTTCTTCAAACTTTTCTGTGGAAGTTATATAATCATAGGGGAAAACTCCTTTTCGTAATACTAAGTCCAATTTACCTTCAGGTACAATTTTGCTGGTTTCTTTTAGATCTTCTCTTCTTAGGTTCTCAGACAATTTGCTCAAACTAGATGACATAAATCTATAAGAGTCTACGAAGCGAAGTTAAATTTTACCTACTGTTTTTGAGAAACTGATGTACTTCTCCAATGTTTCAGCTAATACTTCGATTTTTCCATCATCTCGTCCTAACTCTGGGATAATAAAGTGGGAGTCATAGCCGCTAAGATTGTGTAACACGACAGGGATAAAGTTTGGCAGTTTGTAATTTATATTGCATGAATTACAAGCAGGTCCTCTGTATAACCCTGTGAGGTGATCATGATCTCTTACTTTTTGATTTTCTTCACTAAAACTCTTCTTGCATAGATAACATCTTGTTGCCGAAATGTATTCTTCTTGTTGATTTTGGTTCAAAGGTTTCATGGGTAAAACATTACCGTATAGGCGTTCCACTTTTTCAGCAATGTCATACAACTGGTCTACAAAATACTTAGCAGCTTCTTCCCCACGGTAGAGTATCGGAGTGGATGTTAAGCCATAGTCTTGCAATTGTTCTTCAGGTAAAGTAGATTTCACCAATAAGCAAAAACTGTTAGGTTGATGCAATTGATATTTGGTTCTTCTAGTTACTTCACCATCCGAAAGTTCCTGCGGCACTAACGTGGATTCAAAGTCAGCGTAGATAACTAGTGGAATCCGGTATTGGTGAACTGTTTTATTGAACTGAACAAATGCTCTAGATGGTGGTGGCAGACTAATCTTCACTTCATAGTTGTCATTACAAAGACGTTGGTGTTCTGACAACCACTCTGATCCTCCACGTCTCAAGTCTTTATTTGTGAAACAAAAGCATCTCTTACACACTGTTACTCTAATTTTCTTTTTAGTCACTTGTCGTCCAACCAAAGTTTCAAAGTTCTTGATGTAAACATAATGTGATATTTCACCTTTGGTCAATAGCAACAAATCTGTATGGTTTTGACGTTCAGTCTTTGTAACTCGTAACGGGTAAACGTTATTTGATTCGTCTAAACCAAACACATTAACTGAAACTCCTGGGTTTTTTCTTTCAAATTTAGCAACATCATTAAGACTAACAGGATACGACATACCTTGGAAGTTATAGCGGTGTTGAACAGCTTCGTATGCTATGCTAGGTCTACAGGCCATAGGTTCCACATATTTTGCTAACATTGCATACCGGAAACATTCATTATCCTCATTTTTCACATTGATACATGATCTTGTATCTCGGATCACCTTTGGTAGAGGGATAAAGCTGCTTCCTCTCATACCATATCCATGCTTGTGAACCCTCACATCCATATCTTCAATTGATGATAGCGTCCAGCCGGATCCTCTTCCTTCATGTTCTTGAAGTTTCACTAGCAGTTCAACCAAACATTCTTCTAAAATTTCGTTGATATCAGATGTGGTTTTAAGGGTTCGGTTTTTAGCAATGAATGCTCTCGGTGAATTTTCACCATTGGTATTAGTAAACATAGCCTCCAACACCAATCCAAATTTAATAAAGTTCAATCTTGCCAATTCTTCCGTCAATGTTTTTACAACTAGCTTTTTAGCTTGACTTATAAAATTTTCCAATTCTAATTGCACGTTATTAATTTTGAAATGAATTACAACTGGTCCTGGCAAGGCTGTAGTGCGCAGTTGTCTTATATCTTCCATATCCTCTTCTTGGGTACGCAGTTGTCTTACATCTTCCACTTCTTCTTCCGTATCTTCTTCTTCCATTTTCTCTGCTTGAATAAATCCTCCAGCTGTAGATGGTCCAGCTCCGGCAAATTGAATAACACTTGGTCTTCTTCTTTGCATTAACTGTAAATAGCTAGCCCAGTCCTGCTTCTGAGGTTTTTCCAAAAACCGATCAATCGCATCCAAGTCTTCTTCACTTACTACAATCTCTTCTTTTCTGTCCTCTTCATGATGCAATTCTCGGTGTAACTGTAGATAGCTATCCAATTCGTCTATCTGATTATGGTGGTTTTCCAAAAACCGATCAATCGCATCCAAGTCTTCTTCACTTGCTACAATCTCTTCTTTTCTGTCCTCTTCATGATGCAATTCTCGATGTAAAACAAAGATATCTTCGTCTTGGAAAAACTCACCACAAATATCGCAAAGGGCCATTTTTTACAGTTTGGCTTTGAGTGTGCACTCGGTGAATGTCCACGCAATAATGAGCAGCGCGCTCAACCGGGTCCCTTTATACCCGAGGTTGAAGGGTGGGGTAAGGTGACGTCATATACATCCGGTTTATCAATCATGTAGTAGATTTGGCTTTTAAACACCCATTTTCAATATATTCTTCAACAGGCTTGATAAACCAATGATGTTTGATCTAAATCCACTACTTTGTACAAGTTTTTTCAAAGATGTCTGTTTCAGCAAGTTTATGTGAAACAAGGTCATTTGAAATTATTATTTTTCAGCGGGGGATAGAGCACTGCAATGGAGCCATGTTATAGAAGTGGTGTATCCATCCAATTGGTTTGCCTTTTTATATTTCCACAAACTATGCATTTATGTGGGTCAAGGTTGCGTAAAGATACCCTTTGAGCGGGGGATAAACCACTAAGCAGCATGCTAGTCCATTGCCGCACTTCTCGTCCGAAGCAAAAACTTTTTGGTCAAGGTCAAAAATTTTTCAAAAAAAATTTAAAGGGGAGGGGGAGGGGGTGGGGGAGGGGGTGGGGGGGGTGGGGGGGGGGACTTTAAAAAAATTAAGCCCCATGGCATTTTTATGTTACCATCGGCTGTAGTCTCCGAAAAGACACAACTATGGACAACTCCAAACTTGTGTTAGTAATGCCTACCCATTAATGTTTACAAAGTACTTTAATATATTTACTGTGTTAAAAAACATGACTGTTAAAGATTTGAAAACTTTTATATATAGGTCAAGGTCACGAAAAAACTTTAAAAAAATTAAACCCCACACCCCCCTATGGGGGTGTGGGGCACTTGGGTTGGCATCGCTGTAGCCTCCGAAGAGACCCAACTATGACAACTGGGCAACATCCAATGTCGTATAACCTTCACCACGCAAGACTTAAGCATTTACTGCATTGCTAACAAATAACTTTTCCAATAGCTAACAAAAACTCATTTACATAATTTTGAAAGAGGTTGAGGACAGCCCTAGTGGCTTATGTCCCCGGTCCGAGTGCAGAGGCCATCGGCTCATTACCCCCGTATAAGCGTACAAACGGACCAACTCCAATTTCTCAGCCGCATTGAAGCATGCATGAGTGGAGCCTAACAATTATAAAAAGTGGTTTTACACGGGGCCTACTCCCGTTCCCTATCTTTAATATTTAAGTTCAGCAATGCAGTAAATTTATATAAGTTCTTACTAGGTCAAGGCCATACGAACATTAAAAAATTTCGGCCCCCGTACATCCATGGCGAACCACGAATGTTCGGGGGCCTTGGGGACAAAAAAACACAAATAGCTAACAAAGTTTCATTTACATAATTTTGAGTTTCCAGAAGGGAAACTAACTGAGGACACCCTAGTGGCTTACGTCCTCGGTCCGAATGCAGAGGCCATCGGCTCATTACCCCCATATAGGCGTACAAACGGACCAACTCCTATTTCTCAGCCGCATTGAAGCATGCATGAGAGGAGCCTAACAATTATACAAAAGTAACTTTACACGGGGGCCTACTCCCGTTCCCTGTCTTTACAATTTACTTTGAGCATTGCAAAAGCTCAAGGGGGAAATGCTAAAACAAGCGTATACACTTTAGAAAAATATAACACACTTACAACACACAATTGAGCTCAACGTAGTCAATGCTGGAACAAGCACATACACATTAAACACATATGACAAACAAGACACAAAGGATAAAAGTCACACAGGAGACATAGGGTACAAGTGAAACACTCTTATATAAAACAATTCGCAATACCCAAACGCGAGCGCAATATCTTACAACTAATACAAGTCTTAAAGTTAGAGTAGACTTCGCTAAACACTGAAGGAGCCATTCAGTATTTAGTGATGCCTATGGCGGTCCGTCCCGATCGTTCACGTTCAACGCGCGGGAGCGGACTGCGAGCCGGCTCTGGCCGGGCCCCCTTATATCCCCACCGGGGCTGCCACGCCCAGGATATCAGGGGTGGGGGAGGGGGTGGGGGTGGGGGGGGGTTCGGGGTGGGGGGGGGGGTGGGGGAGGGGGTGGGGGGGGTGGGGGGGTCACTTCTCGTCCGGAGCAAAAAACTTTTTGGTCAAGGTCAAAAATTTTTCCGAAAAAAAAAGTTCGGGGGGGGAGGGGGTGGGGGAGGGGGTGGGGGAGGGGGTGGGGGAGGGGGTGGGGGGGGGGTCACTTCTCGTCCGGAGCAAAAAACTTTTTGGTCAAGGTCAAAAATTTTTCCGAAAAAAAGTTCGGGGGGGGGAGGGGGTGGGGGAGGGGGGGGGTCACTTCTCGTCCGGAGCAAAAAACTTTTTGGTCAAGGTCAAAAATTTTTCCGAAAAAAAATTCGGGGGGGGGGAGGGGGTGGGGGTGGGGGAGGGGGAGGGGGTGGGGGGGGTTGGGGGAGGGGGTGGGGGAGAGGGAGGGGGTGGGGGGGTGGGGGAGGGGGTGGGGGGGGGGAGGGGGTGGGGGGAAGTGGGTCAAGGTCACCCACAACACTTCTACTCTAAGTGTTGGCTATACCCCCACCACAACTGAGTCCCTAGGCTGCACAACACCGCTCCGCCAGTATGTCTCCAGCTTCCATGCGGTGCGTTTCGCTGTTCTCTAACTCTCTATATGTAAGTATTTTTACAAGTTTTGAATCTAGGTCAATACACTTTAACTCTGGGACGATATCGACTTGTACTATTTCTGTGTTTTGACTCAAGGTCATCACACTTTAACTCTGGGATGATTTTGACTTATAGCATTTCAGTTTTTTAACTCAAGGTCGTCACACTTTAACTCTGGGGCGGGATCGACTTGTAGTATTTCTGTGTTTTGACTCAAGGTCACCACACTTTAACTCTGGGACGGGATCTACTTGTATTATTTCTGTGTTTTCACTCAAGGTCATCACACTTTAACTCTGGGATGATTTTAACTTATAGTATTTCAGTGTTTTGACTCAATGTCACCACACTTTAACTCTGGGACGGTATCAACTTGTAGTATTTCTATGTTTTTACTCAAGGTCATCACACTTTAGCATGTAACTTTAAGGTAGCACCGAAACGGTGCTACCCGGCTTGACATTTTCAAGTTTCCCGAGGTCATCACAATTTCCCCCACCACTTCCCATATACCTAGAGTGCGCGGGGCCGGACAGTCAGTCGCTCGGTGTCTGTCGTAGGGTACGCATCGCGGTTGCAGTAATGGTCGAATGGGGGCTTCTGGGTCAGTTCAAGGTCACCCGAGCGGTGTCACATGACGGTTTAGGCAGAGTCACGTTGCAAACTTCAAATTTCCTCGGCACTTTTGCTGTTTCTCATCGCAAATTCGCTCCAAGTCGTCAAGGTCATGGTAACTGTGACTAAAACTCGGAGCGTAGTGCGAGAAACAGCAAAAGTGCCGAAAAATTTTAGGTTTCAGCATGACCTTGACCTTTTGTGACATCAATGACGTCATCTTGGTGACGTAAGGGGTGATGACGTCATCGGCGCATCATTTCTGTGACGTCATGGGTGTGACGTCATAGAAATGACGTCATTGGTGATGACGTCATCGATGATGCAATCGATGACGTCATCGATGAGGTCATTGACCTCGATGACGTCATCGATGACGTCATCCCTCAGGTGACCTTGAACTGTTCCAAAAGCCCCCATTCCCCACTACTAACGGGCCTATCTCCCCTGACCTAATTGCCTTCGTCCACTATTATATTTCTAGAAAATTCGAACTTTAATTTTTCTTCGCTCAATATCTATTTTACATACTCAGCATAATTAGCCTTACATAACTTGTCCTCCTAACTACATAAATTTTATGTATCGACATAACATATGCCCTACACTTAAAATTCACTTTGTGGTTTTGTAAACTCTTTTTATACAAATGCTGTAAACTGTCCTTTTGTTCCCTAGCATTTTAAGAATTACACACTCCTTATACTTTATTGACACGTTCGTTGTTTGGTTTTCTAGTTAACATACAGTTAATCTAGAGTAGTTGTTTAATCGTGAATCATATACAATGAAAATCACTTATTTTAATTCTTACATTAATTACAATTGTGATCGATCAAAATTAATATATTTACATGCCGGCTTAAATCTTCTTATATTACAACTATATACAATCCTGGTCAGTTCTCACCTCTACACCTTCAGGGCTTATTTTGAATTTTTAACTGGCTAATATGAGCGCGTTTTACAATTTCCGGATTAACCTCTAGCTGGATTAACACACTTACTGGAGACATAAAGTAGATTATTCTATAAGGACCCGTGTACTTGAAATCCATTTTTGCTTGGTAATTATCCACTTTTTTACTAAGCGTTTGATTCTCTAAATACACAATACTCCCTACTTTGAATGGATGCTTTATCCTATCATCTTTATACCTTTGCCTATTTCGGTTGTGGCCTATTGAACGTTTACATTTTTTTATAGCTTGAGAAAACTTTTCTTTAATCTCATCCTGACTTAATTTTACATCTAACAAATCATTTAGTTTCCAAAGATTACTTAAACTATGATTTGGCTTATGGTTAAACATGAGTTCAAATGCCGTACATTTTGTGGTTTCACACAGTGACGTATTTAAGCTAATTTGAATGTACTTTAAATCTACACACCAGCTGTTTTGTGCGTCATGGTGATACGCTCTTATTTGTTGTTTTACATCTCTTAAAAATCTTTCCGAAATATTTGGATTGGGTCTATATGGAATTAATTTGTGGTGTTCTATGGAATATTTGAACATAAGTTTCTTAAAAGTTACACTTCTGAAACAAGATCCGTTGTCGGACACAAGTTTCTTACAAGAACTGAAGTTATTAAATATTACATTTTCCAGTTTATTTGCTATTGTTTGCGCTGTGATGTCCCTGACAGGGATTAACCAAACATATTTTGTAAAGGCGTCCACTGCAATTAAAATGTGCTTATTTCCAAATTTACTTCTTACAAGTGGTCCAGCTGTGTCTATGTACAAACAATCTAAAGGCTGCTTACTTAAAGCTGACACTAATTCACCATGAAATCGTTTCTGAGGAGGTTTTGCTTTTATACAAATCTGACAATTTTTTACTCTTTTGCGCATTTCTGAAATTAAATTAGGTCTGTAAAAATATTCTAAAACCTTATGTACTGTACGATTTTGACCTTGATGACCTCCAAAGTTTGAAGTGTGATAGTAATTAAACAACATATCTAGTAAACTACTAGGCACATAAATTTTCCCTACTTTGTTACCTGGCTTACAATACATTAGTGTGTTGTTCTTAATATAAAAGTTATCCTTATTGGTTTTATTCTTTACACTTTTAATTATTTCTGCACATTCTGGATCTAATCTCTGGTGTTCGGAAATATCTACGTACGCTAATGGAATATCTGAAACTAAATTCACAACATGTTTGATTTGCTTTTTGCTCACAGAGCTGAACTTTCTCTTACATTTATATCTTATTACATTTATTTGTCTAGGATCTGAATCTACTTCAATGACCTCAATTCCACTATCGGACATATTGAGTCGTGACAAAGCATCTGCTACTGGATTATCTTTACTTTTAACATGAAGTACTTTAAAAGGAAGGGCGATAATTTGCTCTACCCATCTCGATAATTTATTTAACTTCTTAAAATGTGAAAGTACCCAACTGAGTGCTCAGTTGTCTGTAATTAAATAAAACGGCTGTATTTCTAGGTACATGTAAAATTTCTTAATTGCTAGAAATACAGAATACGCCTCTTTTTCATACACTGACATATTGACTTCTGAAGGTGAAAATTTCTTACTATAGTATGCTACAGGTACTTTGTCGCCATTTTCATTACACTGTAATAGGGTTGAACCTGCACCATTCTGTGCGGCATCCGTATATAGATAAAAGGGACGATTAAAATCTGGTATAGCAAGTACTGGAGGATTCGTAATTGCTTCCTTCAGTTTACAAAAACTTTCTTCGCATTCTTTCGTCCATACAAACTTAACTCTCTTTTTTCTTAAGTCATTTAATGGAGCTGCAATTTTACTGTAATCCTTAATATACTTCGCAAAATAATTTATCATACCAATAAAAGTCCCTACCTCTTTGCTATTTTTGGGAGTACTAAATCTCCGTACAGCTTCGGTTCTACTCGGATCTACTCTTATCTGATTCTTTGATATTAAATTCCCTAGGTAACTAACTTCATTATAAAACAACTTTACTTTCTTAGGGTTAACTGTGAGGTTGTGTTTGCTTAGTCTATCTAACACCTCGGTTACATGTTTCATATGTTCCTCTTTATTTTTTGAAAACACAAGTATATCATCGACAAATTAAGTACATAATCAAATTTTACATCTCTGAAAACATTATCTAGATAAGCACTTAGTAACCCTGAACCACAATGTAACCCGTACGGGATTCTGTTAAATTCAAATAATGAGACTCCATTGCTGAAGGCTGTAAGGTGTTTGGATTCTTCGCTTAGTGGAATTTGCATAAAACTGTTTGACAAATCTATTACTGAAAACACCTCGGCATTTGCAAATATTGATAAAATTCATCTAAATTTCCTAATGGGTGATTTACACGTACAATTTTCTCATTGAGCTTTGCATAGTTGATAACTAGTCTACTTGACTTATCGGCTTTGATACAAGAAATGAAGGGCTACTGTAGCTACTTATGCTAGGCCTAATTATATTTTGCTTAAGTAAATCAGACAAAATTTCCTTCATTTGTTTCATTTTGGTAGGGTGAACTGGATATGGACGCTGGTTTACAATTTCATTATCTTTAAGCTGGATTTTATATTCAAAATTGAGTACTTTCCCTACATCTGTAGTGAATACCTTAGAATATTTTTTACTTAAATGATCAACAAAAGGTTTCATGTCGGGACATCCGGTGTCTAGGTGGTGTTCCTTACTTACATTTTCGTTCAATTTCGATAAGCAAACTAACTTACTCTGTTTACCACTTAACAATACTTTGACACTTGGGTTGAATCGGAAATAACAACAATTCCTACTCAAATCTAATAACATTCCACTTTCTCTTATAAATGTACTTCCTAGTATCATTTCACAGGCTAACCTTTGCATAACGGCAAACTTTACATACCAAGAAAAGTTTCTTATTTTAATTTTTACTACACATTCTCCCAAAATTCGGATTGTGCTATTGTTAGCTGCAATACAGGATATTTCTTTATTATCCATACTGATAACTAGTTTCCTCTTATGTAATTTATTATATAACGTTTCACTAATAGCGTTTAAACAGGCTCCAGAATCAATTAGCGCGTTTACATTTGAAAACATATCGGCTTTACATTTATTTCTTAATTGCACCGCTACCATAGGCAAATCAGACATTGTACATGACTTAGATAAATTGATTTTATTCATGATTCTACGCTGAGACCTTTTAATTTTATACAACTGTTTCTTTGACAAATTAATCTCGTTACACAACTCTTTATTCACATTCTTACTGGTTCTTCGGGAAAACTTTTCTTTTACAAAACAACTATTTACATGGACATGATAATGGTTTACTATTTACATGAGAAAAACTTTCCCTACAAACTAGTTTTTTGACTGCTGATTTTGCCTATAACAATTTCTGGCTAAATGTCCCTCACGGTTACATACAAAACACCTTTTTGTGAACGGTGCCCTATTATTGACTGTCTGCGGAGTTTCACGCCTCGCTGGGATGCTGCGTTCTTCACTACACCGTAAGTTGTTTTTTACATCAATACTTAGGCTATGAATACAAGCTTTTTCTAAATCTGCAATAGTGTTGAGATTTTTTACCAAGGATAGGTTAACTCGACATTTTGGATTTAGACCAATTACAATTAACTCTACCAGTTCAGCTTCTGTATATGAACAACTTAACACTTTAGCATACTCTTTAACTCTATTTATATACAGTGGCAGGGGTTCATTTGTTTCCTGATGACGTGTTACGTGTTGTTTGATCAGGTCCTCTCTAACACTTATGGGTACAAACGACTTAAGTAATTCCTGCTTAACTGTCTCTAGGTCATTTTCTAGGTTACTTAATATAACATCTAGAAGTGGCGATTGTGATTTACTCATAAAAATCTCTAAAATTTGTTTGTCTGTAAGTCTAGTTTCCTTTTGAACTTTGAACAATACCTTTATGAACTGAATTAAATCATTATTAGTCAGACCGTTACATATTTTTACACTTTTGAGATAACCCTCTAATGGGTTAGGTAATTTACTGTACAACTGGGTGTTAAAGGGGGTGGAGTGAGTCGATGCACAGGTGTGAGATTCGGGATGTGGATTGTCTAACCTACTCGGTTCAGCTAGACTTTCCGGACATGGAGGGGTTTTGACGGATGATACAGTTACCTTTTCTTTATCTAAAAATACATCTTCTAAGTTTTCCTCTTCTATGTTCGACTCACTTAATTTACGAACAGATAATTCCACCACGCCTTTATCAAACCCTAGAACTTCAAACTTAGTTTTTATTACTTTACATTTTTCTAACAAAGATTTGCACTCCTCTTTTTGTTTCTCGGTTAACTCACATTTGCTTAAGGCATTTAATCTATGCATACAATGTTTGATACGGGTTTCCTGCCTAGCTAATTCTATTGATCTACTGTCTTTTGACAATTCTGCACATTTATTTTCCATTAAATTAATCTTTTCGCTAATTACATCTATTTCATTATTTGGTTCAAGTTTCGTCTTAACTGATTCATAATTTACAGGAATGTTATTTGATACAGCTTGTCTTAACATTTTTCTTAAATCCACGACATTGCTTGTTTCACTTAGCTCTAAATTTCTGATACCTAGCTCAAAAATTAGCTCGTCCTTTAACAAGAGGTCTACTTTAATTGACATGTTTGAAAATTAAATTTAACTGAATAAATTTACACAATTTCACAATTTCATGATTTCTTATATTTTAAAAAGATACGAGCAGAGTTGCGCATATTTTGTACCGTCATTGTCTCCTATTTTATTATTGTAAAAATTAGATAAACAATATTTCTAGTCCAATCCAATATAGTTAAACCTTTTTATCATCTTAATTAGAATTTTACTTGGATTGTCTGGTACAAAGTGTTCGTTAGGAATTTTACGTTAAAATAATAATATCTGTGGAAATTGTGATACAAATTCTTGTTTATTGAATAAACTTAAAATCTATACATCCTGACATATAACATTTCTAAAGCTGCAAAATTAAATTACCTAGCATAGACTGAGGCGTGTGTGAAGTTAATGAATTACCCTTTTGTTAATAACAATTATTTTACTAATTTCCTTTGAAAATTTTTTGTATTTAGAAAGTTAGGATTAGAGGGGCGAAGAATTATCGTGAAGTTGCCTCTCCATCGTGAGCCCTATTAACAAAATAGCACAGTCCTCGATGTAGAATTATATTTTAAAAGTGCTTTAATATTAACATTTCTAACTCACAATATCCCCAGTTAAAATGATTTATTATTTCAGTACCAACGAATGCCATTTAACATTTTTTTACTCTACTTCCTTGTAAATTATAATAAACAAATAATTTTTAAAAATATAAATGCTGACGTTTTGTTGTGCCTGAAATTCTACAATTATTCTACAAAAGTGGAGTTTGGTACCTTCGGGTGAAGGGAAGACTTCGTAGACCAGTGAAACGTGGGCGTCTCGAAGATGACCAGGACTCAACGACGGCGGCCTCACGAATGAAAATTGTCTCGTTACAGAAAGCAGTCCGAGGGTTTGCTTATCTGCTAATTTTGCTTATCTGCTAACCTGTCCCTACTGGTTTTAAGCTATCTTGTTTCCTCATGATATTACTATCTGGCCATTCGTGGTATTACATAATTTTTAATATAACTCTTTCCACAAAGGATTGGAAAATTTAATAAAAAAATCTACCTATGGTACACCTTTCGCGGCGCCGCCCGACAAATAACTGAGCTCTCCGAAGTTCTGTTCTTTTATGTCATCCTCTCAGGGGGAGGGGTTGGGGGGGGGGTTGGGAGGGGCCACACAACCCCCATAAAACGGGCATCGGTACCGCGCGCGCGTCATTATAGTGGCGATAGGGCAACAATGAACAACTATCCGCAAGTCTCTAACACCTAGTCTAACACTTTTTTTACTTACGCTTTTTTACTCTAACATATGTTTGCACTTATTATGCTAATTAGTCTCTATATATTCAGACACACTCGCGGGCGCCGGTCATATACTCGCCGATTGTCGGAGAGTACACATCTCCCCTTCGTCGCGTACTACATTGGCTAAGCTTAAGAAATACTACAGTTTTCACCCGTTGTACTTTGCAAAACCTAGCCTGTGCAACACTGCATACTGTACTGATACTGTTTTGCACGCTGTCTTAACTGACATGCTGCAGTATCAACATTTCAATCTTGTTACACCTATTGACGACGCTATCCAATTATTCTTATTCACTATATTACCGGGTTTATATGATCGTTCTTCCTCGGACACATGTCTCATTCTACTGTATCGACTCGCACTGTAAACACCTAGGAGCTCTCCTATCATGCAACTATTATTTTAATTTAATTTTAAAAATAAACGAAAACCTCCCGCGGCCCGGCGCCGCCCCACCCCATCCCCACCGAGCCCCTGCGGCTCCCACTTTTTTAAAACTCTCTCCGAATGACCTTGACCCACTTCCCAAACCCATCCATCACTGTCACCCCCACCCCCCAATTTCTACGCACACCTGCCAGTTCGAACCACATGACCTTGACTTGTCCCAGCACCGGCAAAACCACACTACTTACACCCCATTACGATTCACTGCTCGACTCATCGAGCAGGTCCAACCATGTTTGTAAAGACGGCATGGATAGGTAGACTACTACCTCACGCAATTCGTGACAATTCATGGCTATTTTAAGTCGTACCTCAACCGGGTGGACAAGAAAGGTTCACAGATTGTGATGTACTGCCCAGGGGTTCCCGACGACGTGGAACACACCTTCTCTACGCTGGGAAAGGCCCCGCCTGGACGCTAAAAGAAAATTCGGTGTTTTTTTGTTTTAAATCTTATCTTGCTGTTAACAATTATAAAGTAAATCAAATATGTTGAAGAGTATAATTTTTATATATTTTTTTGAATATTTATTTAAAAAATCCAATTATTCATGTAAATAAAAGTATTTATCAAATTTTTTTTCTTATTTAAGCTTTTGAGGGTAGGACAACTAACGACTGATATTAGATGCATTAGTTTGGATGACTATGATGTGTAAATACGAATTAATCACTTGAAGCACGAAAATATATTGTTAGGTGATGGTTTCTTCCAGAGCATAGCTTTCTGGTGCTGTTGACTCTATTAGGTGTATGGTGCTTTAATTAATATAAGTCAAATGCAACTTAACTGTTATACACATGAATTGTTCATAAAACTGTTACAGAACCCGGAAAAAGCAATAGAATATGCCAAAAAAGCATTTGAAATAGGATCAAAAACATCTGTAACGTTTTTGGCATCGATCAAGTGGAAAAACGGCCTGGAGCATGAGATCATTCCAGATTTCGAGGAGGGTTTGACCAGATATGAGAATGAAGACTACCAGGCGTTGTTGCTTTGCTACCTGGGCGCCTATCATGTGATTATCAAGGACGACTGGCAGTCGGCAATATCCTGCTTTCATAAATCTTTGGAATTGGATCCTTCCGCACAACACTTTGAGGTAGTAGAACCTAACGTAGAGTATGTAATGACATACCACGTCATTTGTTTACGTGTTAAGAAAGATTTTAATACTGGGTTTGAAGGATAGGAATGAGAGGCATGCGCAAGGTGTACAGGATACTCGAACCTAGTTTCTATTCAATTTTTTCCTTAGATATTTATCCCAAATGTCCAATAAAGTTTGTAGTTCTCTATATTTTTGTATTAAACATAAAATGTTCGTTTTGGTTCCTCTGCGGATCTACGATTCAGTCAACTTCACTTCTTAGAACATATGGTGCATGTAGCAATGGTAACTAGTCCAAGAATGGGAAGGAAGAATTAAATTTTTCACAAATTGAACTTCCAATTTTATATATGTCCTTCATTGATCATGAAAAATATGCTAATGAATCATTGGAAAATGTAAAGATAAAAAACTTTTTAAAACACGGTTTCAATTTTTATGATTGTTTTAAAAAATAAAATTGAATAATTTGGCTTTGGGCTTATTATATATTAGTGTTTGAAGAAGTAGAGTAAAACACATTCTTGAATTATCAGATCAACTTGAACAAGACGGACGACTATAACATAACAATTCTGGACCTGCCCCCTTTCACTATACTCTGACTGCTAAAATATTAATAATAATATAATATTTTACCCCTTTTCGGCCATGGGATTAAGCTTATTTCCTATTTTAGTATATATACATCGTATGGCTATCATAGCCAGCTACCAACTTAAATAATAACAATAAAATAAATCAAAGATGTTTTGCAGTGCAAAGCACCTGCGTCAATACGTTTAAAAGCGGCCCCGGAAATTTCCGTTTGGATATGGTTTGGCAGCTGGCATAGCTGAGAGATCACTTGTGTAATAGTTCAGCTGCCAAAAATTGTTGTTCGTTTAGCACCACCCGGGGAGTACGTGCAGCTTTAATGGAATGTTGCGGACGCGAACAACATCACCCCCCCCCCCCTATTTTAGTTATTTATTTTCATAAACTACCTATTCCAACTATGGCGTGATTATTCTATACTTCATGAAGCGATCACTGATCATTTTATCACAACGGAAATACCATGTAACTCATAGGCCTTAGACCTTCATTGGGATACACTCACTAATTGCACTGATTCTGACGAGGTGGCTGCTTCATTTGATAACATTTTTAATGAAGCAATCCACACAGCATCATAGCCAATTGAATATTCGCATAAAATGACTGAACTAAAACCTTTGATCTCAAAAGAGCTTTTAATATCTACAAAAAGTAATTTGCGATGCATCTGGACCTAAACAATTCCACTTTTCCCCTGTTCATCACTATGAAAATGTCAATATCGATGGAAGACCAGAAACAACAATTTTTAATTATTTAAATGATTTATTTTGTTATGGTAGGCGAGGGATTGGCCAGTAAAATCCCGGAGGTTAGTTCTTTGGTCGATGACAGTCTATTCAGGTTGCCGGTACAGTTTTAATTGGAGCCTGTGACGGATGTCGAAGTGCGTTACGAAGTTAGATGGGGGGGGGGGCAGTTCCCGGTGTGGACGAGATACCTGAAGATATAATAAGAGATAACTTTGGAGCCTAAAATGTTTACTCTTGCACATTGTTAATGTTAGTCTAACCCAGTGAAAATTTCTTACATTTTTTTTTTACTGCTAAAATAATATAAATTTATAAAGGGGATACTTGCGGAATGAGTAATAACTGTAGACCTATTCCTGTTTAATGTAGTTTAAACCCATGATGGAATTTTAGCCTCTGATTACCAATGAATACAATTAATGGTGTATATACCTGATTAGGCCTAATGGTAATCTTTTTGTTGCGACAGCAACTAGTTTCGACTCACGTCGGAGTCATCATCGGGCTGGTACAAAGAAGTGAATTCTCTTCATATGAAGGTCGTCAAAATAATAAAAAGTTTAATAAATAAACACGGACACATATCACACAGAACGAATGACACGACGGTAGAGTCTAGACTCTACCGCCGCCGGGATTGCGTCGTTGTTAATAGATAGATCACGATTAAATAGACTCAAGGAGAGGATGAATCTATTTGCAAATATATTTTGGAATTATCTACTCAGTTTCGCCAAAGTAGCAAATACAGTCTGAACAAAATGTAAAACAAACTGTGCATTTTGGCCTTAATACAAACTGATGGTACCTAGAGATAGTTTTCATTCAATAAGTGAATGGTTATACTAAGAGGACTTTGAAAGATATTTATGTGCAAAAAAGAATTTTCGCCCTCCGCCAAACCCAGCTCAGTCTTGGAATCCCGAAACTGCGTATTTTGGCAAAAATCAAGGTTCACGTCGTATTATGTACATGCCTTAGTAGTAGCTCAAGGGAAAAGTGATTCAAACACACAAACGGGTCGTTCACCGAAAACCTATTCCCAACCTTACTCTAATGGTATCCGAGCCCGGAAACCTACTGCTAATAGCACTCAACCCAAAAACGAATATAAAGATAAGGCAATCCCCACATGTTGGAACTGCAAGCGTGAAGGCTATAGGTTCAATGATTGTTCTGAACCGAAAATTATTCATTTTTTGATTGTAAGAAAGTAGGTGTAAGAACTGTGACTTGTTCATGCCACTCGGGAACCCACCGAGAATCGAGACCGGAGAACCGTGGATGTACCGAGTCTTAACAGTGTAAAGCCACCTCCAGCGACTGGAAGGTCTGCTTAGAGTTTGTTACGAAAAGACACAGAGACCCCACAGTAGACCATCTTTGTCCGTACGAATATTCGTAGAAGAAATTTATGCATTGATAGACACAGGATCCATGATAACATTAATTGGCGAGAGAGTGGTAAATTGGCTACAGCGGAACACAAATCCCACCACACGGTGTGAAATTAAACGTATATATGGATGGTGGATCAACTGCAGAAATAACTGAAGTTTACGAATTCCTTGTAGAAATTAACTCCCAAAATCACACGACCAAGGCGCTATACCTACCGAAAATTTCGACGCCACTTAAATGGAATGGCTCTGATTAGGTCTCTAAAACTGATAACTTTAAATATAAACGAAAGGGACAATTTGAATGATTGGGCGATATACCAAGGTATGTGTCACACTTGTGTTATATCGCAGTTATCAGAAGAAGAAACCCAGGTATTTAAGCTAATTCTTAAATGAAGACTTATGAAAATTTTAAGATATAGTAGGACCCACTAAACTCGTGGAACATAAAATTAATCTTAAACTGGTAGTACCTGTCAAACAATCATATTATCCGTTGAATCCGAATGTGCAAAATATTTTAACCGAAGAAACCGATCGTATGCTTGCTGAAAATGTAATTAAACCGTCCACGTCCACTTGGAGTTCACCCTTAGTCTTTGTGAAAAAGCCCTCAGGATGTTACAGAGCCTGCCTGGTTTTAAGAAAAGTAAATGCACTTATTATGAAAGATACATACCCGGATTAATAATATACTTGAAAAATTGAGGGATGCAAGGTATAAGATGGTTATTGGCAGGTACCACTTGCGGAAGACAGCCACCTCATTACAGGATTTACAGTTTCCACACAGGGCCTATTCCATTTCAAAGTAATGCCTTTTGGGTTACATTCCCCCCAGCCACTTTTCAACGGCAGTAAGATACAGTAATTGGTCCACAATACGAACCCCACGGGTTTGCTTGCTTTAATGACTTGTCTCCCGTACTTTTGACGATCATTTACGTGGGTAGGGGACGTGTTTGCTAAATTACGTACAACTGGATTAATTATAAGCCCTGACAAATGTCACTTTTGTAAAAGGAACTTAAATACCTTGGACACATTGTAAACGAGAAAGGCATACAGGTTCTGAAAAGGTGCGATCAACTCACGAATTTCCTACCCCAAAACAGTTAAACAAGTGAGAAGTTTTATAGGGCTGGTTTTTTTGCCTGGCTTCCTGGCACAGGCAATTCATTTAAAATTTCGCATTGTTAACTGCGTCATTAACCAAACTTTTGAAAGAATCGTCGTTGGGAATTGAACAAGGCATTTAATGGCATAAAAGATGCACTTGCGCAAGCACCAGTTTTAAACTGTCCAGATTTTTCTCAGCCATAGAGTTTTATTCACTAAGTAGAGTTTTACTTATACTTACTTACAGAACCCATGTGGCGGCAAACCTGCATGTTCACCCCGATGTGGTTTATTGGGAAAATGAAAAATACCAGATTTTGATGAATTTAGTATGTACGTGCACTGGGAAGGGATTTTCCTATATCTGCTTACAATACCCCCATGGCAGCAAATCTACATCCTCGTTCCCATGATTTTTATCTAAGAAATGAGAAAAATACCGAATCCAGTTGCAAATTCGCTGAGTACGCAGGTCTACTGCGATGGGGATTATTATTTATATTTTCGATTCTATCTTGTGTCGTTGATAATAATTTATTATAACAGTCTACTACGCACACAGGCACTCTATCTTACAATATCGGATTATAGTTTGGAATGGAGCTTACTCGTGAGTTATCAAAACTGTCCAAATCATACAAAATTCTATCATTAAATCTGCTCTTTAAAACCTTTATGTGACTTCACTGCAACTCTGTTTGAGACATGCAGAGATTAAGATATAATGCAAGTTTTTATTAGAACTTTTCTTTTATATAGATTTAAAAGGAATCATTCCTTAATGGAGGGGTTCGCACATAAATTTCCCACTCGATACAGAAAAAATATTGGAATAATTACTCACCGAATTGATAAAACTATACACGCAAGAAATCCATTCTACTTGGCCCACTTTTTTACCATAATTTGTCTTTGGAACTTAGGAGTATTGGTCAGAACAGTACGGTTGTATTAAAAAAAATGTTAGCTTGCTCGTTGGGTTATGGAGTGATACTGCCTAGAATTTGCTCTACTCTATTTATGTCACATAAACCTCGGGTTTTAGCATTATTCATTAGGTTAGAACCTAAAATTCCTCTAAACTATATTAATCTAGTTAGTAGTGGCAAATTTACTAAATTAGCTAAACTAGTTTGTAGTTGCATCCTAGGTTTTATGTAATATGTATATCTTAATCATTATAAAAATAAAATCATTTTTACCAAGTGTTTTAAAGCTTCATTGCTCTTTTCCAGAACTTTAGAGGTTTCAATGGAAGATTAGTCAATTTGCTAGAACTCATATGTAATCATCTTCACTTCAGAGAAACGGAAGAAAATCAGACGGTTAAATCATTTCTGACCATGGTTGCCCAAAAGAAGCCACAGGAAATCCTCTCCGAAAGGCAAGATCAGTTTATAATCTGGAAGGAGGAGCTGGACAAACTAAGAGTTTGCCAACCTTCAAAATCAGAACCAGACCAACAAACTGCAATTGAGGCCAAGGAAATTTCGAAGAACACCCAAGTGGAAGAAACATCACTTAAAAAAATATTGGACCTCCTCCAACCTATGTCGAAACAAATACCAGGCATACAAGATGAGTTGAAAAACTTAGCTACAAAAGAAGAAGTGAAATTGATTGCTGCTGATGTTGAGTTGATGAAGGAAGATGTCAAATCTATTGATAATAAGGTAGAGGCATTGGAACCACGAATGACTGATGCAGAAAAACGCTTGAAAGATCTCGAATCCAAGGTTGAAAATCTTGAGAAAGAGCTTTCAGATAGATTAAGCCTGGAAGATGTGATTGGGGAAATAAATGACCGATTTATGCATACCACTAGCATAATTCTTCATAATTTGCCTGAGAGTGATGATGAGTCTATCCAAGTGAAGATCACACGTGACAAAGGCCTAGTTTCGAAAATTTGTCAAGCTATGGAATACAATATAACAATGACTGAGATTCGAGTAAATAGAATCGGTAAACATACGAGTGGAAAATGCAGGCCTCTTATGGTCACATTCAAGACTGCAGAAAAAGCAACCGCTTTTTGGAAAATGCTTTCTATTGAGTCGGTAACAGAAGCTGTTAAAGAGTTTGATTCTGATTTGGCAGAGGTAAGGGTAGTAAGATACAAAACCGATCGAGAACGTCAGTACCTGAAGAAATTGAGAGATGAAATCCAGACTCGTTCTGGTAAAAATGAAACCCTGATGATCAAGTATAAAAATGGCATACCAGAAATAGTTTCGAAATTTAAAAGAACATAACGTATTCCATGCTACCAAAATATAATTTTACTTCCTTGGTGGCAATTGGTAACGTCAGAATAAGGTATTTAGAGTTTTCCTATTATATAAAGATAAAGTTGTTGAAATGAAAGTTTTTAGCTTGTATATATCTTAAATATGTAGCTTGGAATAGTTCAGTGAGACTGTACATTATATAAATTAATACTACTAAAATACTAACTATTTATTATATACAGGGTGATTACAAAATAAGTAAGAACTTTTAAGTCTATAAAGAAAATGTAAGAAAGAGCGTCTTTCAATAAAATAAAATATAAAAAATAAAAAGAGAGAAAAAGTAGTTTTATGAAAATGACAATAAATGGTATCATTCCAAAGAGGAAACTTTAACGTTTTTTTTTTTCAATACGTTTCCGTAAATGTTCGAAAGGGTCAAATGACAAGCATCAATATTCTATAATCAGGTTCTGCCCAGGAGTCTCCAAGGATATTGACTTAAAAACTCCATAAATGTCTTCTTATGGCCTTCTTGAATCCAGAGTTTTACATTGTTTTTAAGTCAAAAGCCTTACACACCTCTGGTAAGGACTTGACTAAAGAATGGATGTGCGCTGTTTGACCTGTGGGGAGCAATTATAATATTTACAACATGTAAGAAAATAGTTTGAAATGCTTTCTTTTGGATGGTACTGCAATATATATTTTTGTCTCTTTATTAAGCGAGTATTACTATATTTATTAGAAATATATTATTTACATAAACTATCAGGTAAATTTATCATCATTAATATATTTTAAGTAATTCATAGCGGGCATAATATATACAATGTATTAAACTTTAGTAAATTCAAGTATCGCAAACTGGAAGCTTCAATTTTTTGCCTCCCATCCCAGAACATGTAATATTATTAATTAATAACTATTACAAGACTGAAAGATTTAAAGCAGTTGTTTACAGACAATTCAATAATACTAATTTTACTATTGTTAACTATAACATGAAACAATAATCAAGCATAGAAATATACATAAATTAAATTTACTTATCTGAAAAATGAAAGAATGATTATGATAACAAGCAAAGTGTATAAAGCTACTAATGTCTATAAAAAGAAAATACTCATTGATGCTGAAATATTCTAATGCAAGTATGATTTCACATTACTTTTTTAATGGTCTGATTTTGTTTTCAGAAATGAGGGGTGAGCTTTAGACAGTTGTATAAAAAGTTTTCTCAAACATTACCTACATTATTTAAAATTTAATGTAAAAGGTGTCGGTTATGTCTAAAATTTTTACTAGCTGCATAAAGTTCTTTTGAGCTCTAACTTAGGACAAGTTATTTTATAAGTGCTGACTCGCCTACGGCTCGATGGGGGCTCCGCCCCCATGCCCCCTCAGGGGTTGCCCCTGAGTAGTTAAAGCCCAAATTAGAGTCGTCGTTACTTCATAGATATATATCTTTCATAGTTATAATTTGAATGCCAGAGCTCAAAGTTCAAGATTTCATAAAAGCTTAGTGTTAATTTGGGAGTGTTACTTGGAGATTAAAAGTAAAAAGCAATAATAAAATAATTATTATCTTAGCTTTTTACAGGCTGCGAGTGTATCTTCAATTTATATGTGAGAATTTTTTGATATTTAAAGAATGGTAAAAGAATCGTTGAGGGACATTACGTCATCGCGCAACTAAGAATTTGGTGCAATGAAAAAAGTACAAAAATATCGAATTATCATTAAATTTGAATTAAATGTGTTTAAAGTTCCATTTTTGTAAAAAAAATTATTTGTTCACTTGAAAAGAACTTAGCCATTACAAATGTTCAAATATGCTACAAATTTAAACCTGAAAGGTAGAGAAACGGTTAAAACAAAACTTATGTGTTAAAAAGTTGTGGGATCACGCATCTTGGTTACTTAGCGCAAATAAAGGAAATAACTTATAAAAATTAAGAAAATCTTGTTAATCAATAATTAAGTCTAAATTATTAAACTGGTTAGTACCACCGAAGTAGTGGACTGCCAATTTAACTTTACTCACAATTAATACTAATAAAAAGTTTGAAAATTGCTTATGGCTTTTTTCTTTTTTCCCTAGTCTCTTAATTCATAAAAAACTGTCCCCACTTAGGAAAATAAATAAAAAATTCTAAACATTTCCAAATCGATGCAAAAGTTCACATTAATAACTGTAAACTAAAATGCCTTGCTTGGATAAAATAAAACTATAGGTGCATGGTGGTAATAATAATAAAAATAATCGGCCTGTAAAATTCACCAATAAAAAATGGAAAAACTTATTTTAGATAAAGAGTGTTGATATTGACAATGGTTTTGTCAAATCATGACTTACGAAAACTTATAAAATAATTGTTTATTCTTAGGCCTCCTTAGACAGTAGATCTAGGTTCTTGTATAAAGAAAAAAACATTTGGGGAAATGAACAAATATTTATATATGTAATGTACAGCAATATCTCACCTAAAATAATCAAAACCTTCAATGGGAATATTTTAAATATAAGTAATTGTAGGGATAGAATGGAGTTGTGAAATAATAATGGACTATGTAAATATTCTAGATATCATGCTTAAAAATTGATATGTGTTAAAATTTTGGCCACATGATGTAAGTAGTTGGTGTATTCAAAATGAATAAAAGTGGAATAAAATTATAAGTTTTAATTGAGGTACGCTGTATATAATGAAAGACAAAAAATACTTAAGAAAGATATTGGAAAATTTAAAAATCCACCGATAATGAGTTGCAGGTGAGGCCCACCGAAGAACTGCCCGCTAAGACAGTAAGAAAACCGGCTAATACGAAAATCGCTTGTAGCTCGTTTTTTAAAACCATATCCTAGTTCTCCTTAGTTCGTAAAAAAATTGAGAATTGTGAAATCATGATCGATTATGGAAATATTCTAGATATTATGGTAGATGGAGGCTCCACCCCCTTTCCCAGAAATTAGTTGCCCCTATTCTTTAATTGCCGTAAAAATCTCAAGCACTGAACATGGTAGTTGAGGCCTCCACCCCATAACCCTCGTTGTAATTTTGTTTGATACTCTAACTGTACTGATTAGGGTTATGAGTGTGGGTTTATGTGTAGTTTCTACGTACCTACTATACCTGAGTACTAGAATAGATTTTAAAAGAAACTATACTGTAGTAAACTAGTCGTCAGGGGATGTGACGCCATGCCTTGCCTCACCCTCCTAGCGCAAAAAGTATGAAAAAAAATATCTGGATAAAATGGATGAAAATGTAGGATGGCTAAGCTAAATAAACTATTTTGCATAAACTAATTATTATATAAACTATTATTTAAATGAAAAAATAAATACCGTCAGAAAAAAATAGGACAACATGAACAAACTGTTATGAACCCGCTACAGGCTAATCACAAAAATACTATTCGATGCAAAATAAAAATGTATGTTATAATTTAAGAATAATTATTATAAATACTACTCATAAATCCTGTTGGAGTTACAGGGATAATTCAAACAATAGTTAAAAATTAGAAATTTACCTCGATTAGTTGGAAACCAAAGTTTTAGGTCAGTAAGTAACAAACAATGTAAAAAATCGCTAAGTAACAACAAACAATTCAAAACAATCAGTTACCTAACAATTAATTGTGAAACAACAGTATGGCCTAACAGGTAGAATAAAAGGCATTCATAACACTTATTTATTTATTTTTTTTTTTTTTTTGGTATGTACTTCCCCACTCACTCATCGGGGTATCAGAAATTCATCAAATGTCAGTAAAGTAGATTTAGTTCTCGCTTGGGAATTACTGTGTAGTAAGTGATATATGCGTGATATAACTAAACTTCGCTTAATCTACTTTACCGACATTTGATGAATTTCTGATACCCCGATGAGTGAGTTACACATGCGGGAGTATATAATTTAGACTCGCCTACGGCTCGATGGGGCTTCGCCCCATGCCCCTTGGGGGTTGCCCTAAATTCGTAAATTAATAAGAAGTCAAATTGTTAAACAGGTTAGTTCCAACCGAAGAACGGGTCAATTTAAGATCATCAGTGAGTGAGTAAGTCAGTCAGTCAGTTACACATGGGGCTGTATATATTATGTAAATATTCTAGGTGTTATGCTTGATGGAGGGTTCAACCCAATAATTGGTAGCCCCAATTCCGTAAATTACTGTCAAAACCTCATACAATGAACAGGCTAGTTGAGGGCTCAACTCCAACGACAGTAACAGAAGCCGCCAATACACACTACTCACAATAAATAATACAGTAATAAGCTTTTAAATTTGCCCACGGCTCATGGTTTAATCCCACTCCCTAGCTTCCCTTAGTTCATTAAAAAATATAATGGAGTTGTGAAATATTAATGAACTATGTAAATAGTTATGCTCAAAAGTTGTTGTGTAAAAATTAGGAGATACGATTATGATTGCACATGATTGAGGTAATCGCTGTATTCTGAAAAGATAAAAGTGGAATAAAATTATAAGTTTATATAGAGGATCGTTGTATGTATTAGAAGAAAAAAGGCACAAAATCAAGATATTTGAAATTAAAAAAAATGGTTTAGGCTAAGATGCTTCAGTTCCGCCACGGGGTGGCCAAGAAACGCAGGAATCATATAGGTACCATATAGAGAAACGATAACAATTTTATCATTCAAAATCAGCAATTATTAATTTAACAGTTTTAAATGTTATATACATATTACTTCAGAAAATTAATAAAAATAGAGCCCTTGTAGTATGTAATAGCTCACAGGGTATAAAGTACTATAATCATGAAGTCTTAAAGTCTTTATATAGTCTTAAAATGAAGAAAATTGCAACTTAAGAACCATAAAATCGGCGTACATTATGCATTTTCAACCAATGGTAGTAAAAAAAAACCAATTGTGAAATAATAGCCAAAAAAGGATTATTGATTAAATTAAAATATACTGAAAGAGTTACAATAATTGATAAGCATAGAATAGTTTTCAATTACAACAATAATAGGGTTAATCGAGACTTTGTGTGAGAGCACTGCATTGAGGAAGTTTGACGGACAAAGTGGCAGCGAGAAAAATTACTATTGAGTTTAATTCAATTGGTTAGTTTAATATTTCTCAGCCTGATGGGTCATCAGATATGTAGATGGTCTTAAAAAAACGTAGGAAGTAGGTAAATGTTAGCGAAGGTAAGAATGGAAAGTTCAATTGTTCTATAACTTAATATGTTCAATCGATTCCTAAACTAAAATCTAAGCCTGATTGGACAGCAGCAAATAGGTCAAAGACCGGATGTCAGACGTGTTGGGACACGTTCAACTCTTCAAAGTAAAACTGTACCAGAACTATCAACTGAAGCGCTATATTCAATCTGGGGATTCATATAGAGAGACAGCATACAAATAGTAGAAAATTAAGTTAAAATTACTGTATTAGGTAATTTTTGTGCGAAAATCTACAAGAAATTTTCCAGCATAAGAAAACTAAAGTCTAGAAAATGTATTAAGACCTAATATATTTTTAGCAATTAATATAGAAATCAAAGCGGACATCACCTGAATGTAAAGATACGCTTTCGATTCAGTAAATTCATTTTCAATAATAACACAGCAATCAGAGGGACAACCATACTCAAACAACTGTGCGCCCAATCGAGATTAATTATCGGGAAGAGGTGTAGTTAAAAGATATCATTTAAATACAAGCGAGAACTAAGCGACTATAATAGCGCTCCAAGCGACATCTCTAAGAACCAACGTACTTCCTTACGACACCTCGTCTTTTGAGAATTATTTATAATTTGAAAGCTGAAAATTTTTAGTTTTTGGGCATTAATACTGTCTAGAACAAAGCGAGAATTGCTGAAATAACCCGCTCTCTATGCAGAAAACACCGTCGTCTAATCAAGACATTCATGCTAACGTAATTCAATAATGGTATCATACACGGGTGTAATTGAAAGAGATCATATAAACATGAGCGAGAACTAAACCTGCAAAGTGATCTACGTTACCCAAACGGTGATATACGCTCACACGGCTGAACTACGTTACCGACAAATCTATATTTTTTTACATTTTTTATAGTTTAAAAGTAAAAAAGTTGTAGTTTTATGATTTTTCCTAAATTGAAACATCTCAATGAATGTCCATGCCAAATTTCAAGTCTCTATCTTAAACGGTCGCTTCAGGAATTTAAGATCATCAGTGAGTCAGTCAGTTACACATGGGGCTGTATATAATATGGATACATGGCCATAATGTGCGCAATAATGTTTAAATAAGCATACTTATAAGTGAATATATTTCCTCATTGCGTATTGCTTGTTTAAATTACATTTTCAACGCATTAAACCAAAAAGATAATGCACTTGGGATGAATAAATATACAAATAATAGAATTATATGTTTTCATTTAAAAAATAACTCAACATTTAAATTGGATAAAATACAATGATTGGATACTAATAATGTTTTGGGAAAATGTCCTTCCACATTGAGATACCACAGAGGGTACCACATTGACATTTTAGACCTGTGTATCAATAATATTGTAGATACTTTGGATACAAAAACACAAATAATAGAATTATGTGATTGTCTTTTAAAAATAACTTGACTGGGTAAAATATAATGATTGGAAACTAATATTTTTGGGAAATGACCCTCTGGGAGAGCACCACATTGACAGTTACGTTTAGACCTGTGTGTGCCAACTTTATTCGTACTTGTCAAGTTCTAATGTGATCGCAGACTATCTGTGTTATCTTATCATGGGCCAGATAAACTGTCCTCAAGATAAATTAACGTGCTGAGACCCCCAATCTCATGTGCCTGTGTAAAATATGTTAATATAAAATTTTAATCGGTACCGTCTAATGACACTTCCTTTTGTCCTTACGAAGACTTTGGGAATAAGTTAACAATAATGACGAGTAAATCTTAGATTCAGAATAAAAGTAGCATTACAGTATAAAAATTTAATAATGATCTTATTCACACAAAAATCTATTATTTCCAATTAATACTATTTATTATTGCTTGTATGGGCATGCTCAGACATGAAAAATTGTTGATGAAAATAAACATCAAAATGACATAGCGCGATAGATACAAAAATAGATGGCTACATGCACCTGCAGGTAATTCAAGTGAAAAAATGAGTTTGCAAATAAATATACAATGGGCAGTAATTTACAGACAATTAAATAAGACCATATAATTAAATTTATTAAATTAACAGAATAACATAATGAAGTACAACGATTTACTTCAGAAAGACAAAAGTAAAAAAATTAATCGTCTGCGCCACACAATAACAAAACAATACTCGTTTCCTCCTCCCCTTTACCACGCCACCGCCATCGCACACACAACACAGTAGAATTGTGACATGGCAACACTGATCACAGATGACTTGACGCGGTTCATCACCACAGATAAAGAACCGTCTACGTCCTACAGATGTTTGTCTGGATTAACATCTAAAGGATTGTGAAAATGAATCATTTCATCGTGGTCCTCTTTTTAAGGAAAAGTCGAAAACTCTATTACAAAATTTAAAAAAA
The DNA here is from genome assembly GCA_030545055.2 of Neoaliturus tenellus. Taxonomy (NCBI): domain Eukaryota; kingdom Metazoa; phylum Arthropoda; class Insecta; order Hemiptera; family Cicadellidae; genus Neoaliturus; species Neoaliturus tenellus. The sequence continues at coordinate 46,294,115 of CM061535.1, read as the reverse complement.
TGTTTATTTTGCATTAGGTATTTTTTATGTTTTGAACAGGCCTAGCTTCCGAAGGCCTTCTTCATTTTTTATAGAAAAAATTCAGTGCGTTCAACATTTGAGTAGGCTATATTTTTTGTTATATATTGTGAAACGTAATTTTCTGAAAAAGTCTTGACAGTTAGCATATTCCTAAATTCCCCATAACGTATACTTGACGAATTCAGTAGGGGAAGATGTATTTACAGTAAGTATTGTATAGTAGCTGAAATTTTATCAAATTTAAAGATGGGCTTATTTAAGGTTTTTAGTACATAAAATTTTCAAAAAACATTACTTGAGAGTTGTATTTCGAACGAAAACATTCTCTCACAGTCGTTGTTTGTGATTTTCACTTATAAAAAAATACAAACGATTAATTTCACCAATAATGTAGACATTGACTTACAATATTAGATTATAAAAGCTACTTTTTAAATCAGCAAAAATTATAAAATAACCCGTCCCAGAAAACCTGCGTGCTTAAGGAATTTCCAATGGCTGTTATTGTTTAGTAAAAATATTTTATTTTTAGTTTATACATATTTACCAATACACATATTGAAATTTTATACATTATTATGAGAAGAATACAAACATATTTACCACACCAGAAATTCATCACTAATTACAACGAAAGTTCAAAGAACAACATTATATTTTAAATATCCTTATGCAGTATCACGCAAAATTATAAATTTGATCAAAACATATTATACTTTGGAAATAAATACATCAAAAATTTTAAAAGTATTTAAAAGATCACTCGAGGAATAACCTTTATACTCCATTAAAGATTTTTATGAGAATAAGGATAAAAAAGAATCTACATTAAAGAAAAGGAGAAACATCAAAATATTGAAACTATGGGGGATAAAATTAATTTATGAAAACTTTGTTTGCTATAATTTAAGTTAGAATCAAGAGTACCTAATGCATGTATGTATGTCTATAAGGCAAATATAAAAAAATAGTACTCTAAAAATACCTGAGTTATTAGTCGTAACGTGTAACCGGGCCGTGTAATTACAAACCCTATACGGATTCAGACAGTGTCTGACTTCGTATAGCGGGATTGTAGTGCCTAAGTGACAGGCACCAATACAATCCCTGTATGTATTCAAACGCAGGTATGTACTGTCCCCATCCCACTGCTCAGTCGCAGGTCTTAAGTTAACGTGATAATTTTTATTTACACTTGATTACGCAAAGTCATGACTTTGACGCAGTTAGCTTGTTAGCTTGTATGGTTTTTTTTTTTTATTGTTGGGTTTTTGTAGTGAGTATGAATGAAGAATAGTTATACGTATAATTTCTTTCAAATCGGGTTTATTGACATTAAGATATTATATGTCAAGTTAAAAACTTCAGGGCTAAATTATATTGTGAGAACACTTAAACTTTCAATGTTCTAATATTTTGGGCATACAAAGCGAACATTATAAAAAAAAATGAACGGACATAAAAAGGGACCGCTTTCGAAATAAGTACAAATATTTATAAAAAATGTAGTTAATTGCGAAAGAAAATCAAGAATAAAAAAGGAGGGCTATAGGCGATGCTTCGATTGGGTTAAGATTTTTTAATGTCTGCATAAACACTTTTAAAGACCCAAACCTGGTGTTGAATTGTATAACTGCGTTCAATCACAACCAATCCGAAGTTTTAGCTGAAGTTTTCAATAATGTTAGGGTCTTCGAAGACACAAGATACAGTTTCGCTCTTATTTCGAATCTGCAACTTGTATGGCTGCAAAAGATTACCATGAAATTGCAACTGATCGAAAATGCAGAAGACGAAAATAACTTTCTGAATTCATTAGCGTATGCTCGATTCAATTCCAGGTTAAGAAAAATTATGATCATTCTGTTTTGTAATGGGCGCAAATAAAATAATAATAGACAATGGGACAGTGAAAGTTGTAGCAATAACTCCCATAACAAAAAGGGTGTTTGCGTTACATCACATATAATTTTTAATTAATTTGATTATATTTTAAGTTTTATTTTACAACATATAAAATATCGGATTCCAATCCCGCACTCAACTCAGACACTAAATAGGGTTTGTAATCACGCACCCCGGCCATGTTAGGAAATAAGGAGTTTGACAATGCTGCGATTTAAGACTCAATTATTACTGTTCAGTACCCGTTATAATTAGTGGGCCTACTTTAATCATTACCAAGCCATTAGCCTTATGTAAACGTTGGGAGCCGTTAGCGCCAGCCCAGTCACGGAGAAAAATGCAAAAATTGTAAATTTTAAAGGTGTGACTATTAAAGTTATGAAACTTAAAAAAAACATATAAAAAACTAATAAACTTTAAACAAATTATGAAAATTCTACGATAAGTATATTCCTTGGAGCTACTATGTGACTTAATGCGGTGACGGTACCTTGCTATCCGAGCACACAAGTCTATTGGGCCATGGAGACGTTTAGTGTACGTTTTATGTAAAAAAAGCTAATATTGTATCCGTGAACTAATTAAATATACCAATATATGTAATTACGTACAATTATTATAAGTCTTCACTTGACACCTACAATCTGCAAATTACATCCAACCGCTATTGATTATCTCTATTAAAAAATAAATAAATAAATAAAATTGTTATAGCTTTAGTATATCTCACTATGAGACCGACCGAGGCCCTGATGTACCACATATATGTGTAGCCCTTTTCGGCTTTTTTAGGACAAAGCCGAAAATACTGTGTATGTATGTAATAACACTTTAATAAAAAAAACCATAAACGTCATTATTCTATATACAACCTACAGACAAAGCTGTAATTTAATTCATATAGATATTAAAGAGTTATTTTAATGTATAGGTTGTTAGCAGCCCCAAGAGGGTTATTAGTTAAAAATATAATTATGGGTTTTAATGACTACAAATACAACATCTAACACTGTAATATATATTTAATTTTCGCTTCTTTGAGTAGGTTTCTTTGATTCAGTTGATTTTCCTGGGGGGTAGGATCCAATACCTGTATTTTAAGAGTACTTAATCTAATCCTCGGGTACTAAATAGTAGTAATTGAGTATTAAATCGTCGTGTTGTTGAAATTAGCATTTTCATATTCCATCGTGGCCGACCACAAGTTATGGACGTTAACTCCGTTATTTTAAAGTACTAAATTAATTTTTCAGGTATTAAATACTGTAGTACTAATTGAGCATCAAATCGTGGTATGATTTTTTTATCAAATTTCCAACATGGCCGGGCCAGGAAAATGGACCTAAATTAATACATTGTCAAAGGACGTCTTAATTATATTTATAACGAGGCCAGTTTTTTTTTTTTTTTTTTTTTTTTTTTTTTTTTTTCAACTGGGCATACACGATTATGTCAAAAGGTATACATTAAGTAAGCTGGCCACGATTTTTTATGTGGCGGTATATCTCAAAACCGGTAAATTTTATCAAGATCTTACTACAGATAAAAAAATTAAACTACCTAACCAATAGTACAAATTGTGTAAGGATCTGATAACAAATAACGGAGATATTGCATTTCTTCTGTTAAAATTACTTTAGTTTACTAATTATAATGCCAAATCAATGATTGTTTTTTTATTCAGAAGATTTGCAATAATTTTGTTATTTGTTTTTAGATCCTTACAAACTTGGTACCATTTACATAATTTGATTTGGCAACTTTTTTGTCCCTATTAAAATTTAATAAAATATTTACCTGTTTTGAGATATTTGTGATCAAAGATGTAAAATGGCCACCATTTTGAAAATACACATAGGAAAAATTATTTTTTCGCGGAAATTGTAATTTATATAAACTGAATAAAAACCTCCGTTACGTAAATAAAAATTAATAAGTGAAACAAAATGGCGGCCAGCGGCTTAAAGAAGGATTTCACCTCATCTTAGTTCTACCATTTACCATTTACCATTTACCATGTCCTCTTCTCCGCAGTCTTCAAGACCGGGGTGTCGTCCAGAGTCAATGTCTTCTTAACTGCCCTCCTTAGGGGTGGGGAGTAGTGTTTTTGTGAGCTTTTAGGACCTATCTATGGTATTGATGTTCATAAAAAATTCATTTATGTTGTAATAGGGCCTATTGAGGAGATATTGTTTTAATTTTTAAAGAATAGCTTAAGATTATTTACGGATTTCATGTTTTTGGGGAGAGAATTGAAAAGTTTTGCCCTATATAAGATGGGGTTCTGCTTGTTTTTTGGAGCCTATGCTGTGGTATGTTTAAGTTATTTTTATTTCTAATGTTATATTTGTGGCGTTCAGTCCTATAGGTTGGTGGATTAGTTTTAGTGAGTTTTATGGCTTCGAGGTTCGAGAATTCTGACAGCTTTTTTTGTAGAATGATAATTTTCTGGTTTCACTGGCAGCACCCCAGGCTATGATTCCAAACCGCATATGAGATGCGAATAAGGCATGATAGGCTATCTTGGTTGTGTCCTTATTGGTGATTGTTCTAAGTCTCCTAAGTGCGCAGAGAGATGATGATAGTTTTCCGTGTAGGAATTCCAGATGACTTAGCAATGAAAGGTTGCAGTCGACAAGTATACCAAGAAATTTTGTGGTTGTTTCTGTTAAAGTACTTGATGTTGAAGTTTCAGGTGTTTGGTTGTTGCTTATGAAATTTATATGTAGTTTTTTATCTTTATTTATTTGCAAGTTTAAGGATTCACAGAGTTTAGATGCTTCGTTTATGGTTTCAGAGACTGTGGTGTTGAAGTTTGAAGATTTCTCAATTGGGGATAGAATAGTAGTGTCGTCAGCAAACATGAGACACTTCTTATTTGCTGTCAGTTGACTCGGAAATGAGTTGATATAGATGAGAAAGCAGAGAGGTCCTAGGACCGATCCCCAGGGAATTCCTTGGGTGGTTATTAACAGAGATGATCTAAATTTTGGTTTTTGTGTTAAGTTGACTATACTCCAATTCTGTGACTTGCTGTCGGTTTATGAAGTAATTTTTAATCCAATTCAGGGCATTATTTTGAATGTTTAATGCATGAAGTTTTCTAATCAGAATTTCTCTATCTAAAGAATCGAATGCCTTTTGGATGTCGAGGAAGGTACCCTCTACTTTTTTTCTTGCCTCCCACTGTTCGGTGATTACGTCACAGAGTTGGTTTAAAGCTGAATTTATGGACTTTCCTTGCTGGAAGCCATGCTGATCTTGAGAGATTATGTGGTTATTATTGAGGTGGTTTATAAGTTGGTTATGTATGACTTTTTCTAAGTATTTTGAGAGAGTTGGTAAAACTGAAATAGGTCGGTAGTTTTCAATGGAGTTGGAGTTGCCTTTCTTGAATTTTGGGTAGACTAAAGCTATTTTCATTTGGTCGGGTACAGTGGATTATGTTATGGATGTATTGATTATATCTAAAATGGGAGTTACTAATTCTTCTTGACAATATTTTATGATTTTATTGGAAATACCATCAATTCCAGCTGAATTTTTTGGGGGCATTGTTTTGAAAATTTAAAGGAGATCTCTTTTACTGATAGGGTGGAAGTTGTTCAGTGTTGCAGACGGATCGGTTTATAGTTGAGTCTGGGTATTGGTTTTCTGGATTTGGTTTGAGGGTGAAAGGCCTAATGTGACAAAATAGTTGTTGAATTAAATCTGCTTTCTTTTCTGGTTTTTTATTTCGAGGTCATAAGTCTTTTTTAATTCACAGTACAATCTTTTGTCTTCCATGCTATTTGAAATGATGTATTTGTTGTGGGCTGCCTGAAGAGTTTGATGAAGCTTAGTTAATTTTTCGCCTTAGAAAGAGTAATTTTGCCCATTGTGTAAGGTTTTTTTAGTGAGGGACATTATACAATCCATTTCGTACTGGAGTGTCGTGATAAAATTGTTGTACTTGTCATTCACGTCAGATGAGTTGAGGACATCATTCTATAGTTGCCTTTTTAGTCGATTTTTTTAAAGTTTTCAGATTTGGTTTACTTGTGATTCTCAAAGTTCTTTTAATAGGGTTTTGTTTCAAGATATACCAGTTTTTATGGTGCAGCTAGTTATTAGGTGATCAGATACAGAGTTTGCATTAGTTCTTGCTTGAACAGACACTTTGTTGAGGTTGGTGATACATAAATCGATACTTGAGACAGAAGTAGGCGTGATTCGAGTAAACGGTAGGTCTAGAGTGTGTAGGCTATGTTATGAGAGAAAATTTTTCAATTTTTTTACTTTACTGTCATCTGAGTTCAGAAGGTTAATGTTTAAATCGCCAGGCAGCATGATACTCCTATGTAATTTACTATATCGGGAGATAAGGTTGTCCAAGATGTTAAGAATTTCTTCAGTCTCACCAAGATAATGATAGGCTCCAATTATAACCAGACTCTTTTTTTAGTCTTGAGCTCAATTGCACTAAGTTCTAAGGTGAGTTCTTTAGAGAGATCATGTGTAGGTATTACATTTAGGTTAAATATTAAATTTTCTCTAGAATATAGAGCAATGCCTCCGCATCTATGGGTTTTTCTGGAAAAATTACATACTAAATTGAATCCTGGTATGGACAGAGATGTCAATTGATTTTCTTTCAGACCATGCTCTGAAATTATAATGATATCTGCATTAATTGTATGGGTTTCAAAGAGTAGTGTATATGTAATATATATATATATATATATATATATATATATATATATATATATCATTTTGAAGGGCTTTGCATTCTAATCAATTTTCCACGGACCTGACCTCAGAAGGTCAAGTGTATCGGAAGCTACTGCATTTTTTGTTGCAATATTATTGCAAAGTTTGATCGCCTGCCATTTTTGACTCGGTCATCCTTTTGAGAACAAGTTTGCGGCATTGTTCTCTATGTCTGGAGACCTTTAATTTGATGTATATATCAACCTATGCTTACATTTAAGAATCTCAGCTCACTCCTACTCGACCGTCCCCCATTGCAGGTGGGTCAATGGACTCATTGACTAGAGTCAATGGACTCATGAAAAACAAGATATTTAAGTCTAACATAAATGTGCTGAGCTTAAACCTTCTAACGTATACCGTATAGAAAATGCATTAAGGGAAAGGGACTTAAAACCCATCCTGTATATCTATCTGGTATGTGTCAAATGGTTTCAATGGGGTTTTGGAATTTTGGACCTGAATTTTCTAAACTCAATCATTTTAACTCAAACCATTCAAAAGAGCTTATAAAAAACAAACAATTAAGTATTTTGAATTTTTAACGTGGCTCAACAGATTACCGAGAAAATTCAAAAATATGTTTTCCCTCCTGTTATTCTTATTGGAAATCAACCTCATTCAACCTCAATCTCATTTATTTATTGACATAACTTGATAAAATTTGGTATGTTCCGTCACTAGGTAGAGTATAAGTTATATTTGCTTACAATACCCAAATGGCGGCAAAAATACATACTAAACCCCACGGGGTTTTAATTTGGAAAATAAATACCAGATTTTGATACAATTTTGCATGTAGGCCTACCTGCAATGGGAAGGAACTATCGTATATTTGCTTACAACACCTATATGGCAGTAAACCATGTCCTCATTCTAATGATGTGTATGGAGCACGCAGGTCTACTGCGACGGGGGTATTTTACTTTTACGATTGGCAACCCTGAAGGCATACAACCCTGGTAACACTGGCAAGCCTGATTATTGTATTTGGTTTTGACTATGATAAGAGTGGGAGATACAATGCATGATTATCTGAGTCACTCCTTCTTATCGCATATGACTCAGTCTCATTCTAGCCGTGTCGTTTATGTGTCGATTTAACCAGTGCTTTAGTGTATAGTTGATTTGCATTGAATTCCTGTTTTAGACCGTAAGTATATAAATCATTATATGACTATATTTTTATCTAGAACTTAAGTCTTGTTCTGATCTATCCAGAAATATATTGAAAACAGATATGGTTTGGATCAACTACTAGGATACAGATTTCAATCCAGTAGACTTGATGTCGATGTGATATATTTATTTGAGTTTTATTATAATATTTATTGAAACGTTCATAGCCTACAATGGTTTAATTGCATCTTTATAAGTTACTGCATCGAAGGACGATTATGTCCAACATGAAAAAGGATAGTTTTTAATATCTATAACACAGTAAAACTTGTTTAGAACATATTACAGCGTACGAAAAATATGGTTCTCGTATTTAGAAGTGTAATTGCCTATTTGTTATCTTGACACTCTAAAAATATTAAGTAAGTTACTGGAATATGACGTAGTTGACATTTTTTATTACTGCAATACTAGGTAACATTTATTGTAGAGAATATTTATTTTTAAATAATTAATAGTAAGTGATGATGAAATCTAGTAGTGATGAGGTATTGGTATTACGGTCACTGTATAACCTATGACCCTCCCTAATTCATAGTTAAGCATGTAAGCTACAAGTTCAATAAGCGTCAGTTTTGTTACAAGTGGTCCCGGAACAGTAAAAAATGTTTATTTATCAACTTAAAACATAAAAATTTGTAGTTTTTTTAAGTTTTAAAAATATTTTTAGGCTGATGTTTGTCACTTCATACTGTGAGGTGACGGCCCACTGAGGGATTCTTGAAAATCCTTAATATGAGTATAATATAAATCAAATTAGAGGTATCAATAGAGTGTAATGCAGAGCAGGGTGTAACCCGATCTCAAAAGGACTACTGTGTGAAAAAACGCAAGCAATTAAACTTTGCATTAAAATCATGATATTGCTGTAATTTTAAAATGCATTAACTTCTGACATACGTGACATTCTAAGGTACCTTTTAAGTGTTTCTGGCATGTCGCTAGGAATACAAAGACCTTTGAATTTATGTACAGTATGAAGAGGGCCAAAGAGACTTCCTCCTAGACTTCCTTTGTTTTCATTCCTATGTCCTCGCCTATGAAATAAGTAATTTTTAGGCTTTTTCCCGTTGTTAAACCCCCAAAGTCTCACCACCATTATTTCCTTAAAATTTAGGATTGGGGGTATACAATACAATTGTAAATAATGTTTAGAAACTGAAATTCCATTACAAGTGCTGGTTAATATTTAAAACCACAAATTCCGGTCTGGATAGGAATTTTTTTGTTCGCCCTGTAAATTAAAACGACTGGCAATCGATGGAGCACAACCGGTTTACTTATAATTGTACAATTTTGTATGAACATTAACACCGATAATGCTGTAAATTGAAAAGGGGTGTACGGGTGGTCGGGGACACCAGTATGAAAGGATTTTGTTATAGTCCGCTGCTATAAAACTAAATCTCCATTTTCTGAAAAGTCTAAATCCATTCTGCTATCGTTATCGTATAAACCACCAGTCTTTTTATGTTGTGAACTTTTGATGACTTTGTTCAAAATATTTAGTAAAAAGGATGTTTAACACATGAACAGCTTTTTCAGAGTAAATGTGGAACTGCCCTAGGTAGTCAAAATATTTCAGTGGGTTGATGCAATTTTAATTATACAACCAACAATCCAATGCAATCCAAAAAATTTGTATTGTGTATTAAATCATTTGTGTTGTTTAGGCTTCGTTATATCTTTACCCTTTTCAATATGAGTTGTTCAAAAAGTAATAATAATTGTATTAAAGATATAAGATTTTTCTTTCTAAAGTAAGAACTGGGCTAATTTTGCCGGTAATATTGATGTTAAATAAATTAAACACATGCTGTGTCATCTTTAACCCATTAGTTGCAAAGCAATGAGATTACCGTATCGTGCTTGCTATCTTTATTTGTTTATCTTTGGCAAGTAAACATAGTTCAGCAGTAGTTCCTAGAGATAGGACTCGTGTATTGTAACTTGATGGTAAATCCAAGGAATTATTTTATCGATCATGTTATTAATTGAAGCATTAACATAGATGTTACCAACCTTAAACCACCCTTGACATTTCGTACTTGATATTAAAAATATATTAAAACTAAATACGAGGAATTGGTAAAATATACTATTTATCTTTTGTTATTAGAACAAATATCTTGTGTTGTATTTAAGGTGTTTTTATCTATTCTCTAAAGCTTGTTTTTTAAGGATCAGAAGAATTGATTAAAATTCTTGTCTGCGACCTTTTACTCTACGTCCCTCCGACAACCCTTTAAACCGATATTTATAATATTATTTAGAAATTTTGTTATTGTTTTCTTGCTTTAAGCTCCAGCGAACGAACTATTGGTAATGTGTTAAAGTATGTGGGTTTTTATTTTTATTGAAAGGTCTTTTTAGATAAACTATCATTTCTCTGCAATAAAATTTACCCAAGTAAAATTTGTTTTTGACCTTCAAGGTCGTTTTTAAAATTAGTTCTGACACGAATTATGTTCTATTTTCTGATTTTGGACAATAAATAATGAACCAGTTCGTCACAAAAAAAAACTCGGACCTTTAAAGTCACCAAAACAACATTTTTCCTCTTATAAAACCAGTTAAACCGCCAGAGAGATTTATTGGAAATCGTGTTTTTTAGTTCCATTCCCATTAACCAACACCATATAAACTTTATGCTCAAAGTTTTTCCAATTTCTTTCCAGCTCTGAACACATTGTATCAGCATTCAGCAGGTTATAACTGACAACTTTGGCTTTTAACAAATTAGGGGAATCCAGAAAGGGGTAATGCGAGCGCAACCCCCTTCAAAACGATGGCGACTGATATAAATACAGCAAATTGAAATAAATAAATCATTCAATAAAATGTTATACTTAATACTTGTAATATCATTAGTAAAATATTTCCAACTAACAAAATTATTAATAAAAATATCTCGGCTACCGGTAGTCTATTGATCATATCCATCACACTATACTTTCTATTTCTCGATTGGTTATCTAGTTAAAAAGAGCAAGATAAAGTGCTATAGAGACATTAGAGGTTGATACTGGATTGCAAATAATTAATTACTATTTTTACATGTAAATTTACCAGATAAAAGTTATAAACTAAGCTATACAACTAGAGACATTAGAGGTTGATACTGGATTGCAAATAATTAATTACTATTTTTACATGTAAATTTACCAGATAAAAGTTATAAACTAAGCTATACAACTCAACCTTTATCCGCCTTCTGTAAAAGCTTTAAGGGATTACTTGAAGACTCTTTTTTAGATGGCATACTCTTTCGAAAACTCAAACTTTTTGAAAGCCCTCGACGAGATTGAAATGAAGGACAAGTTACTGAAGAGGGAGTCACCTTTCAGTTGGAACATGCCTCAAATCGATATGGAACCTGAAACCTATATTAAGGTACAGATGGAAAAATATAAAAATATGGAAGAAGAAAATGAATTTCAATGGTCAAGGTAACTTTAGTAGTAAATATTCTGTAGTAATATATATGTGCTGAAGGACCTGAACATTTACCAAACAAATGTATCACAAAACAAAAATATTAATTGTAATTTTAATTGTATGCAGGAAAGTTTTTTAGTTGTTCTGTGATTTTAAGGTGTAATTGTAAAGTATAATGTGTATTTGTTAATTTGTAGTTTGTAAGTTGTCTTGGTGTCTAAATGTGTCCTTTGACTTTTGACCCAATTTACTCCATGCAGGATATAGTATAATGAATGAAGGAAGAAACGTTATTGTTATAAGACTATATACAGTATACATATATACATCATTGACAAACTTAAAACGTGCGACTTACAAAAATATATATCAAAATTACGATTATTTAACAAAAATGTGTTACTGCACTTAAATATGGTGTTATTTTATAAGTGTCATTATAAATAGAGCTGTGAAACTTCTTTTTATAATATTTGAAGTTATTAATTTGTTGTTTATATTCACCCTACTTTACTGAAATTGCTTATTTGGGAGAGGAATAAATATTTCTTTGTATTTGTATGTGTGGGGAAGGGGAGGATATTTGGGCTGTTTTGAAATTTAACTAAAGATTGCCCTCTCCAGAGTACAATGCTGTAGCCGCGACTGAGAAGTTAAAAATTTGTGTAGGTTGATCATCAGCCTTCTGCTCAGCTATGAGTTGTGTAACTCCAAGGACTACAGTGGGGCCCTCACCCAAGTCCAGTGGTGTGACTCCAGAGTACAGTGCTGTAGCCACGACTGAGAAGTTACAAATTTGTGTAGGTTGATCATCAGCCTTCTGCTCAGCTATGAGTTGTGTAACTCCAAGGACTACAGTGGGGCCCTCACCCAAGTCCAGTGGTGTGACTCCAGAGTACAATGCTGTAGCCATGACTGAGAAGTTACACATTTGTGTAGGTTGATCATCAGCCTACTGCTCAGCTATGAGTTGTGTAACTCCAAGGACTACAGTGGGGCCCTCACCCAAGTCCAGCGGTGTGACTCCAGAGTACAGTGCTGTAGCCATGACTGAGAAGTTACACATTTGTGTAGGTTAATCATCAGCCTACTGCTCAGCTATGAGTTGTGTAACTCCAAGGACTACAGTGGGGCCCTCACCCAAGTCCAGTGGTGTGACTCCAGAGTACAGTGCTGTAGCCACGACTGAGAAGTTACACATTTGTGTAGGTTAATCATCAGCCTTCTGCTCAGCTATGAGTTGTGTAACTCCAAGGACTACAGTGGGGCCCTCACCCAAGTCCAGCGGTGTGACTCCAGAGTACAGTGCTGTAGCAACGACTGAGAAGTTACACATTTGTGTAGGTTAATCATCAGCCTACTGCTCAGCTATGAGTTGTGTAACTCCAAGGACTACAGTGGGGCCCTCACCCAAGTCCAGTGGTGTGACGATCATCTTCGTCACCTTCAGAACAAGCAGTGCAAAGAGACTTTGTTCTGCTACATGTACATTACTCTGGGCTCTGTCGTCTCTACAACTAAGGCCATCATCCTCCTCAAATCTGGTCAGCTTGGAAAGGCTTGTGAGGTATACAAAAGTTTTAATAGTTATTTTATTTGTAATAATATTGTACTGATAAGACGTTTGACGAGAAACCAAATTACACTACTGTAACTAGAAGTCAAATTCGAATAAGTCAGTGGTTAAATAAACGAAAAATGTGCTGAAATAAGAGGTAATTAGCTTGCACTACAGTAATTAATAACAAATATTTTTCAAACACCACATGTAAAAGGTTACATATAACTGTTTGTTACTCATTGTAAAAAAGGTAACTAAAACATGGTAGGCCATTTCACAACTGATCAATTAAATTGGGACGTTTGATTGGAATCCAAATTTATATTTCAATTTCATTGTATTATTTTAAACATTATATGAAAATTTGCTTTGGCTATACAGGGTGTTCATAAAGAAAATTCACAAACTTAAGGTATCGATAGTACCTACTCTTCAATTAGAACAAATAAACCTCTTGACATATGTCGAAAAATCCTTCGTTTAGCCCCTAGCCGTCATTTTTTATACTAAATCATTTTTATTTTCTTAACGGATCATTAAATGAAGTTAATATTTGGCATAAACCTTTTCCCACCAATGTTAGTTTTCAGGATTAAAATATTTTTTTCAATGTGTATTTTTAAAATGGCATCCATTCTAAATTTTAAAAGAAAATTATATAAAAAACGGTAAATTTTAGAAAAGATTTACATGAGACAAAAAGGTTGACAAATTAAATTATCCAACGATTGATTCCAAGTTTATAAAGATCTAACAACAATTAACGTCTCATTGTATTTTTTTTTTTTTTTTTTTCTTAAGAAAAACAGATTTTCCATTAAAATTAATGAAAATTTAGGTTGTTTCAAGAGAAAAATCACCATAGGTAACTCCGTCATTTAATATAAGTTCCTTACAGTGTTGTATTTCTTGTTAAATCATTTAATTTATCAAAATGATTGTGTCTTGTAAACGTTTGGTAAAATTTTCCATTTTTTAGATATTTGAGTTTAAAAATTTTACATGGCCGCCATTTTGAAAATACATATCGAAAAATATTTTTTCCTGGAAATAAATATTAGTGTTACTAAGGTTCATGCCAAATATGAGCTCCATACAATGATACGTAACGGAAATAAAAATTATTTAGTGTAAAAACAAAATGGCGGCTAGCGGCTAAACGAAGGATTTTTCGACATAGGCTATGTCAAGAGGAATTTCTTAGTTCAAGTTGGTAAAGCCCAGAAAGTTTGTGAACTTTTTTTACGAAAACTCTGTATAAATCTTTAATAATTTTTTAGACTACCCAAATAAAACTTGATTTTTTAAAAATAATTTTTTAGTCTGAGAAAGGTACATCATCGATTTGGTAAGAGTCCCTACAGGGGAACATCGGGATAAACCCCAATCTCAAAATTTTGTGGGAAAGTAATTAATTCTGAGCCAATATATCGCTGCTGAAATCAAAATGCCGGCACTACCTTGACATATTATATATTGTGTGATTTCAACTAATTTCAGACTTTGTAACAGCACCGTTTTATGTTGCCTTTAGAGCTCAATAGGTACGCTGCTTTTTGCAAAGTCACAACTGTCTCCTTCAGAGGTGCAGCATCTACCTTATTGTATTGCACAGGACATTACAAACCAAAATATCACATAATTTCAAATAAACTAAATCTATATATTCATAAAAACATGATCTATGAGTCCCCTAATGACTTATCGTCCGAATGAGGAAAATTAAATTTGAGCCACAATGTGAACCAATAATAAATAGTAGGTAATTGGAAATGTGATGAGATGGATGATGCTAACGAAGTTTATATAAAATATAAATGAATTTTGTACTAAAGTTTTTTTTGTTAGTTTTTTTTTATTAATACTTTTTATAAGCATGATACATGTTGTTTGTAATCAGAAATGAAAAACAAACGTCTACAACACTCAAAAATATATTTACACTTATACTGCAAAGAATACAGACTGTAAATATATGAAAAGATGGATAATGACAATCGATTTCGACCGGACACATCGATCATCATCAGGCCCATAGAGAGAAAACAAAGAGTGAAGAGAGAGAGAATGGTCTGTAAGCATTTTCTCTTTGGGCCTGATGATGATCGGTGTGTCCGGTCGAAATCGATTGCAATTATCCATCTTTTCATATATTTACCGTCTGTGTTCTTTGAAGTAGGCCTATAAGTGTAAATCTATTTTTGAGTGTTGTAGACTTTTTTTTATGAACCATAATACTAGCTCTTATGATTTTTATCCTATTAAAATAGGAAATCTATCATGAGGATGAGGATTTCTTCTTTGACATTAACAATAGAAAAGAAAACTATATACACAATATAATACTTATTTGCTACAGGAAGCTATTAAATGGCCAGCTCATAGCGGTGAACTGAACCAGTCAGCCATTCTTGGAACAAAGGCAGCTCTGTACGTACAGTACGGGACTACAGGACATCGTATGGCTTACGATGCAGCTTTGAAAGCCAAAGAACTTAATCCAAACATTGCTGAATGGCATTTCCTAATTGGGAATGCACTTGGTAAGGACAACTTTTGTTATGTTACAGGATTTCAGCTATATTAAATTGTTTAGAGTTTACTCTAAATCACCCAGTTTGATAATGAGGTGGACAGACGAGCCGATTCCCTTTATTAATACAAAAATTATCCAAACACCAAACCACCATTGCACATATTTAATGACAGTGCAATAAGAGTTATGAGAGTATTATATCGTGCAAATTAGAGGAATTTCAATTTAATGAACTGCTTTGAAGAAATTATTTAGCTTGTTTTAAGAATAACCTGAAACTGAAACCCCTTCAGTTTCTCACCTCATGTTTAAGAATAGCCAAACCACTCACCTACGGCTCGATGGGCACCCCCATTTCCCCTTAGGGGTTGACTTACATTCGTAAATTAATAAAAAGTCAATTATTAATCAGGTTACTCCCACTGAAGAACTAGACAGCCAAGACATTAACAAACCCGTCTAATACACAGAATTCACAATCAATGGTAAAATAATGTTAACAAATCGTTAATAAATCTGTTTGAAAACCCCTTCGTAGTTAAAATTATTTAAAAGTTTAGAGGTGTGAAATAATAATTATGTATGTAAATATTCTAGATATCATGCTGGATGGAGGCTCCACTCCTTAATTGGTTGCCCTAATTTGTTAATTGTTATACAAAACTCATGCACTGAACAGACTAGTTAAGGGCTCCGCTCCCATGCAACCTCGTTGTGTTCGCTCAATTAGTTTGTAGTTTACCAAGTCTAAAACATTTAAGATCATCATGCCCCCTACGGGGATGCTCCTAATTCATAAGTTAATAAAAAAAGTCAAGTATTAAACAGGTTAGTTCCACCGAAGAACTGGACAGCCAAGACAGTAATAGAACCGGCAATACACACTACTCACAATCAATAATAATAAAAAGCTTTTGAAATCGATATCCCCTTCAGCATCAAAATAATAAAATTGATAGCTGTGAAATAATGATTAACTATGTAAATATTCCAGGTATTACCCTCAATCAATATTGGTAATGTTCAAATTTTGGAGAAACGATTATAATTACTTCTGATTGAAGTAATTGGTGTATTCCAGAAAGAATAGAATATCAGTTTTACCAGGGAAAAATATCAGTTTTGATTGAAGTAGGTTATACTACAAAATAAAAAGGCAAAAGAAAGATATTTTTAGTTTTAAAAATATATACTTTAGTTATGATTGTAGATGATTGTATTTAAGTTGCTGTGTTAAATGAAAAAAGTTTCAATTCAAAGAGTTATAGTAGTGATTGTTGTTATAGTTACAGTAGTAGTTATAGAAACAAATGTTTCTCTGTTACTTAGCCAACTCTTAGATTTGCAATCTGGCGTATCCAGTTACCCCACGGTTAGGCCGGGAAACGCAGGAACCCTATATATGTACATACTGACAAATCCCTATTCAAAATACACACAGGGCAGTTTGAAACACAGTTACCCAAGCCTCATCTATTACTCCGCCCCCACACGTGGTCTGGAACAACTTATTTATCTTTAAATGAGATTTTCATAGATTACAAAAAATATTGTTAATTAATAATAAAATTAAATATAGTTGCTAATAAGTTTTTAATAGACTTATCTCAGATAAATGTTTTGTATGTAGAAGAGGGTTACTATTAGTAAGTTGTAATAAATAATTTAATTCCAAATGATATGTCAAAACATTGATTAGTGGGGTCGTTTATAGCATTCATAGTATTATAGCAATTCATAGTAACACTGAAGTTTTAACTGACGAGACAAAAGCAAAATGATGCAATGAATATCTTTTGATTTTTAAGTCCTATTTTGTAAGATAAATAGTTTGGTTCCTTAAGAAGAAACCTGCCACTAAGAAATGTTTTTAAATTTCTATAAATTTGTTCCGAGGAGTTACTTATTAAATAGAAAAAAAATCAGTAAAAAGTTTGAAAAAGGTATTTAAATTATAAAACTAATCAAGCAATGGCAATAAATAAATAAATAAAACTATATACTAAAAGGAAAATGCAATTTCATCCAAATAAATCAAAATAAATAATAGCCAAAAGAATCCTTAAAACAGTTTTAGGGCTTAAATAATTAATTTCATAAAATCAAACAGTCTACCCTCCTTTTAAATTACAAGCATAAAAGTAACATAGATATTTTTAAATGACCACTGAATCGAGGAAATATGACGGATGAAATGAAAAAATAATGCTTTATTGCAAAGTACAAAATATAACAATTACAGTGAAGTACAATACATCAAATCATAAACCCATTTAAAATATGATATACCTAAACATAATCCTTCTGGCTTACCTGTTGTACTTTTTCAACAAACAAAGAAACAAAACAGCATTATTATGGCTTGGCCTTTAGGACTATCAGCTTTATTGGTAAACTACAGGTCTAAACCAAGGAGTGCTCTGAACCAATTATTAGAATTTATAACTATAAACAGTAATGTAATAAACGTATTTACGAAAAAGAGTAAAAGCTTAATAATGTTTTAAAAGTTGAATTCATTAATTAATTGAACTCTGTACTGCCATGCTTGCTGGAGGTATTGGGTGAGCCGTATCCAATCAACCCCATTAAATAATTTTTAAAGTCATCCCTTGATAATTCTATATCCCCAAACCATTTAACACGAAATTTTCGTAACACAGGACATCTGGCAACTAAGTGAAAACAGTTTTCTATTTCATTTAGATTACAAAGAGAACAAAGAATATTTTGACTTTGGTCCCTTGCCTATAATTTAGTTGGATAATTTCCCCCTGCATTTCAAAATTCATCTAGAAAAGTTAGGATCTAAATTTCCCGATAAATATTTTTTATTATTTAAATTCAGATCAAGCGTTTTGTAATTGAGGTGGTAGCGAGCTGCGAGGGCGGCCTCGACGCACCGCTGCCGGGCGTTATCGTGAACGATATTCAGCAGACGATCCAGCTGCTCCTTTGTCTGGTCCAATGCCCTCTGCACCACTGACAAGCGCTCTGAGTGTTATCGTGAACGATATTCAGCAGACGATCCAGCTGCTCCTTTGTCTGGTCCAATGCCCTCTGCACCACTGACAAGCGCTCTGAGTGTTATCGTGAACGATATTCAGCAGACGATCCAGCTGCTCCTTTGTCTGGTCCAATGCCCTCTGCACCACTGACAAGCGCTCTGAGTGTTATCGTGAACGATATTCAGCAGACGATCCAGCTGCTCCTTTGTCTGGTCCAATGCCCTCTGCACCACTGACAAGCGCTCTGAGTGTTATCGTGAACGATATTCAGCAGACGATCCAGCTGCTCCTTTGTCTGGTCCAATGCCCTCTGCACCACTGACAAGCGCTCTGAGTGTTATCGTGAACGATATTCAGCAGACGATCCAGCTGCTCCTTTGTCTGGTCCAATGCCCTCTGCACCACTGACAAGCGCTCTGAGTGTCTCTCCGCCAACAACATCCACTCCCTATACCACTTGTTTCCTTATAATTTCTTTGGCAAGTATGCATGGTAAACGATCTTCTGGCATCGTTAATGCAATTGCATAGTTCAGAGTCTGGGTTTAGTTCAATATAATTGGTTATTATATATTTCAGTCTGCTGGGTAATCGGGTATATAGATGTTTTAGGGAAGAAACGCCCGTGGTAACCAGCAACTAATGTTTCGCCAGTATTGAGTGTAGTTTTGAATTATAGTGGAACACTATGAGCAGTGCATCAGTGGACTTCTTTGGTACTACTTCGTCGTAACTTATTTCCAAGCGAGGAAATAAGCTTTTAATTTTAGTAAAGTTTTATCTTCACGAATATTGTAAAAGAACTAAAACAAAATTTGAAATATTATGGGTTAAATAAAAATAACAATTTAAAATTATAATACAAAATCATGCATGGAGAGGTAGGAAACACGATATTTTGCTTCAACGAATTATAACATTATAATAGGTTCTAATCTTGCAGCACCCGTCTGCTGGTCCAGCACACAGCATCCCTCCGTCCCAAGTGAATTTTACGCCTTCAATTACGAGAAGATCAAATACTAATTGCATTTTTTGGCGGCCTAGTCGTTGATCCAATTATTTTCTTAAAGCCAACAAAAAACACCTTTTTATTCTCACTTCCTTACTGTAATGACGGTTCACGTAATAACCAGTTCCTTTAAGCGTTTAAGCCTTACTCGTGATCCAGGTTACATCCGCATCATCTGGGGAAGTGCAGTGTTCCACTATAATTCATAACTGTCCACTCTTGAATTGCTGAGTTTTTTGTACTACTTTGCCGACTATCATGTTAGTTCTTGTTCTTATATAACTGTATTACATTGTTTAACCATACCTTTCGTTGATACCCAATTAAGGGCTTGTGCTATTAAAAGATTTCAACAATCTTAACGTTGACTGTGCTTTCGGTTGTCCCTTTATTCTGGCTGGGGAGTTCACTTCACTCAATACTGGCGAAACATTAGTTGCTGGTTACCACGGGTGTTTCTTCCCTAAACCATCTACCGTATATACTCGATTAAACAGCAGACTGAGAAATATTATAATAACCAATCATATTGAACTAAACCCACACTCTGAATTATGAATAACACATGTAGCTTCTGGGATTAGCAATTGGGTAAGAAGATCAACGGGTCAAAACATTTGAAAAATATACTGAAGTGTACTTCATTTGTACAAAGAATAATTACGAGAAATTAACCTAATGTGTGAACTACATTACTACGACTGTAGGATATACCGACGATATATCCTATAGAAGTCAGAAGTCGCTCAGTCTGAACTTGTCGTTGGCCGGCCACACGTGAATCGCGATAAATGTTTTTATTTTGTATGTTCGTTATGTCCGTGTTGTGTGTAGTAAGTATAATGTGTTTTTTAAATTTGACGAAAACTGACAGTGTTTTTTAACTTTTGACGCAAGATTTGAAAATGGGACGCACGTCCCGAAACTAGTCATCTGAAGACAAATGTTTTGGATTGAAGACGTAAAGGTATTGTAACCTATTATTATTTATTGAGTGAGTGAGTTTAGGTGCGGTTTTGCAAGGAAGTGGACAAAACAAGTTCAATAGTTGTGTTTGAGTTGGGTTGGATGGTGTTTGTAAAATGTATTTGAGATGTTTAGTCAACAGTGTTGTAAAGCTTTTTTAGTCTAAAGTCATCCTTATCTCTCTTAATTTAACTCTGCAGCCCTGCAAATAAGACACAGAGAGTCTATCAGGCTAAGCAAGATCTTCCCACTTTCCTTGCAATTGCTTTGCCTCTGCCAATTTTAGGGATGGGTCTGATGGTCTATATAGACATATGACCTTGGATCAGATGTGTTATCCATAACTTTTTAGTCTAAAAGATTTTGGATTCGTTTATCGTTGGTGGATGATGGCATTTTTGCTTCCCTTATCCCAGTCCCGTCCATTGTCCTCTTTCTTTTGGTAGATCTACGTCTGTGTATCCACATTTCACGAAAATAGCTGTGAGTTATTGCAGAGAATAGAAAGGAAGCTAATTTGTCACTGCAAACATTCTAAATATTATTCTAAAAATATCTCTTAGAATACAACGTCTCTTGTTTGTTCCCCCTTATCAATGATTAGACTGTTCTGTTACTGTTGTGAGTCACTGTTGTTTGAATAAACGGCCAGCGGGAGTAATAATGGCTTCGGTATAATCTCAACTCTCGCCACGCTCAACAGTGTCTCAGTGTACATAGAGTTGTCTATGAGGTTTTACAGTACATTGCCACCATGTCATAACAATTGTGGATATAACCTTAATATCAATAGTAAAAACCCAATCCTTTTAGAAGTGTTAGTAGTTATATTCTGCTATAGGATTTTTGGGTATGCAGTGACAGTCCTGTTTAAATTTATGATTAATATTATTTTTTAGGAAGAATCAGAAGGGTTGAGTATAAATCTATCACGGAGGAAGAAGTTGCAGCCATTGAAAAATCATACCGTTTGGAAAAAAATGCCTCAAACACAGTACATCTTGCCCAACTTTATTCAGAATTATCCTCTTTCTGGTTTTTTGAAAGACATCCTAATAAAACTAAACAATATACACAAAAAGCTGTGGATAGCTTCAGGTCAGTCATTCACCTTTGACGGTAAAAAATATCCAATTGTGCCTATCCATTGATGAGCTGTGTAATGGGGGAACAGGATTTATATTTTAATTTTAATTATTAATTTATGATTTTTGGGCTCTAAATTGTTAGTTTCAGGTGAGGTCAAGCAAAGTTGCACTCGTGAAAGCTGTAGCAAACATCAAAACAAGTGAGATGTTTGCAATCGAGATGTTTGCATATATTACATTAGCTGTCAGTTATATGATTGCTTATATGCATCAAAACATACATAATAAGGTTTATCATAAAAATTACAAACACATAATAATACTTAACACAATAATATTACGGACAAAATATTGAATATTATTAGTGAATGGCCTATAGGAAAGTAAGCTATTCACCTAACCCCCGCCGTGAGACTTCAGCCAGTCCCACCACTGAAGATAAAACATAATCCCCCTGTTAAGGGTCAAACACAATGTTCGGGGTTGCAAGCTCTGCTGACATTTTATGGCCGATTTTCCTCAAGCTTAGCACGAAGTATCCTCTGATAAATAAATATTATAGGGTATTTATATAACAGGTTTGTTAACAAAAAAATATGAAACCCAATTAAGCTCCAATTTTGAGCTTATGAACTCTTTTAGATCTAAAAGTTTCAAAAACACCTTCATAACACTGTTCTAGAATATTGTGAAACTAAAAAAGAAAACATTGTTTATATCACTCCCAGAATTGTAGTATGGATACTTAGAAAAAGTAGCAACGCTACAAAAAGACACTGGGAGTGAAATTTTGAAGTCCCTACCAGTATTTTAGCAAGCATATTGAACAAAAGTCTATTTAATAAACATAGTTCGTTGTCTAATAAAGAAATGACATTGAAAATATAATTTTTAAGTATTTAGGATTTTTTCTTCATTAAATTTAGAACTACTTATTAATAAAAATTATAATAAATTTCATCAATATTTATTTTGTATGTATTATGACTGAATTAACATTATTATAATTTTGTTATTTTTATGAGAAACCTTATAGGCCTATGTATTTTTTTTAAAACACAGTAATCTTATAACTGACAGCTAATATACAAACATCTCTAATAATGACCTACTATTTAATGTAATATTTTTGTATTTTGACTTGTTTGATGTGGTGTGATTTTTTTTAATACTGTATTGTATGTCCAGTGGAAAATGAATGTAGTTAAAAAAAAATTGTGGTTGTACCCTTCCTTGACAAATATTATATGCTTTAATATAAAGTATTTTTGTACTTATATATATACTAGGAACAAAGCCCGTTGTGGTTAAAAATACAACGGTCTCTAGAAAAATTGTACCTATATGCTATTTCCAGTGAAATAAATAAAAAAAATTGTAGAATTTGTTTTCAATATTGAAAGAAAGAATATTTGAGAAAAAAGTTAGATAATTCCTTGAAAATATTAGTTTGTATACTGCTGTGCCCTCACCAACTGTTACATTAGAATTCAGGTTCTCTGCAAAAATTTTGAACTGGCAGTCAAAAAGTCTTGCTGCAGCTTCAATTTCGACATTACCGGCATATTCCCCATCTTCAGTCATTAGATTTTTATAATCTGTTGCATTTTGTATTGGTAATCTATATGTTTTATCTCCTACTATAAAAGGGCAATAGTAGTACCAGTTACTTACTACTTCATCAATTATTTTGGTTCGTATTTAAGCGTACCTAGATTGTGTTGAATGGCATAGAAAAGATAAACTTCCAAACAAACAGTTTCCATCGCGATCTATATTATAAATGGTAAAATTATTCATTTTCAGAATAATTAAAAATTCATACATATAATTATTAAATTTAGTTCAGTTTTATATTAATTTAGTTTGATTTAATTTAATTTAGTTTTTGAAATAACAATGTATGATTGTTAAAATCACATACCGCTTAAAACCACACACTGCTTTAGCGCATAACTCTCTTTTAACGCCAATAAAACGTAAGGAACTCACAACCACAAATCCCAAATGTAAACAACAAAATGTAAACAAAGAAAAGTCAAGGACACAACTATGCATCAATCAGCTGTTAAATTAATAACATGTGTTCCATGTGATCAGACACAGTTTAAAGGGAAAAACTGTTTAGCTTTTTAACTTTTTCCATAACTCCAAAGCAGAACATCAAACTTTCACATTTTGAGTAAATATACATAGACGAAGCTTTTCGGCAACACATAAAAGATTATTAAAATCAGTCCAGTACTCTAGATTTAGCTGTACAAAGTTTAATAAAAATATCGCTACCACAGTATTTTTTCAATGCAAACAAATAGGTAGTAGCTTTGGTTTTTTGCAAATAACTTTTTAACGATGAGGAAATCGACCGAAGTGGATGGTAATTTTCTGAAAGAGAATTAAATTTCCTACAAATTACTCTTAAACATTTCTTGAACAACCACAATAAATGCAGCCAAAAATTGCTTTCAAATAAGACATTTGTAAAACCCCGTTCTCAATGTATTTTTTATGAAAAACATTTTTTATTTTTTCATCAAAAAAAACAAAAAAATATCAATCTTTCATATTTTTTGGTAAATATACAGGATGAAAGCTTTCCAACGACATCTTGAAAATTAAAATCGGTCCAGTGGAACTCCAGATTCGATTGCCCAAAGATTTCTCGTAACTCAGTATTTTTGAAACGCAAACAAAACTGGTAGTAGCTTTGGTTTTTTGTAAATAACTTTTAAACGGTGAGGAAATCGACCAAAGTGTATGGTGTTTTCTTAAAAGAGAATTAAATTTCCTACAAATTACTATTACGCATTTTTTGAATAACCACAATAAAGGCAACCAAAAATTGCCTTCAAATGAAAAAATCGTAAAAACCTGTTTCCAATGTATTTCTTATGGGAAACATGTTTTTTTTATTATTTCACCATAAATACCAAGAAACATTCAACTTTCATATTTTTTGGCAAATCTACAGGATGAGAGCTTTCCAACGACATCTTAAAAATTAAAATCGGTCCAGTGGAACTCCAGAATCAATTCTGCCAAGATTTTCAAAACTGAATTATTATAAGAATAGATATTGGAGTTATTAAAATCCTGATTGTCTGTTAGAATTACAATGAAGCAAAAGTTTATTTTCAGTTATTGTGTAATATGTGTGGGAATGAACTATGAATATTTTTTTCTAATTACGTTAAAAGCTATTTAAATTTTCAGGGAGGCCATTGCAATGCGTCCAAACTGTGACACATTGAAAGCTCGAGTGGTCCATGGAATGTTGCGTATAAGAGATCGTTCAGTACGAGACATCCCTTACACTAAGCGTCTACTGGACGACCTGTTGAAAACCACCACCAACAACTCGATGGTTTACCATGATGTAGGCTATTACTATGAGGTGTTCGAAAATGTAAGTGTTTAAACTCTCCCCTAACACCCCTAGGGATACATTATAGCTATATGTTTCTAAGCGTATGTGCCAGTAAGAAAAATGTTTGTTTTCTGATTTAATAGTATCAATATTGTTGTTATTATGTAATTAATTTATTCTTGAGGGGGATTTGAAAATTTACCTCCGTTCGCTCATCACATGGAAAATGAATGTCACAGCAAACCTGCGTCCTCAGTGAATTTCCAATAGCTGGCATTATTAATAACTATAGTGATATTTATAAGTTATATATATTTTAGTTATATATATATATATATATAGTTATTTTAGTTATATATATATATATATATATATATATATATATATATATATATATTAGGGAGAGGCGGGAAAAATGCATTACGCACACAGGTGGCCAGCCTGTAGTATGGAGCTCCCCTAAAAAAACGGGTTTAACCACTAAAAATCCTCCTCTACTCTCTAGGATTCTAACCTGGAATTGTTGATCACATTACGTCAGGCTAGGCAAAAATTTTACTTATGCTCGTGGTGCTCGCTCCTTATCCAGCCACTCGATCAAGGGATCTGGGCCACTCCGCGGTCCAGATCGGGTATCTTTTCCAAAAGGATGCCCCGGACGAACTGTGATAAACAATCCCAGTTGATCTCATCCTCCAAGATCTTTTGGCAGACCGAGTCCACCGAAAATGCACAAAAAATGTGTGCAGCTTCTAGGCAGGGCCCTTCCCAAAGGCGGCCGCGGAAGTACTTGTGCTCCGCATCGTCGGGAACGCCCGGGCAATAAATGCAGCCCGGTGAAAAGGTCTTGTCCATCCGGTTCAGGTACGACCGAAAATAGCCGTGACCTGTCAAGTATTGGGTCAGGTAGTCGTCCACCTCCCCATGCCGCCGTTCCACCCATGGTTGGACCTGCTTAATAAGTCACGCAGTCCATCATCCTCGGATGTCGTGCTCCCAGCTGTGTTGCCACTGCTGGAAGGTTCGGGAGCGCTCTTCTGTTCTTGCCGTGTCCTTGCCGATCTCGCCTTGTCTCTGATAAATCGCCTTCCTCTCTCCTGCCAAGAGCTTGACAGGGATAACTCCGGCGACCACCAAAATGGCAGGCTCGGACACTGTCCGGTAGGCGGAACACACCCGGAGTGCCGCTTGACGCTGAACCCGGGCGAGTCGCAACCTGTATAACTCTTTATTGAGAGTGTCTGCCCACACCTCTGCTCCATTAAGAACCATGGACTGTTCAGCAGACATCAACAGACTTCTTCTGATGGATCGGGGATCCCCGACATTGGCCATCAGCTTACTAAGGTAAGTGACTACCTTAGCGGCCTGGTCCGCCGTACGAAATATCTGATCCCTCTAGCTTGACTTGGTGTCCACCATAACCCCGAGGTTCTTGGCAGCACGAGTTGATTGGACACTCCCCCCTTCCCACTCGGAACGGGACGACGGTGTCGATCCCCTTCTTTGTGAGGATCACAATCTCCGTCTTACTGAGAGCAAGCGAGAGACCGCGATCGGACATCCAGGTGTTGACCACATGCATGACTCGGTTCAACTTTAGTTGGGCCAGCTCAACATTGCGTGCAGCAATGAGAGCTGCGACGTCATCGGCGTACCCAACCAAAGTAGTTTCCTCAGGCATCTCAAACCTCATAGGCAACGTTCCAAATATCTGGGCCGAGTATTGAACCTTGCGCGGCACCAGAACGGACTTCAATCGTCCGCGTTCCGTCCTTTGTGTCGTAAATCAGGCTTCGAGAGCGTAGATAATCTTCGATGAGCCGCAACAGATATGCAGGAACGCGGAAGATGTTGCGAAGCGCATTCAATATATCGATCTACCTCGCCGAGTTAAAGGCATTCTTGACATCAAGCGTAACAAGAAGCACTACTCGGTGAGATTTATGGTTGTGGCTCTCGGCTTTCTGGACAGCTCTCTGGACTTTGGTGATAGCGTCGATCATTGCCCGTTCCTTTCTGAAGACATACTGACGGAGGCATAAGTTCCCGGCAGCTTCCACGGCAGAAGTCAGGCGGGAACGGACCAGCTTCTCAAACAGCTTCCCAGCCGTGTCCAACATGCAGAGAGGCCTGTGGGACGACGGCAGCTCAGGATCACCTTTGTCCTTGCTGATCAGTACAAGCCTGGCAATTTTCCCGGGAGCCGGAAACACCCCTTCTACCAAACAGGCATTGTACATTCTCAACAAGTCAGTATTAATTTTAAATACTTTCTTTAAAGCCTCGCTGAGAATCCCGTCCTGGTCAGGAGCCTTGTTGCTCTTCAGGGGGAGAACAGAGGTTTCCAGCTCCTCGAATGTGAAGAGTGGAACGTCCTCTACCCATCCGAAGTCAACCGGTGGTCGATGTGGATGTTCAGGAAACAACGCAGCGACGATCCTCCCCATGGTGGCGCCCTCCATGATAGAAGGTGGAGAGTGGGTGCCGAGTGTATGTGTTACAAGTTTGTAAACCCACACCCCATTGATCGGAGTTAACGTTGTCACGAAGTCTCCTCTAGCTATTCGCCTTGCTCCTGTTGATTGCTCGGTGGGGAGATTTTCTCGCAGCTTTATAGGCCTCCGACATACGAACTCAATCTGCAGGAATTCTCGCTCTCGTGGCGGCTCGTCTAATTCTTAAACATGTTCATCTGAGTTCCACAATCTCTTCAGTCCACCAGTAGACGGATTGTTTGTCGCGTCGGGGTTTCCTTCGTGGCATAGACTGGTCCCAGGCCGAAACTATCAGTTCCATCGTGGATGTTACTAGTTCCTCGGCTCCAGCCTCACCAGGATTCCCCTGCGCTCCCCGAGAGATGACTTCATTGAACTTGACCACGTCCAGTTTGTTGGTGTTCCACCGGCGTGGCCCTTCCCGAGATGCGGAAACCCTACGATTTGCCTGATCATGTAGGTCAAAGAAGATAAACTGATGGTCGCTACCCGTGTAGTCCTCTACAACTCTATAAGTAATACATTTTAGATATGTTTAAATATAATTATTATGTAATCCGATCCAGAAAATTTGAAATATTTTATTTTATTTAAATATAGTGTATTATTAGTATTGATAAATTTAAATTGATTCTTTTTAGAAAAAAATGATGGGAGGTAACAGAGGTAGTAAATCAGCTGGTCAGCTGAATATGTTCAGACACCCCTATCTATCTTTCTCCATCCTATTAAACTTTTTTTTTATTAAATCACCATGGAATTCAGTATAATAGGTTTGCTGCCATGAAAGCTTTTGACCAAATATTAGTTCATAGTGATTTAATTAAGTTATATTAAAAATCATATTGAGAAATGTTCAAAAATAAGCTATACACAAAATTGATTTCCCTTAGAATTACATGGAAAAATTATTTTTATTTTAACTTATTCTTATCCCTAAATATATATATATATATATATATATATATATATATATATATATATATATATATATCGTATGGCTATCATAGACAGCTACCGACTTAAAGTAATAATAATAAAATAAATGAAAGATTTTCTGCAGTGCAGACCACCTGCGTCAGTACATTTAAAATTAAACTAAAATAAACATTTACGATCTCTCTATAAAGATAAATCCAGGGCCCTAAGCCATTGCAGCCCAGCTTCACTTGCACAATGCAGCCCCATCAGCCCTTCCGGGAAAGCACTCAAAGGGGCACTCGGTGACAATGTGTGTCATAGTCTGGAACTCCTCACCACAGCTGCATGACTGATCTTCTGCCATTCCCCATTTGTATTTCCAATAATCACATTTTCCTACTCAAGTGCGGAATCGATTTAGTAAGGTTCACTGATTCCGAGGAAGATCCAAACCACCTACTTCAATGGTCGGGTCAGCAATAAAAAATCAGTTCCGACCTTGGAAATATTCCCAAGAGGTAGTCCAGTCGGTATGGATGGAAAGGTTTGAGTCCGTCAACTGAGATGCTGTCCGCAGTGGTGGACCACAATCAGCCCGTCATCTGGGGTAGGTAATCATAGATGGGCAGATGTGGAGCAGATAATATCTTAGTATCTATATATATAATACGTGATGCCCTTTTTTTGTTAACGCTACTCCTCCCTTATTTCTGGACCAATTTTAAAGTTTGAGGTGTCAAAAGAATGGTCTGAGTTCGTAGTTTTGCAATAAGGTCTTAGATTTCCGATATTTTAATTCTGAAGCTCACGGAAAGCCCTCAAAGTTCATTTTTTGTCCATAAGATTAACATGGGGAACAATTTGTATTGAATTGCAATATAAAACAGCTGTTGATTGTAAAACAGGCAAACACATGTTAAAAGCTGAATACAAGCAATTGAACTACTGCTACTGAAATATCAACACAATTTCATACTTTAAACAAGAAGTGTCTTTTGTCGTATTTGAACCTTTTCTCAAAATTTAGTGGGAAGATTTTCTTGAACATTTTATTTACGTGTATTTGGGCACAAAATAAGTTTAGTAACGTAACCCTAGAAAAATTCATGCAGGGCCTACATAAACAAGTTTGGAAATTGAAATTTTTGACGTGGGTCTTATGGGTTGTCTCATTGGCATTTAAACAATAACGAAAGTTTACAAATATAGAACACTAAATTTGTGTGCATGGGTTTTCAAACTCTGTAAATTATAAGGAAAAAAAGGGATAGTTGGTTGTAGGTGTTTTAACCTGTTTGTTTAATAGTATAGCCTACTATACAAAAATTTAATGCAGAATGATACACATATTAAAACTCGTGTTTAAAAGAAACGACATTTAAATGTTTTTTTTCCAGTGTAGAAAACAAGCTTATTTCAAATATGATTTGTACAAAGAGAAATTTCAATCAAAACATCAAACCAAAATGGACCACGCTAACAAATATGTAGATTCTCCTTATTTTAGTGATTTCTTTATTTACATTTTGTAATGCCATGGAAAATTACGAATTATAGGGGCTTTAGTTCTTTTTTTAATAGTAATGTGGACTCATTCACTATGTCGACAACTACCTCATAACAGCCGCAGTGAGGGTTGCATAACTCATACAGGACCGGGGAGCTGTAATGAAATGTTGATTTTTATTCTGTTGTCATTTAAGTTTTATGTTTGATGAACTATGTAGATCCAATATCTGTGAATTTATTCTGGATTTTATTATAGGAGTGTTTAGACAGAGACCCTAAGACAAATCGGCAAAAGAACAACTACGTATTCTTAGCTAATTTTGAACTAAAAGAACAACCACCAAATCTCAAAAGTGTCACATTGGCAAGTTGAAGAATTAGTAATGAAGATCGATTGATGAAACTTCATTATATTTTATCTGATTTTCACTATAGTTTAATTTGTATTTAAAGTAATTCTGTCCATTACTATGGAGCAAGATTTAATACTTTATAATAAATGCAGCGCATTGCGCTGCACGGGCCCCCTAGTATTCTCTAATGAGTGCATCCCTTCGTCTGGTTTCAGGTGGAGCGATATTACGCAGGACCGGGAGCCAGGGGACGGGGGTTGCCATGAGGGTACCACTAATGGCTCTCATAGCCCTATTTAACTGCACGTCGATATCTCTGACATGCACATTGTTCAACCACACGGGAGCACAGCACTCAGCAGTTGAGTATACTAGGGACAGAGCAGTGGTTCACAGAACTTGTGCGTTAGCTCCCCGTGTGAAGCTAGCAAGGTGATGGACAATGTTAGTCCTGGTTCTCACCTTAGCTGCTGTCTTTTTTAGGTGGCTTTTGAATGTCAGGGACCGATCTAAAGTGACCCCCAGGTACCGTGGTTGTTCATTGTGCTTTAGATCAACAACGTCAAATACAATTTTAAGCTTATGGTGGGCCCTTCTATTGTTCAAGTGGAAGCAAGGAACCTCGGTTTTTGTTGGCTTTTGATTTAGCTTCCAGGCTTTAAAGTATTCACCAAGGGTCGTGAGGTCATTTGTTAATGTTTCCTCAGCTTAATGGAATTCCTGGTGCTGATAAACCAGAGCTATATCATCTGCGTAAACGAACTTTGAGGAGAGAGTGTCAGGAATGTCGGCTGTATACACATTAAACAGCAGTGGGGTGAGCACTGATACCTGTGGCAGGCCATCCTTTAGTTGCATAAAAGTACTTTCCTTGCGTCAAAAATATACTTTAATCATCCTGTTGTAGAGCATTGAGTTGAGGAGACGCAACAGGTAAGGGCAACGAATCAGGTAGTAAAATTTAATAACAAGGCCTTTTCTCCAGACAGTGTCATAAACTGCAGTAAGATATTTAGGAAAGCAACGGAGGTTTTCAGTCTTCGCTCAAACCCATCCTCGATTAGAAGTAAGAGCTAGAACCTGGTCACAACAGTTGCGCCCAGGTCTAAACCCAGCTTGTTCGACGGGGATGCTGGAATCGAGAACATGGAGGAGGAGCAGCTCATAACAGACACTAAGAAGGGCTATGGGTCGGTAACTTTCGGGCAGTTTTGGATCTTTACCGGGCTTCAAGCAGCTATTATTTTGGATTTTCTAAATATACCAATCAATCCGTCGGTTTCCATTATGGTGTCAAAAACTGCGAGAAGCCACGGTCTAGCCTTTATAATAAAGCTATAATAAAGCTTATAGTAAAGCTAAAGGATAGAGGTTATCATTGACTTAGCTTCTCCGTAAATAAAGCTAAGTAAATGATTAAACATACTAAATTATATTATTTTTTTACTTCATTTGAATGGTATTTTTTAACCCCATTTTGACACTTTTGAAACCCCAGAAAACCCCATTACCATAGAACAATCAAGCTGGTTTTCGAACTTAACCTGAAGAACGCTGGCCAACACTTCTGGTTCTTAGCTTCCTAATGAGTCTATATCTATCCAATGGTGACACTCGCAAGCCTATATTCCGCCATTTGATACATCACGCAAAGACGGAACTTACTTTCTAAATAAACTTCATATGGTTTTTCTTTTTAAAGACTCATGATTGAAGGAGAGGTCACAATTATGTATCCTTACAATTATGAATAATTATGTCACCTCATGTTGGTGTGGTCACAATTATTTTATCAATTATTTTCTTTGGGCCATACTCACCTTGTTAATTTTACTCTATGAGAAAGAGTCCAATATCCGCCACGCAAATATTAATAACGAATTGATGCCAAAAAAACACACACATATGGACTCCCGAAATTTCTCGGAAACACAAAAATGTCCCGAAACATCAGGGAGGGAAATCTCTGCCCAAAAAAAGTAATTGATTTAATAATCACAACTTACATTTATGTTTTGAATTTTATAAAACAATTCCAAAACTCGAAAACTTACAACTTTCTTAACTAGCAATTTTGTTTTAACATTTTTCAGAACACATCTAAAGCGATAGTCAATCTGGAAAAGGCAGTTGATATTGGCAACATACAAGCTCTTGGATTCCTGATAAAGTTAAAATGGAAGCAAGGGATGAAGGAAGAGATTGTCAATGACCTGAAGCAGTGTCTGGAAAAGTACAAGACACAAGAGAGCCAGGCACTGCTGTGGGCTCGCCTAGGGGCCTTCTATGCCCTGGACGATAATTGGGACTTAGCCCTAGAGTCTATCCGCCAATCTCTGGATGTAGATCCTACGGCCAACTATTTGGAGGTAAGCTGCGTTTAAAATTTTATACAATGAGAATAGGTTTTCAACACAACATGATTTATTTTCCGATTACTTTCTCTTCCAAATAGCAATAAGCACAAACATGTGATGTAACAAATGGGATTTGAAATAATCAGTTTTATGTTTAGTGCAATATTGTGTAGTCAAGTGTTTTGGACTGATGTTTTACCTGTTTTCCCCTGTTATATTAGAAGACAGTATGAATCTTTATATTTGTCCAATTATTTATTTCATCCTAAAAAATTAGTGTTTTCTTGTCACCAAAGATTATTTCTTGGTTAATTTGAAAAAAGAAAAATCATTTCTCAGTCCGTGAAACATATAGTCAAAACTTTATAGGAATTTGACATATAAACCTTAATAAGTGCTACTTGTTAATGTCTTTTAAGACATATGACTTTAACCTGTTCAGTACATTGCTGTGGTTTTTGGTGGTTAGAAACGCCGAGCATTTTTAACTATAACCATGATATTGGATCTGCTGTTTGATACTTGGTACTGTTCGGTCAAAGAAACTTTTTAACACAGAAAAATTAATAAATATTATATTTGAATTTTTAAACTCTACCCATGGCCCTTTAAAGCGTTATATAACAACTCTGGATTACTTAATGTAGGCTTTTAAGTCACTTTAAGCGTTTAACAGTAAACCAGAGTTTACATTCACCTATTA
The DNA here is from genome assembly GCA_030545055.2 of Neoaliturus tenellus. Lineage (NCBI taxonomy): Eukaryota > Metazoa > Arthropoda > Insecta > Hemiptera > Cicadellidae > Neoaliturus > Neoaliturus tenellus. The sequence goes on along the minus strand of CM061535.1, from coordinate 46,260,945 downwards.
AGATGAAATCCAAATGATGTTTTTGTTGGAGTAATCACATATGTCTCACCATGGTTATAAAATACCATAGATCCCACTTAAAGTCAAATATTGAAAAAGGGCCTATATGTATTGGTTTCATGTTTAAGTTTCAAAAATAAAACTGTAGAAGTTTTGTACAAATAAGCTGTTATGTGCAGTTAAATTTGCAGCTTTAATCATATTATAAAAATTACATTTATTGACCTATTTTACGTTTAACTTCAAGTACTGTTATATTTACACTTAAAAGTTGTTTACTAATTCGCTTATATGGTAGAATACATTCCAAGACAACATTAAAAGTTGTTCGTTGGGAAGGCTACAGCAAACGTAGTTGTCATAACATGTGACAAGACTTTGGGCTGTCCACTACGAAAAATTCTCCTTCCCTCATGATTCATTTATGTTCTGGACTCCAGGGGGTTTATGTCAATCTCAGGCATGGAAACCCCTAGCTGAGGAATGGACAGTCGGACGGTTGGCCAGTTGTACAGTTAGTTACAAAGGTTAACTTGTAAAAACGATTTGCATGTATTTTTAACATGTTAAAGTAGGGTATGCAAAGATTGTGGCCATTTCCCCCTTCCCCCCAAACGAAAAACTAAAAATTAGTTATGGGGTGCTGCTCACAGTTGATGAAATGCCATTCAAGAATAAGAAATACATGTATAGTGCAAATAACAAAATGGTTTAAAATACCTGTTACTGCCAAGTGATCCTTAGATTAGGTGTAGACGACCTATGGTTTCGAACATCAGGTGTTCATTTTCAAGTCTTCAACATCAAGTTAAAAGCATTATTCCTCTTCAAAGTTGAAATTTGAAGAGGTCGTCAAATGGTAAAATGTACACAACACCAACACACACGAAAACATTACTTTAATACACTGGCCAGGACAAAAAGACGAAAAATACGTGAAATGAAACGCCGGTGGCGGGTGGTGACTCATGACTGTTTGAGTCATGAGTCACCACACGCCGCCTTCGTTTCATTTCACCACAGAGTAAAGAAGCTACAAAGGCTACTAAAGCTACTAAAGGTTCCTTACTCTGTGATTTCACGTATTTTTCGTCTTTTTGTCCTGGCCAGTGTATTAAAGTAATGTTTTCGTGTGTGTTTGTGTTGTGTACATTATACCATTTGACGACCTCTTCAAATTTCAACGTTGAAGAGGAATAATGCTTTTAACTTGATGTTGAAGGCTTGAAAATGAACACCCGATGTTCGAAACCATAGGTCGTCTACACCTAATCTAAGGATCACTTGGCAGTTTTAAGTATTTTAAACCATTTTGTTAAATATTAAGTGATCCAGAGGCTATACCATCATGAGATAGTGCAAATACAGTACATAAAGAACGTGCCTGCTCTATAATGATAATTTTTTTTTCAGAAGTGCGCCGGGTTTAATGGCAAAGACGTCAACCTACTGCAGCTGGTGGTCAGGCACATTCACTGTCTGCCAGATTATAAAAGACCAACAATGTCTACGGATTTCTTGAATTTTGTAAAAGAGAAAAGGCCAAACATCGATCCTTCCGCTAAGCAAGCTTACAGTTTCAGTGATTGGAAGCAGGATCAATTCAGGTCAAGCAGAGGAAGTGAAAATACAACAGGCATGTACAGAGCCCCACGCACAGGCTCCTATCAAAATACTACAGGCATGTACGCAACTCCACGCTCAGGTACCAACCCAAGGAAAATGACCGACACTAATTACAAGTAATCAATAGAAAAAGATCTGCAGTACAAAATTTTTACTCTGATATATTTTAATGTAAATATGTGTGATTTATTGCTGTTGTAGTTTTACATTTATTTTTAATGTATTCGACATTAACATTGTCTTATTTCAACTAACGTGGCTTCATTGAATATTTAGAAAACATCACGAGTATTAAATATTCATTATATGTTTTAAAAATAATTATGACTGTGTCTATGGTAAAGGGTAGTTAGTGACATGAGTGACATGTCACTAACTATACTCACTACATGTCACTAAATTTGTTTGAGTTAATTTTTTTAACGAAACAGTATCAAATTTTGAACAGCTGCTCCAATACTTATACTTATAAGTATACTTAAGTTTATAGTTATATTTAAAATCTCCTATGTTAAATATCAGTGAGCCAAATACAACTTTTGTCATGATTTTGTCAAACTGATTTTACTTATTCTTTCCTCGTCTGGCTTTTCTCACCTATACCATAGATGAAATATAATACATTTCATGTGTATGTATTATATTTCATCTATGCCTATACTACGCCGGTCTAGTCCATTATCTGTGCTTCAAGCTAATATTCACATGGGTTTACAGTAAATTTTTATCCCCCCCCCCCTAAATCCACCATGAACATTGTGTGTTTGCAAGACTTGTGTGTGTATTTCAGCCTATTTTGCTGGTTCAAAGTTTTCTTATTTTACATATACAACAATTAAATACAATGAAAATTCAATATCAATGATAGATATTTAAATATTGGATTATAAACTAGTGATTTAATTAAAGTTACAACGTTAATTGTTTCACACAAAAGAAGTCATTTAGCTGTAGTTTTGCCTTTATTCATGTTTATACCGGGTGTCTCACTTAAGGTGTCTCAAATTGATTACAGATCAATTTGAGACACCTTAAGTGAGACACCCGGTATAAACATGAATAAAGGCAAAACTATTTTGCCTACTATTTTGATTACAGATCAACAGTTTGTCCTCCAATTTTGAAATAAAACTGATTTAAACTAAATTGATCCCAAGGAATCATTTAATAATATTTTTAAGGTTGTACAAATACAGGGTGTCTTAAAAGCTGAGGGTCAGAGGTTCGAATCTTGGAAATATCAAACACAATAATATGTCATATTATACATCTTTTGCAAAGTCTATTCAATACACAGATTTTAGTGAAAACGGAATTTAGTTATCATTATTAGTTTCTAAATGGTGTGTATTTTTGTAGTCAAAATTTAAATTTATGGAATACTTTTATTTTGTAATTATTTGTAATTGTATATATTTGTAATTTTTGTAATTATTTTATTATTTGTCTTAAATGACTTCAGATTCAAAATACTTATTTGAAATAAGCTAAGCTTTACAATGATAGGTCACAAGACCAAATATTTATTAAAAACCTAAAATTTCCAAAATTTAATATTTAAAATAATTTTTACATAAACAATACTCCAAACTTTTTAATGCAAACACTTGTCATTTTGTGCATCATCTTAAAGACCTCGTTGAACTGAGCATCTTTGTATTTTACACTAATTCCGGATCTCTTTTGGTTGTGTACAGTAGTAATAAAGTAAAAATGTTTTCCCATATGATTAACAGGTTAATTACTCATGACATGATAGTATGGAAGTCCTTGTTGCCGTACCATTAAATTAACATGCAATTTATAAGGGAAAGCTCATTTTTACGTTATTACTACAAAAGCAAAGGATATACAGCATTAGTGTAAATTACAAAGTTGCGCAGGTCAACGAGAGCTTTAAGATTATGGGTATCATGTGTTTGCATAAACAATTTTTTAGTTTTGTTTATGTAAAATTTTTTTTTAATATTAAGCTTTTTAAATTTTAGTTCGTTAATAACTGTGGGCTTGTGATAAATTATTGTAAAACTTAGCTTATTTCAAATGAGTATTTTGAATCAGAAGTCATTTAAGGCACATAATAAAAGAATTACAAGATATTATATACATTTTTATTTTGACTAAAAATGAACGCAATTTTGAAATTAATAAAGTTAACTAAATTCTGTTTTCACAAACATTTCTGTATTTAAAGGAACCTTCAAAAGATGTATAATATGACATATGTTTACATTTGAAATTTCCATGATTCGAACCTGTGATCCTTAGATTTTTGGACATTCTGTATTTATACAACCTTAAAACTATTTTTAAATTATTCCTTGGGGTCCATTTAGTGGGATATAGTTTTATTTAAAAATTTCAGGACAAATTGTTGATTTGTAATCAATTTGAGACACCTTACGTGAGAAACCCGGTATTTATGACTTGAAGAACCTTCAGTCATAGGGATTGTCATTCTCTGATATTTTATTTATTGTCTATGTCTACCAGTAGTAAATAGATAACGTGATGCGATAAATGTTGATGGATAGGCTAATGGATATAAATGTTGATTTGTTGGAAGTTATCAAATGAAATTGAGGAATAAGATTAGTATTTTGGATGTGGTTCATATGAAAACAATGATCAAATAATGGACTTTGGACAACTTGTCCAAGACAAGTTATGTTATTTGAAGTTGGAAGAACAATGTTTAGTAAGTAGTAACAAAGTAAAAGACACGTGATTAAAAACAAGTAAAACATAAAATGAAAAGTAGGAAAAGCAAGATATGTACAAGTTGGCAGTTTTGACCGACACTTTACAGGTATCGTAGTAGGTAAACCTAAGAGCATTTTTCAAAGCTGGGGGTGGGTTGGTTTTCAATTAGGGTAAGACGCATATTTAGACTCACGAAGTGGCTGGAGGTAATTATTTCCATTTCTTTCAAGATTATTAAGTCCTTTTTACTAAGGTAGTGTACCATACAGTTTTCCCACGGTTTTGCAAGCAAAGTAGTAGTTATTTCAATTCTCACTTGATGCATGGCATGGCCACTGTAAAGTACAGCGTTGTACTGCTGCATATATTGGAATAAGCAGTTCCACACGACACCGTTAGGTAGCAGCTCAACTCAGTCAAATGCACCACCTGCAAAATTACAACAGACGGTAGAACCTTGTGTTATGTGTGTATGTGTATAATGTTTGTATGATTGTTTCATTCGTAGAATGTTTTTCAGTGTGGGCCAGGGAGACCCTCACTTTGTCATAAGCTCATGTACAAGAACATAATGAAAGTAACAATGTTAATTGTTTCGAACAAAAGAATATGTCCCTTACTTGTAATTTGCAACGCAATTTGTTTGAGTTAATTTTTTTAACGAAACAGTATCAAATTTTGAACAGCCGCTCCAATACTTATACTTATAAGTATACTTAAGTTTATAGTCATATTTAAAAACTCCTCTGTTTTTCTAACTACCAAAGACCATAATAAAATATTGAACAGCTTAATGTTATACATCTTAAAAGAGATTTAACAAGTGGCACTTAGGGTCAAATTTCCATAAAGTTTTGACTGTCTAAAGCTACTAATATCTATAAAAATAAAATACTCGTTGATGCTGTAATATTCTTTTGCAACTGTAATTTCAGTCTTGATTTTTTGTACACATGATTTTGATTTTAGAAATGAGGGGTGAGCCTTACACAGTTATAATTCTAGGAATATTAGGACAGGCGATTTGTACGAAAACATTGTGCTTGATGTTGTTCGCAACTTATCGTAAGAACACAATTATTGGTTTTAAATTATTAGCAAATTATATTGAATCCATCCCAGAACGTTCAAAACACTTTAAAAGTTCATATTTCAATTACTTCATTTGGGAAATTTTATAAGTGCTGATACATGGAAATGAGATGCGCAATAAATGCGTGTTTGTTTAAATTATTTGTTTAAATTACATTTGCAAAGCATTAAACCAAAAGGCTTTGTTAATAATATCGATTTAACTTTGGATAAATAAACCCACAAATAATAGAATTGTGTAACCATCTTTCAAAAATCAATTAACATTTAAATTGGATAGAATATAATGATTGGAAACTAATATTTTGGGAAAATTACCTTCTTGGAGGGCTCCACATTGAGTATACCAACTTTATTCGTACTTGTCAAGTTTCATTGTGATCTCAGACTATCTGTGCTATCTTATCATTGGCCAGATAAACTGTCCTTCAAAATAACTAACATGCTGAAAACCTCAATCTCTCATGCCTGTGTAAAATATTTTAATGTTAAATTTTTAACTGGTCTCTTCCAATGACATTTCCTTTTGTCATGAAGAAGACTTTAGGGCCATGTCATACGAGCACAACTTGTTGATAGCGTCGCGTTGATAACGCTCCAACCCGGCAATGGGGTTCTTATGGAGCAAGTCATACGGACGCTAATAACCCGACGCTGAGCGCTGCCAACTCGGACGGACGCGTTAGCAACGCGCGTTTGCAACGCCGGGACCCCGTCATACGAGCGCTAGCGTCAGCGGGAAGCATTTTCCCCGCGACTACTTGCAGAACAACTGGAAGACCTTTGTAGTTGTAGTGATGTTGTTTGACATAGAAAAATTTATTTATACAGTACAGTTGAAAATTTTCCTTCTCTGTACGTAGTTAAGTCGAGTGGCTATAGCAGGAAACCGAAGGCACAATGTTGGAACGAAGTTGAGGAGCCCGTGCAAGAGAACTAAAATAATAATGGTTCCCCATCGTCTTAAATTCTTCCGATATAATAGGCCTACTCTTCGATATTATCTAAAATGTGCAAATAGCTTACACAACCTAACTGGAAAGTGTCCATCTTGGAAATAAAATAAGTGCCACGACGGCAAATGCGCCCGGAAAAAGCTACGTATGACATGTACCCGGCGTTGGCGGGACGGCATCAACGCGATGCATTTGCCGCCAAGTATGATATGGACTTTTTCCGGCGCTAGCGCGACGCTATCAACGCGGCGTTAATAGCGCTCGTATGACATGGCCCTTAAGAATAAATAAAAAATAGTGATGAGTAATACTTCAACACAAAAAATAGCATTATAGTATAAAATGTAATCTTATTCACACAAATATCTAAAATGGCCAATCAATGCGCTTTATTACTTGTTAGAACATGCACAGACATAAAAATAAACCTAAAATTACATAGCACGATGGATACGAAAATAGACTACATGCACCTGCAGGTAATTCAAGTGGGAAAATGAGTTTTCAAATAAATAAACAACAGGCAGTAATTTACAGAAAAATAAATATATCCATATAATTAAATTTATTAAATAAACAGAATGGCATAATCAGGTATAACAATTTACTTTAGAAACACAAAAATAAAAAAATTAACCAGGTGTGATCCTCTGTTTTCAATCTCGGATGCATGATAAACCTTTCAAAGAATAACGAAGGAGGTTTACAATAATTATAGAAAGTATTCAATCAACAAAATTTTGGCGAAGTTTCAGGAATAGATTCTATAAACAAAGCTGGTCCCACCTTTATTAATGAGGTTGTTTATATGTTAAGTTGTACGTTTTGAGTTTGCACATGAAATCGAATATCTATTGATTTTCTTAAAATTTAGAATATAACCTTGTTCTGGGATTTAAATAATATTTGCATATCTCTACCAAAAAAAATCTTGTCTTGTTAATTTCTAGGATTTATTTTTTCTATTTTAAAATATTTTTCATAGAGTCAAAATCGAAATGTAAGAGTTGTTTAAACATTACAACTGCAATATGGCAAAGTATAAGTCTTTTTAAAGTCTTCTTCACCTTTGGGCGAGTAGTGCAGTCGGCTACGTTAAACATATGGGTTGTCCAAAACAAGGCATTTTATTCCTTTATTTTGGATGCTGGTTTCCAACCGATGTTCATTACTTAGATAACTTGGTTATCATAGTTAAATAGAGACATTAGGTCTATCACACCTTAAAAGTTTAAAAAATGACAATACAACCCTCAGTCACGTCGAACATTTTAAGTAATTTTTCCCTACTCTAAAGATTTTTTTTACTAATACAGTTTATTTTTACTAATATGTCAGGTATGAGGGACTCTATACCCTAACTTAATATATTTTTCAACCATAATTTTTTTATCTTACAAAACAGGGCAATGCGGAGGCATGTTTTCAGTGTTTTACAGGGGAGAAGATGACTCGTAAAGTTTGAAGTTGGCCAGGAAGATAGACATTATGAAAATATGTTGCTTTCATATTTGCCACTTAACAAGCGACACTATAATTGAATCTTAAATTATAATTGGTTTTGGTTGGACGAGTAAAATATAGAAAACAGTTAATAATAATTTTTAATGCAAATTAATGACAAAAAAAGAAACATAAATTACAAAAACAGCTGAAAACTGTAGAAGTAAAGCAGTACAAAAATTAGAGCGAAAGTAACTGATTACCCTTCTCATTACGTTGTAACTTTGGAAAAAGCATTTCCAATAAATATGTTTTGTAGTAGTAGCCAGCCACAACCATAAACGCTGGGATCTATTGCTCCTTTTAATCTCTTCTCGAGTCATTTGCTTCGCTCACTCACCTCTCAGATTTCAAAGGTGATGCACTTTCTTGACTCGTACTTTTGCACTTACTGTATCACTCGGGCTTTACTTCCACAATTATCAACTAATTTTGTCCTTTCTAATATTTGTTCAGATTTTTCTCAAATTAACATGGTATTTGAAAACCACGCATGAATGTTTTGCTCAATACTCGACCGCTCAAATTGTTTTTGGTTCTATGTTTTAAAATCATCAAACGAGATTGGCCGTATTCCATTGTTTGGCGCATTTTAGTGATAAGAATACACCATGTTATCGACCCATAACCCTTCTTAGTGTCTGTTATAAGCTGCTCGAGAGGTTGATATACAACAGAATCCTCCCTGTTCTCGATTCCAGCATCCCCGTCGAACAAGCTGGGTATAGACCTGGGCGCAACTGTTGTGACCAGGTTCTAGCTCTCACTTCTTTCATCGAGAATGGGTTTGAGCGAAGACTGAAAACCTCCGTTGCTTTCTTAGATCTTACTGCAGCTTATGACACTGTCTGGAGAAAAGGCCTCCTTATTAAATTTTACAACCTGATTCCTTGCCCTTTCCTGTTGCGTCTCCTCAACTCAATGCTCTCCAACAGGATGATTAAAGTATATTTGGGACGAAAGGAAAGTACTTTTAGGCAACTAAAGGATGGCCTGCCACAGGGGTCAGTGCTCGCCCCACTGTTGTTTAATGTGTAAACAGCCGACATTCCAGACACTCGCTCCTCAAAGTTCGTTTACGCAGATGATATGGCTCTGGCTTATCAGCACAAGGAATTCCAACTAGCTGAGGAAACACTAACAAATGACCTCACGACCCTCGGTGAATACTTTAAAGCCTGGAAGCTAAATCCAAACCCAACAAAAACCGAGGTTTCTTGCTTACACTTGAACAATATATTGGCCCACCAAAAGCTTGAAATTGTATTTGATGGCGTTGATCTAAACACAATGAAACTCCACAGTACCTGGGGGTCACTTTAGATAGGTCCCTGACATTCAAAAGCCACCTACAAAAGACAGCAGCCAAGGTGAGAACCAGGACTAACATCGTCCATCACCTTGCTGGCTCCACATGGGGAGCTAACACACAAGTTCTGCAAACCACTGCTCTGTCCCTAGTTTACTCAACTTCTGAGTACTGTGCTCCCGTGTGGTTGAACAGTGTGTATGTCAGGGATATCGACGTCCAGCTAAACCCTGGCTCCCGGTGCTGTGTAATATCGCTCCACCTGAAACCAGACGAAGGGATGCACTCATTAGGGAATATACTAAGATCTTATCTGCTCCACACCTACCCATCCATGATTACCTACCCCAGGACACGGGCAGATTGAGGTCCCGAAGACCAGCACTGCGGATAGCATCCCAGTTGACGGACACAAACTTTTCAATCCATACCGACTGGACTTCCAGGAGTCCTAACCCTTAATTGGAGCATACGATTCCAAACCTTTGAAATAACTATGACTTGAAGTTGATTTCAATGTCATGTTCTGACGAACAAGTATTACCCATGACCATATAATTGAAAATTATGATTAAAACTCATTTAGAAACTCGGCAGAATAATGGTGTATTATTCTTAAGTTCAAATGCTTTTAACATTTGGAATAATAGCTGGGGCGGATGTTACAAAAGTACTAAACGTATCCCAAAAATTAATTTTTAAAACAGCCGTCGGGAAGTGCAAACGTTACCCGCCTAATTTAATGAAACTACCGTTCTAAATATTAGGCAACTTTTTGTTAAAACTCTTTCAGTTCATATCTTTAAAAATTCCAATTCTATTTTTCGTGAAACTTCTCAATCACATAACACTAGATATTCATTTAGAGTTGGAATCATATCTTTAAAATCTTCAAAACCAAACCAACTAACACATTAAGGAACTGTGCATCAAGGACGATTATAATTAATGTATGTATATTTATACTTTGCAGTATGAGTGCACTATTTATTTTTCTGGAATAAATCTTTCTTTCATTAATTGATTGATTCATTCAGTCATTCATTCATTTTAAGCGTACCCATCAGAATTCATAAAATTAGACCTCGAGGACGAATGGCCGGAAATGTTAATGTATGCACAAACCCCCATACATGATTCAAATTTATTAATATTAATTTAACTTCTCAATATACAGTTTAGTACTTCTATTATTATGAACGAAAATTGTAAAATGTGTACACGTACATTAAAGTTAAATGTGATTGTAATATTGTATGCTTTACGATGACCAACAACTTAACCAATAACTTAACGCTTAGCTTAATAATGACTTTCACAACAATGCAGTGTATCTGCAGAAAAGTGATACCTCCACAACTACTTTAAGATAACGGAAAAGAATCCTTACTTATTAGCTTTGTTGTTTTTACAATAATTAAAATCCTAAAACCGAACCTAAAAACCTTATATTTTTAGTTTAGAAACAAAATTAGATCGTGAAAGAAAAAACAAAACCTTAATGTAATATAAAACTTCTCTTTCGAGTCGGTACTATATGTAGTGGGGGTGTGATGTTGTTCGCGTCCGCAGCATTCCATTAAAGCTGCACGTACCCCCCGGGTGGTGCTAAACGAACAACAACTTTGGCAGCTGAACTATCACGCACTTGATCTCTCAGCTATGCCAGCTGCCAGACAAAATGCAAATGGCCCTTTCCAGGAGCCATTAGGAGAGAATCTAATTTTTATTTTAGTGTTTATCTTTTTACATATGCTGACTCAGGTGCTCTGCACCGCAGAATTTATTTTCCTAGTCTTGAAACCTGGTGGCTGGCTAAATTAGCCATACGATATCTTTCATTACGATATATGTAGTTTTAAAAGCCTATGATTAACTAATAATAGCCACGCTCAATGAAAACAGGCTAAGTCCATGAGAGAAAGGACCATGAGGTCCTAATGTTCGCCTCAATAAAGAAGTATTTTCATTTTTATTTCATTTCATTTTCATTTCCAAGTGATGATTGGCCTGCGATGACCGCTCGGCAAAGATCTCTTCATCTGCAGCAATGAAAACAATGTACCTGGTGTCCACAAGGTCTTGAATTCATAGCTTTGCCATAGGAACACCATTATAGCCACAAGCATCTAACATTTCTTGTTTTCAAGGGAATTTAATCTAGTTTCTTTATCATTAATTTGTTAACACCTAACTCAGCTTATTGACAATAATGCAGTAATGTAGGACCTGTTGGTCTGTCACGAGGACGTTGGCCAGCTAGGGAAAAAGGGATTGAGGGTAGGTTACCCCACCCCCACCTCAGTGATTCCTACCTCTCCTATTGGATGATAAACATTGTTTTTCTTTGATTCCAATGATACATAAGAGCTGATAGTGGTGGGGGTATCTTCCCCTTCGCTAGCCAACAAGTCATCTCCCTACAATTCTTATAATATACTAAAAATATAGTGATGGCCCGACTAAATTGCCACCTCTCTAGCTTTCTTCATAAGGACACCCTACGATAAAAATTGTACCTAGCACAAAATAAATGATCGTAGCTACAACAAATAAATAGGCAATTATTTTATTAAAAGCTATATATTGTTAAAAGTCATCTCAATTTTATTTATTTCACGGCTCGTCGTTTTGGGGCTAGGTCGATTACACCTCAAATATATGGTTCATCGACCCTGGAGTAAAAGTTAGTTTTTTAACATACTAAATCGATATACCATCAATCCTTGTGAAATCATAATTTAACTTAAAATATAAATGGCTCGATGGACCATCACACTTAAATATAAAATAAAATAAATGTTTTTTTATTATGGTTCGATGGTCCATCAACCCTTGAAATATAAAATAACGTATCAAAAATAACAGTTAGGTTCGATTACACCTCAAATAGATGGTCCATTGAGCCTCTATCTTATTTTAATTATATTTAATTTGAGAGGGTCGATGGACCATCTATTTGAGGTGTAATCGACCCTTTACTTTAATATTAAATTATATTTAATACATTTATAGTTTTGGAGTTTTGGAGCCTCTATCCTATTTCATTAATTATAGGTTCGATTACACCTCAAATAGATGGTCCATCGAGCCTCTATCTTATTTTAATTATATTTAATTTGAGAGGGTCGATGGACCATCGACCCTCACTATAAGGTGTAATCGACCCTTTACTTTAATATTAAATTATATAGTTTTGGAGTCGATGGTACATCAGCCAACATTTATATTTAATAAAATAATTTATAAACAAGGTTGATGGTCCATCGAACCCTTTCACAAAATAAACTAAAAATTAAACATAATGGTTCTATGGACCATCGAACCATCTCCAACTTTTACAATATTTATTAAAACTGACAGAGGGTCGATGGGCCATATATTTGAGGTGTAATCGAGCTTCCCCCGTCGTTTTTGTTTTCCTAACTGGGCGGTTTAAAAAAATTATTTTTACTTTCTAATTGTGTCTTTTGTTTGTTTGTTGTCAAACCTCACAATGTTTAGTTGTTAGAATAATAAAATCAAAAACAAATTTAGTGTGTCAGCGTAGTGTTTTAATAGATCTATTTTAAAGAAAATTTGATATATTTGTGTCGTAGCAAATGTTTTTAGATTTTGGTCTCAGCCAAAGGAATCGTTTTTTTTTTAATTTATAATTTTTGCACTTACTTTTTAAAAGTTATATTTAAATACGGTAATAAGTTTACAAGGGTGTCAAACAAAATATACGGTGCTAGACCATTGTTTTGGTGTGCAATATATAAATAGTTAGTAGTAAACTAAAGATAATGTAAAATAAATGCAAATGCACTATTGATTGATAGGAATAATAACAAAAATAATAATCATGATCAAACTGGGCGTACATGATTAATACAAAAGGTGATTAATACATCAAGTGAGCTGATCACGGTTTTTTATGTGGGAACCACGGATTCTAAAAATCTATCCCACACGGCAGTTGCGATTGTCTTCCTCTCTTGATTTATGAAATTTAATGCCATTTTGATACCTTTAGATCTATGAAGTATTAAAGTAGGGCAGACTACAACATGTATAAGCCTACGCCAAACGTTATTTAATGGACCACAATAATCCATTTGTATCAGATGTTAAAAAAAAATTATTTTATGTTTATTTTCTTTTGCAATTGGCAACCCTGACAGCGAACAAATCTGGTAACACTGGTAAGCCTGGTTATCGCTTGGTTTTTACTGCGATAACAGTTGGAGCGAGAGTTCATGTTTATCTTAGTCACTTATAGCCTATGATTCAGTCGCATTCTAGCAGCTTTACCATTCGAATCTTTGACGTCTCGATTTAATCCGTGTTTTTGTTCATAATTAATTTGCATTTTATTGCTGTTTTAAGACCGTAAGTATAAAACCAATTGTGTAAATATATATCCAGAACTTATGTCTCGTTCTGATTTATTCAGATATATAATGAACATTAGAAAGCATGTATGGTTTTGCCAAGCAAATAATAATAATTATACAGATTTCAATGCTGTTACATAGAAGACCTGATATGACATATCTATTTTAGTTTTGTTAACATTTTTTTATAAACATGGCATAGCCATGGTTATAATTATGCCTTTAACAGTTGCTGAGTCATAAGTTTAATTAGCGATTGTGCAACATGAAAAAGTGCATGGCCCCATACACGGTCAATATTATTGTACAATGTATTGTGCAATTTTATTGAAGGAGCGACCATACACGGTCAATATTATTGTGCAACCCACAGTTCAATTAAGTTTGCGCAAACCCATAGTTGAGTAGTTGAGTTGACGAAATTATCATGTGTGATTTGGATGCTGCAGCGTGGGCGGTAGTACAATACCTCCTATATAGTTGGGTAGTAGCGTTATTAACCAAACCATTTATTTCATTTTCGTCGCTCTCTTCCTCTATTGACATGGTACTAACAGACTCTGTAGGCTCTTCTAAATCAGTCAAGAATTTCATTTCTTCAAAATACCACAACGTGGGCTCAACAATTTCATCTGTACCAGCACCACTTTTTTCAGAGTTTTTTATTCGTCTCAACTCTTTCCGAAAATTAGTTCGAAGAGAATTAATTCTCTTTACTAATGCCTTCCAGTCAGCATCAGGATATCTTTCATTGTACTTCTGCAGTGGTTGGTCGTACTGCTCGTTCTTCTTTGTTCTGTTGCTGTAGTCCTTGGACTTATTGTCCCACAAAGCCGGTAACGATCTGTACACTTCTATTACCTCTAATAAAAACTTCCTTTCATCAACATTCGACATGTTTTTATACTTCACACAGTACAGTAAACCGTTACACTATAATAACACAACTTCAAACAACACTAGCATGAGCAGGTGGTCAGAGAACTGGGAGACTGACTATTGCGCAATACTACCCATACACGACACAATATTTTGAAGATTGTGCAATATATTTCAAAATGTTTTTGAATTCACTCAATATATTGCACAATCTGTTTTTCGTTTTCAATCATGCTCATACACGTTTAATATTATTGCGCAATATAAAATATTGCGCAATAATATTGACCGTGTATGGGGCAAACGTGTTTTAGAACATAATACCGTTTAAGAAAAATATAGTTCTCGTATTTAGAAGTGTAATCGCCTATTTTAATTCTTTTTACTCTATAAAAATAATGGGAAAAATACTTCAAAATGATGGAGGTGGCCTTTTTTACTAATACAGTTCTAAATGTGATTTATTTTAGATTTTTAAAGAACTCCCTCAAAGTTTACATAACCCCCAGTGGGGGTGAGATATAGTCAATGCATGACCTATGACCGGTATTTAACTAAAATCTCTGGGAATGAAAGCTTAGTATTACAACTTTATCCTTTCATTACAGAAAAGCATTTATGTATAAGTTCTATAAACGTCAGTTTTGTTACAAGCGTTAAATATTGTACCACAAACATATCAGGTCATCCCAAAAGTCACGGAACAGTCAATTTCCTTTTATTCGTCAACTTAACAACAATAAAATTCTTTGGAGTAAGTTTTAAGCATGAAAACGATTTTTTAAAGCTGATGTTTGTCATTTCAAACTTTAAGGTAATGGTATACTGAGGGATTCTTGAAAATCCAGAATATGAGCATGTACATTAATTAAATTAGAGGTCTCAAACAGTGGTCCAGTGGTCTGCGCTCTACCCATCTACCGCGCGTGGATGCAAGGGTTTAGAATCTCCGTGTTTGTCGCCCCAGTTGTAAACCAATTTAAAATATTTTGGTGTCATTCTTTTCGTAATATAATTTTGTACTCCGCTATAATCTTAAAGTTTCGATATTAATTTAAATTACTAAGCACGGTGCTTGCTAATAATGTTGAAATAAGCGTTCTTGTATCAAGTTTTAACGTATTAAAATTTTTTTGAGAAAAAAAGACGATACGTGAGTACAATATAATCTTAACAACAAGAATCTGCAATAATATTGATAAAAAGTTCATAGATAACGATGCATGAAGGGAGATGCGAAAGGTCTGCAATTTCAAAAACGTCGTTATTAGACCACCGATCGATTTCGTACTGAAAACCAAAAAAAAGCATTAAAGTAACAAAATTTAAAATCACCTGTCATATATTTTCCAAAATGTGAGATTCCGCGTATAGCGGCAGTTAACAGTCTCGCTCGACGATTTTGACGCCAAGGTAGAGCGCACCCTTAAGTTTAATTTTCCCCCCTAAATTGTATAAAGTGTATAATTAATTAGTTGTTTTTGTTTATTCATTGGATTGTTGGTATATTTTTAAGTTGTTTGTATATTAATGACGATAGTTGTTCTGAAAAGCAGTTGTACTGAGAAACGCTTGATCAATAAAGGCATTTTTATTTATTTATTTATTTGTCTTAAACATCATTAAGGTTTTTGCCTGATACTTTGATGAAATTATAATGTTTGTCATCTGCAAACATTATAATTTCTGTATTGTCCGAGAAGATGTGTTGTGGAATATCATTTATGTGTATATTGAACAATAAAGGCCCTAATGCAGAACCTTGTGGTACTCCATTATTATTTTTTTATTTTTTATTCTGATTTAACACCATTATCAAAATCGATTGATATCTCTCTGACAAGAAGGATTTCATTAATTCAATTGATCTTGGCAAAAAAACCATAGATTTGAGTTTATCAATGAGTATATTATGACATACAGAATCAAATGCTTTTGAAATATCATATGTTTTGAAAGAGATTATTTTTCCTTCTTCAATATCTGATATTACACTAGACATAAGATTAGATAAGGCCTTAGATTTTGAATGATATTTTCTTAATCCAAACTGTTCCTTAGCAAATAGATGATTTTCTTCAAAGTAACAATTAATTTGCTCAAATAATAAAGATTCAAATACATTTGACAAAGCCGGGACAGTGCTAATTGGTCTAAAGTTAATACAATCAATTTTACCAGACTAGTAAATAGGTATAACCTTGACTTTTTATGATTTAGGATACATACCTTGATTTATACATTCATTGAACAACGAAGTTAATACTTCACATGTCTCTCGAGCAGAATATTTTTAAATAATAGTATTAATTGAGTAGTAGTCTAAACATGTACTTGGTTTGAGTTTGCATAGAGTTTCATATACTTGTTCAACTTTTAATTGCTTACATTCAAATATTGTACTTACTTTTTTTAAGTTTGTTAAATAATTTGTTGTATACACCATATTGTTGTTTGATATTTTTGTGACTATAGGGGTCTATTTTCTTTATTATCAATACAAAAATTATTAAATCCTTCTGCAGTCAATCTTTTGGAATTACTGTTCTTTCTTTTTTATTGTAATTGGTTAAATTTTTAATGAAGTCCCATGTTGCCTTGCCAAATTAGGCCTATTTTTGCAATTTGTTGCAACTAAGGTCCGTAAACGCTTATAAGTTTTAAAACGTCTGTAGTTATACTAAATGAAGACTAAAATCTTTATGATAATGCCAATTTTTTTCTTTTGTCATCCAATTTTGTGAATTTACTGAAATATAATATATAATACTATAAATATACTTATATACAACTGTATACATGGTGGAATGATATTAGTGTTTAATATTTTAAGGGAACAAAATAGACAAAAAATGTGATAAAACCGTCTATTTAAGAAACTTTTATTCAAATAATAGTGGCCAGTAGAGGTATTTTTGAAAAGTCTGTGCTTTTATTGGAAAATCTCAATTTTCAAAAAAAAGTGCCTTTTATTGGGTGAGAATCTAATATCATTTTTGGATTCTGCATAAAATCTTAAATTAGAATAACAAGATAAATCATGAGTTTGAATCAGTTATTTATTTGAAATCTTTGTTAGAAGGTAACAAAATAATGTTTTATAAAATTTTCAATCTTCTAAAACATTCAATAAACTATATCGATTTTTTCAGAGGCGGTGTCAAATATTATTAAAAACTTCGGTGTTTTATACGCTTTAAAATTATGTATCACACATTAAGGTTCGAACATAATGTAGGTGAAATAATCAAACTTATACTAATTAAAATGGGCTTAATCCAAATTGGGAGTAATGTGTTACCTGTATTCATAAAACACAATTTTATTAACAATGAATATTTAGTTTAAGTATTCGAAGTACATTTTTATACTCTCCATAAAGTTTTCTATGAATAAATTAATAACGATTAAGCATATAACGTAGCACTTTAGTCGTAGGGAGAAGAATTCCCACCATTTGAATCCTGAAGTCCCGTTTTTAGATTTTATTTTATTGATATTTTGATATTTATGGCTTATAAAGTGTAATAAATGCCCGTGACATGAAATTAAACATTCTATAACTTTTGGATTAACAACAAATTGGCCTTCTTACATTATACTAGTGTTTGTACTGAATAAGATATTACAAGAAAAGTAAAAATATCCTGAGACAATCATAAGGTACTGACTTTTAAGTATTCACATTTTCTTACACTTAAACCAATGAATATATGAACTAAAATGCTTATAAATGGCCCAAGTGTTGTTATTTTATTAGAAGAATTTTACAAATACTAATTTTTGATTCATGCATTCACAGGGTGTCTACTGGTCACCGAAGTCACCAAAAGTCACTGAAAGTCACTGATTTTAGTTAATGGTCACCGAAGTCACCAAAAAGTCACTTATTTTTCTTTAAAATGGAAGAAAAGTCACACATTTTTGGTATAAATTGCAAAAATAATGCGATTGAGAACAAAATTTTTGCGACTTTCACAATTTTCCCCCAACATTTCCTATCTTAGAGATGGAAAAGTCACTGATTTTTAACAATTTTCACCCCCAAAAGTCACCAAAAAGTCACTGATTTTTATATCTCTTTGGCAATAGACACCCTGATTCATTACCTTTATGTAGGCTATTAATCCTTAAAATAATTTCCCTAGTAAAAAGCCCAGATCGCGAATTAGGGTCTTCTAATTTTAAGAATTCGCCACCTTAGTCGTAGTCAAGTCATTGACCAGCCTTTTGAAGTCCGTCATTATGTGTCAGTTGTCTCATATCTGTTTCTTTTGGCTTATTATGGAAACCGCCCCCCCCCCACCCGTAATTCTATCATAAATCCACCCATGTCATATTCTTCAAGTTTATACTTCTGTGACTACAATGACCAATTTCATAAATCAGTGATTTGAGAGTAAGTTTCAGTAATTTCACTTTCATCATTGGTTATCAAGAAAAATAACGATCAATATAAATGGTTATAGAGATGTCAGAGTTTGATACTGGATTCTAAAAATGTAGCCTATTACTTATTTTTTACCTGAAAGTTCGAAAGATAAAAGTTATAAACTAAGCTATATAGTTTACTTTTTATCCAATATAAAAGCTTTAAAAAAATTATTTACAGACACCTTTTAGATGGCATACTCGTTCGAAAACTCCAACTTATTGAAAGCCCTCGACGAGATTGAAATGAAGAACAAATTACTGAAGAGGGAGTCACCTTTCAGTTGGAATATACCTTCAATTGCTGATACGGCACCTCAAACTTATATCGAGATTCAGATGGAGAAATTAAATAATATGGACGAAGAAAATAAATTTCAATGGACAAGGTAACTATATATCCTGTAATATATATGAGCTGAAGGACCTGAAAATTTACCAAAAATGCATAAATATTCAGGAAAGTTTGTTGGTTGTTCTGTAATTGTAAGGTGTAATTTTAAAGTGTAATGGTATGTGTATTTGTAAGGTGTCTTGGTGTCAAAATGTGTTCTTTGATTTTTGACACATTTGTTCCCAGGCAGAATAAATCAAGAATCAAGAAACTTTATTATCTTTAGACTATACAGTATATGTATATAGAAATACATCATTTACAATCTTCAAACAGAAGAGTATTTAAATACAGTATAACCAAAATCATGATGATGACTTAACTAATATATTGCTGCACTAAAATATTATGTTATTTTGTAGTGTCGTCATAATCGAGTGGTGAAATATCTTATTATATTCCTTTAAGTTATTACCATGTTATTTCTATTCACTCTGCTTTACTGCACATACTTATTCGGGTAAGGAATAAATATTTCTATAGCCACTGCACACAGAAACAATAGTGGGGGCCACCAAATCTTTGTGTACTGGCTCTGTGTAGTGTCAAGCCATCAATAGCAACGTCCCACATAGCACAGAACATTAATTTGGCATAAAATAAAGGTCAAATTTTTTTATATATGAACACCAAATTGATATTAGCAAAAGTAAAATTGACGTAAAATTAACGTTCATTTTAAGATCAAACGTCACTAAATTTAACTTAAAATAAATATGAAAATTTGATATACAATTACTATCCAAAACGTTAAAAAGTGTGATATTACAAAAAAGAGTAAAAATTTCAAATTATTATTTTTACATAAAAAATATAACTGAATGCATTCATACTAACCATCGGACTGAAAAAATTTAAACAAATATGTATCGGGGTTTGAACCTCTAACCTCTCACATTTGTCCTGGCGCTCAAACCTCTTGAGCTGTGAGAGGATGTGTTCTTTTTTACTAGTTAGACATGCACAACTCGGCCTTCGCTAGTGCACTAAAGAGTAAACAAGTTGGCCCAAATTTTAAATAATTTACGAACTGACTGTTTTCAGGTGTTTTAAAAATTTTAACAGTTTTAGACAGTCAAAAGTTGAATGTAATTTGAATTTTCTATTTTTAACATCGCAAGAATATGAAATAAACTTCTGCAATGAAAACTTAACTTTAATTAACTACATTTTTATCTTGACATACATTGCTATAGTTTATTGAACTTAATAATTGGCTTTAATTTAATTAAAAACTTCTATTAAGTTCCTATGAAGAGGTTAGTGGTTTCTTGCACTTTGAATTTGAAACTCAATAAAAAAAATAAAAAAAATTAGACTACCATGGTTCAAAATATTTTTCAAGTAAAAGTTCAATAAATGTCAAAATTTTGATATTACTTAACTTTGACATTTTTAACGTCAAATTATATAAAACACTTTACATTATTTAAATTTAATATTTAACATCAAATAAACGCCAAATAAATATCAAATTTTTATTTGATTTAATTTGACATTTTAAACGTTTATTTGAGGCAAAATAAATATTCTGTGCTATGTGGGGTCAAATTTGCGGGTACAACCGTGATCAAATTTTCTGGCCGTCACTGGTCAAACATGTTTGTCTTTTTTGGCCGCTTGAGCGTCAGTAGCCTTGCCACGTGACCTAGTGGCAGCCATTGTTGGACCTTGCATTTAGTTACTGGCCGCCACTAGAAAATAGTCAGGGTTCGCAGAGAAAATATCTGTTGCTCTTTATTTTTGTTGGTTTCTAATAAATAAAATGGGCTCTGCACAGTGCAGTATTGAGTTGGGGGCATGGGGCAAAATTTCCGTAGGGGCCCTGACAGATACTCGCGTGTGAATATAACCTGCCAGCTTTAGAATTACAGTCATACAACTTGAATATGTGCTACGATAAAATATTTTTACCAACATGGTGCTTACATGCTTCAAATTCAACACGGACTTTTTCATAGTCAGTTAAATGCCAACTTAATAAAAATAAAAATTTTGAATGTTAACATTTAGTACGCTCAAACGGTTAGCCTAATGGTCTTATTAACTTAAACTGTGCCTCGTCGATTGAATTATAACGTTGATGTTTACTTTTGTAAGTATATTTCTCTGTTAACCCTCTAATCATTATTTTATTTGATAATGTTTCAGCATTTATTAATAAAAAAAGGTAAAAATAATCTAATATGGCACCTAGAAGTTTTAAATTCCATAGGTCTACACCAACATAGATTGCTAATTAATAATAACCAAACATAAAAAAGTAATAAATAATGTTGCACTGAACAGCGCTAAACACATTGGCATTGGCTGCCACTATTGGAAGACAGTATTGTCCGTGTGTGATAGCGTTATGCCGGGGCCTACGATAACTCCGGGCCTGCATGCTCTGTTGCGTGACGTCATCACAAAGCGGCCTACTCCACCGCGCCAAACCCTGAAGAATTGCATTGCGGCGTCCTACTCCGCTTACTTAAATGCAACATAACGACTATACCGTATGCGGTCCAATGATTGAACCAAGTAAATTACCTTGGGTTCTATAATAAATATGCTTTACTTTGATATCAAGGAACATAAAAAATCATTTATTTAAGTATCTTTTTACAATGCCATAAGTCTTACATCGTGTTTAATTGGTTTTAATATGAATATATTTTTATTAAATTAACAAAAAAAATTCGATGATTCTAACAAATTGCATGCTATGTGGTTATGTAAGAAATAATGTGGTCATGTGGTCAAGAACATGTATGGGTGGATTAACCTTAATTTTATATTATCCATGGTAATTATGATATAATTAAAATTTTTATGGAACTTTTAAGATTAAATAAAAAATTCTTTATTTGTGTGCTACAATCAATATAATTTACTAACAAATATAAAATTGTATTTAATTAATAAACTTAAAATTCTTCAATATCCTACGGCATCAAGAAGAGTTAAGAGTTCAAATACATGGGATGACAGAGAGAACTTCAGTTCCCACGGATTGTCGGTGCCTTCTATGAAGTCGTATTGAAATTACATTCTATTTCAAAATACTTAATATAAAATACTGGTGGAATTTCACATTATTCTAAGATAAATGTAAGAAATAATTTGCTTTCTTAGCAACAACATCTCTGAAAGTCATGACTCTGAATGACTCTGAAAGTCATTAGCACTGTCGTTAGGTTGTTGCAGTTCAAATAATAGGCCTATTTTAATTTATTTTACATTTTATCCAAATAAAAATGAGAAACAATTAAGAATACAATACTAAATAGAACTTCAATCATATTAATAATATTAAATTTGTCTTCAAATGATAAGTAAAAAAAAATGTATATCGTTGTATATGTTTTACTTTATAAAAGGGAATGTTACTACAGTAAAATGTAATTGTTCATGGAAAACTTCATGAAGTGAAATATTATGTATTTGAAAAATGAAATATCCTCAGTTTAACACGATTTAAAAAGGTTTTTATAACACCGTTTTCTTGGGAAACATTAGCGATTTTCCGATTTATTCCAATATTATTGAACGTATAGCACTGGAGTTTACATGAATCAATAGGGCTTGACTTAAGGAAAACAATGATACCACTTGAAAGGTTTTAAGTTAAATACATGGGTACCACAAGCCAGCAACGCAGTTTCTCCCATAAAAGCGCATGTTAAAATCGGCCTCTTTCCGCGTCGCGAAAACGAGATTGGTGGGAGTATGCAACTCCGGAGTTAACGTAGGCCCCGGTTGTGCCCGAACTCTAGCAATGGCAGCCAGCAGTCTACTAGACACCACTATGGTCCACATGTGCAGGGTTTCTTTAGAGCCAGGATTTGTATGTATGGGAAAGGGGCAGGTATTTTGTCTGTTTTGTAATTTAACTGAAGATTGCCCTCTCCAAAGTACAGTGCTATAAGCGAGACAAAGAAGTTACAAATTTGTGTAGGTTGATCATCAGCCTTCCGCTCAGCTATGAGTTGTGTAACTCCAAGGACTACAGTGGGGCCCTCACCCAAGTCCAGTGGTGTGACTCCAGAGTACAGTGCTGTAGCCATGACTGAGAAGTTACAAATTTGTGTAGGTTAATCATCAGCCTACTGCTCACCTATGAGTTGTGTAACTCCAAGGACTACAGTTTGGCCCTCTCCCAAGTCCAGTGGTGTGACTCCAGAGTACAGTGCTGTAGCCATGACTGAGAAGTTACACATTTGTGTAAGTTGATCATCAGCCTTCTACTCAGCTATGAATTGTGTAACTCCAAGGACTACAGGGGGGCCCTCACCCAAGTTCAGTGGTGTAACTCCAGAGTACAGTGCTGTAGCCGCGACTGAGGAGTTACACATTTGTGTAAGTTGATCATCAGCCTTCTACTCAGCTATGAATTGTGTAACTCCAAGGACTACAGGGGGGCCCTCACCCAAGTTCAGTGGTGTAACTCCAGAGTACAGTGCTGTAGCCGCGACTGAGGAGTTACACATTTGTGTAGGTTAATCATCAGCCTTCTGTTCAGCTATGAGTTGTGTAACTCCAAGGACTACAGTGGGGCCCTCACCCAAGTCCAGTGGTGTGACTCCAGAGTACAGTGCTGTAGCCATGACTGAGAAGTTACACATTTGTGTAGGTTGATCATCAGCCTTCTGCTCAACTATGAGTTGTGTAACTCCAAGGACTACAGTGGGGCCCTCACCCAAGTCCAGTGGTGTGACTCCAGAGTACAGTGCTGTAGCCATGACTGAGAAGTTACAAATTTGTGTAGGTTAATCATCAGCCTTCTGCTCAGCTATGAGTTGTGTAACTCCAAGGACTACAGTGGGGCCCTCACCCAAGTCCAGTGGTGTGACTCCAGAGTACAGTGCTGTAGCCACGACTGAGAAGTTACAAATTTGTGTAGGTTAATCATCAGCCTTCTGCTCAGCTATGAGTTGTGTAACTCCAAGGACTACAGTGGGGCCCTCACCCAAGTCCAGTGGTGTGACTCCAGAGTACAGTGCTGTAGCCACGACTGAGAAGTTACAAATTTGTGTAGGTTAATCATCAGCCTTCTGCTCAGCTATGAGTTGTGTAACTCCAAGGACTACAGTGGGGCCCTCACCCAAGTCCAGTGGTGTGACTCCAGAGTACAGAGCTGTAGCCATGACTGAGAAGTTACAAATTTGTGTAGGTTAATCATCAGCCTACTGCTCAGCTATGAGTTGTGTAACTCCGAGGACTACAGTGGGGCCCTCACCCAAGTCCAGTGGTGTGACTCCAGAGTACAGTGCTGTAGCCATGACTGAGAAGTTACACATTTGTGTAAGTTGTTCATCAGCCTACTGCTCAGCTATGAGTTGTGTAACTCCAAGGACTACAGTGGGGCCCTCACCCAAGTCCAGTGGTGTGACTCCAGAGTACAGTGCTGTAGCCATGACTGAGAAGTTACACATTTGTGTAGGTTGATCATCAGCCTTCTGCTCAGCTATGAGTTGTGTAACTCCAAGGACTACAGTGGGGCCCTCACCCAAGTCCAGTGGTGTGACTCCAGAGTACAGTGCTGTAGCCATGACTGAGAAGTTACAAATTTGTGTAGGTTAATCATCAGCCTTCTGCTCAGCTATGAGTTTTGTAACTCCAAGGACTACAGTGGGGCCCTCACCCAAGTCCAGTGGTGTGACTCCAGAGTACAGTGCTGTAGCCACGACTGAGAAGTTACAAATTTGTGTAGGTTAATCATCAGCCTTCTGCTCAGCTATGAGTTGTGTAACTCCAAGGACTACAGTTGGGCCCTCACCCAAGTCCAGTGGTGTGACTCCAGAGTACAGTGCTGTAGCCACGACTGAGAAGTTACAAAATTGTGTAGGTTAATCATCAGCCTTCTGCTCAGCTATGAGTTGTGTAACTCCAAGGACTACAGTGGGGCCCTCACCCAAGTCCAGTGGTGTGACTCCAGAGTACAGTGCTGTAGCCATGACTGAGAAGTTACAAATTTGTGTAGGTTAATCATCAGCCTACTGCTCAGCTATGAGTTGTGTAACTCCGAGGACTACAGTGGGGCCCTCACCCAAGTCCAGTGGTGTGACTCCAGAGTACAGTGCTGTAGCCATGACTGAGAAGTTACAAATTTGTGTAGGTTAATCATCAGCCTACTGCTCAGCTATGAGTTGTGTAACTCCAAGGACTACAGTGGGGCCCTCACCCAAGTCCAGTGGTGTGACTCCAGAGTACAGTGCTGTAGCCATGACTGATAAGTTACAAATTTGTGTAGGTTAATCATCAGCCTTCTGCTCAGCTATGAGTTGTGTAACTCCAAGGACTACAGTGGGGCCCTCACCCAAGTCCAGCGGTGTGACTCCAGAGTACAGTGCTGTAGCCATGACTGAGAAGTTACAAATTTGTGTAGGTTAATCATCAGCCTACTGCTCATCTATGAGTTGTGTAACTCCAAGGACTACAGTGGGGCCCTCACCCAAGTCCAGTGGTGTGACTCCAGAGTACAGTGCTGTAGCCATGACTGATAATCTACAAATTTGTGTAGGTTAATCATCAGCCTTCTGCTCAGCTATGAGTTGTGTAACTCCAAGGACTACAGTGGGGCCCTCACCCAAGTCCAGCGGTGTGACTCCAGAGTACAGTGCTGTAGCCATGACTGAGAAGTTACACATTTGTGTAAGTTAATCATCGGCCTTCTGCTCAGCTATGAATTGTGTAACTCCGAGGACTACAGTGGGGCCCTCGCCCAAGTCTAGCGGTGTGACTCCAGAGTACATTGCTGTAGCCGCGACTGAGGAGTTACACATTTGTGTAGGTTAATCATCAGCCTACTGCTCAGCTATGAGTTGTGTAACTCCAAGGACTACAGTGGGGCCCTCACCCAAGTCCAGTGGTGTAACTCCAGAGTACATTGCTGTAGCCGCGACTGAGGAGTTACACATTTGTGTAGGTTAATCAACAGCCTACTGCTCAGCTATGAGTTGTGTAACTCCAAGGACTACAGTGGGGCCCTCACCCAAGTCCAGAGGTGTGACTCCAGAGTACAGTGCTGTAGCCATGACTGAGAAGTTCCACATTTGTGTAGGTTAATCATCAGCCTTCTGCTCAGCTATGAGTTGTGTAACTCCAAGGACTACAGTGGGGCCCTCACCCAAGTTCAGCGGTGTAACTCCAGAGTACAGTGCTGTAGCCATGACTGAGAAGTTACACATTTGTGTAAGTTGATCATCAGCCTTCTGCTCAGCTATGAATTGTGTAACTCCAAGGACTACAGGGGGGCCCTCACCCAAGTTCAGTGGTGTAACTCCAGAGTACAGTGCTGTAGCCGCGACTGAGGAGTTACACATTTGTGTAGGTTAATCATCAGCCTTCTGTTCAGCTATGAGTTGTGTAACTCCAAGGACTACAGTGGGGCCCTCACCCAAGTCCAGTGGTGTGACTCCAGAGTACAGTGCTGTAGCCATGACTGAGAAGTTACACATTTGTGTAGGTTGATCATCAGCCTTCTGCTCAATTATGAGTTGTGTAACTCCAAGGACTACAGTGGGGCCCTCACCCAAGTCCAGTGGTGTGACTCCAGAGTACAGTGCTGTAGCCATGACTGAGAAGTTACAAATTTGTGTAGGTTAATCATCAGCCTTCTGCTCAGCTATGAATTGTGTAACTCCAAGGACTACAGTGGGGCCCTCACCCAAGTCCAGTGGTGTGACTCCAGAGTACAGTGCTGTAGCCACGACTGAGAAGTTACAAATTTGTGTAGGTTAATCATCAGCCTTCTGCTCAGCTATGAGTTGTGTAACTCCAAGGACTACAGTGGGGCCCTCACCCAAGTCCAGTGGTGTGACTCCAGAGTACAGTGCTGTAGCCACGACTGAGAAGTTACAAATTTGTGTAGGTTAATCATCAGCCTTCTGCTCAGCTATGAGTTGTGTAACTCCAAGGACTACAGTGGGGCCCTCACCCAAGTCCAGTGGTGTGACTCCAGAGTACAGTGCTGTAGCCATGACTGAGAAGTTACACATTTGTGTAGGTTGATCATCAGCCTTCTGCTCAGCTATGAGTTGTGTAACTCCAAGGACTACAGTGGGGCCCTCACCCAAGTCCAGTGGTGTAACTCCAGAGTACATTGCTGTAGCCGCGACTGAGGAGTTACACATTTGTGTAGGTTAATCAACAGCCTACTGCTCAGCTATGAGTTGTGTAACTCCAAGGACTACAGTGGGGCCCTCACCCAAGTCCAGAGGTGTGACTCCAGAGTACAGTGCTGTAGCCATGACTGAGAAGTTCCACATTTGTGTAGGTTAATCATCAGCCTTCTGCTCAGCTATGAGTTGTGTAACTCCAAGGACTACAGTGGGGCCCTCACCCAAGTTCAGCGGTGTAACTCCAGAGTACAGTGCTGTAGCCATGACTGAGAAGTTACACATTTGTGTAAGTTGATCATCAGCCTTCTGCTCAGCTATGAATTGTGTAACTCCAAGGACTACAGGGGGGCCCTCACCCAAGTTCAGTGGTGTAACTCCAGAGTACAGTGCTGTAGCCGCGACTGAGGAGTTACACATTTGTGTAGGTTAATCATCAGCCTTCTGTTCAGCTATGAGTTGTGTAACTCCAAGGACTACAGTGGGGCCCTCACCCAAGTCCAGTGGTGTGACTCCAGAGTACAGTGCTGTAGCCATGACTGAGAAGTTACACATTTGTGTAGGTTGATCATCAGCCTTCTGCTCAATTATGAGTTGTCTAACTCCAAGGACTACAGTGGGGCCCTCACCCAAGTCCAGTGGTGTGACTCCAGAGTACAGTGCTGTAGCCATGACTGAGAAGTTACAAATTTGTGTAGGTTAATCATCAGCCTTCTGCTCAGCTATGAATTGTGTAACTCCAAGGACTACAGTGGGGCCCTCACCCAAGTCCAGTGGTGTGACTCCAGAGTACAGTGCTGTAGCCACGACTGAGAAGTTACAAATTTGTGTAGGTTAATCATCAGCCTTCTGCTCAGCTATGAGTTGTGTAACTCCAAGGACTACAGTGGGGCCCTCACCCAAGTCCAGTGGTGTGACTCCAGAGTACAGTGCTGTAGCCACGACTGAGAAGTTACAAATTTGTGTAGGTTAATCATCAGCCTACTGCTCAGCTATGAGTTGTGTAACTCCGAGGACTACAGTGGGGCCCTCACCCAAGTCCAGTGGTGTGACTCCAGAGTACAGTGCTGTAGCCATGACTGAGAAGTTACACATTTGTGTAAGTTGTTCATCAGCCTACTGCTCAGCTATGAGTTGTGTAACTCCAAGGACTACAGTGGGGCCCTCACCCAAGTCCAGTGGTGTGACTCCAGAGTACAGTGCTGTAGCCATGACTGAGAAGTTACACATTTGTGTAGGTTGATCATCAGCCTTCTGCTCAGCTATGAGTTGTGTAACTCCAAGGACTACAGTGGGGCCCTCACCCAAGTCCAGTGGTGTAACTCCAGAGTACATTGCTGTAGCCGCGACTGAGGAGTTACACATTTGGGTAGGTTAATCAACAGCCTACTGCTCAGCTATGAGTTGTGTAACTCCAAGGACTACAGTGGGGCCCTCACCCAAGTCCAGAGGTGTGACTCCAGAGTACAGTGCTGTAGCCATGACTGAGAAGTTCCACATTTGTGTAGGTTAATCATCAGCCTTCTGCTCAGCTATGAGTTGTGTAACTCCAAGGACTACAGTGGGGCCCTCACCCAAGTTCAGCGGTGTAACTCCAGAGTACAGTGCTGTAGCCATGACTGAGAAGTTACACATTTGTGTAAGTTGATCATCAGCCTTCTGCTCAGCTATGAATTTTGTAACTCCAAGGACTACAGGGGGGCCCTCACCCAAGTTCAGTGGTGTAACTCCAGAGTACAGTGCTGTAGCCGCGACTGAGGAGTTACACATTTGTGTAGGTTAATCATCAGCCTTCTGTTCAGCTATGAGTTGTGTAACTCCAAGGACTACAGTGGGGCCCTCACCCAAGTCCAGTGGTGTGACTCCAGAGTACAGTGCTGTAGCCATGACTGAGAAGTTACACATTTGTGTAGGTTGATCATCAGCCTTCTGCTCAATTATGAGTTGTGTAACTCCAAGGACTACAGTGGGGCCCTCACCCAAGTCCAGTGGTGTGACTCCAGAGTACAGTGCTGTAGCCATGACTGAGAAGTTACAAATTTGTGTAGGTTAATCATCAGCCTTCTTGCTCAGCTATGAATTGTGTAACTCCAAGGACTACAGTGGGGCCCTCACCCAAGTCCAGTGGTGTGACTCCAGAGTACAGTGCTGTAGCCACGACTGAGAAGTTACAAATTTGTGTAGGTTAATCATCAGCCTTCTGCTCAGCTATGAGTTGTGTAACTCCAAGGACTACAGTGGGGCCCTCACCCAAGTCCAGTGGTGTGACTCCAGAGTACAGTGCTGTAGCCACGACTGAGAAGTTACAAATTTGTGTAGGTTAATCATCAGCCTTCTGCTCAGCTATGAGTTGTGTAACTCCAAGGACTACAGTGGGGCCCTCACCAAGTCCAGTGGTTGTGACTCCAGAGTACAGTGCTGTAGCCATGACTGAGAAGTTACAAATTTGTGTAGGTTAATCATCAGCCTACTGCTCAGCTATGAGTTGTGTAACTCCGAGGACTACAGTGGGGCCCTCACCCAAGTCCAGTGGTGTGACTCCAGAGTACAGTGCTGTAGCCATGACTGAGAAGTTACACATTTGTGTAGGTTGATCATCAGCCTTCTGCTCAGCTATGAGTTGTGTAACTCCAAGGACTACAGTGGGGCCCTCACCCAAGTCCAGTCTTGTGACTCCAGAGTACAGTGCTGTAGCCATGACTGAGAAGTTACAAATTTGTGTAGGTTAATCATCAGCCTTCTGCTCAGCTATGAGTTTTGTAACTCCAAGGACTACAGTGGGGCCCTCGCCCAAGTCCCAGTGGTGTGACTCCAGAGTACAGTGCTGTAGCCACGACTGAGAAGTTACAAATTTGTGTAGGTTAATCATCAGCCTTCTGCTCAGCTATGAGTTGTGTAACTCCAAGGACTACAGTGGGCCCTCACCCAAGTCCAGTGGTGTGACTCCAGAGTACAGTGCTGTAGCCATGACTGAGAAGGTACAAATTTGTGTAGGTTAATCATCAGCCTACTGCTCAGCTATGAGTTGTGTAACTCCGAGGACTACAGTGGGGCCCTCACCCAAGTCCAGTGGTGTGACTCCAGAGTACAGTGCTGTAGCCATGACTGAGAAGTTACACATTTGTGTAAGTTGTTCATCAGCCTACTGCTCAGCTATGAGTTGTGTAACTCCAAGGACTACAGTGGGGCCCTCACCCAAGTCCAGTGGTGTGACTCCAGAGTACAGTGCTGTAGCCATGACTGAGAAGTTACACATTTGTGTAGGTTGATCATCAGCCTTCTGCTCAGCTATGAGTTGTGTAACTCCAAGGACTACAGTGGGGCCCTCACCCAAGTCCAGTGGTGTGACTCCAGAGTACAGTGCTGTAGCCACGACTGAGAAGTTAAACATTTGTGTAGGTTGATCATCAGCCTTCTGCTCAGCTATGAGTTGTGTAACTCCAAGGACTACAGTGGGGCCCTCACCCAAGTCCAGTCTTGTGACTCCAGAGTACAGTGCTGTAGCCATGACTGAGAAGTTACAAATTTGTGTAGGTTAATCATCAGCCTTCTGCTCAGCTATGAGTTTTGTAACTCCAAGGACT
Source organism: Neoaliturus tenellus (assembly GCA_030545055.2). Taxonomy (NCBI): domain Eukaryota; kingdom Metazoa; phylum Arthropoda; class Insecta; order Hemiptera; family Cicadellidae; genus Neoaliturus; species Neoaliturus tenellus. Next base: position 46,229,987 of record CM061535.1, on the reverse strand, counting down.
ACAGTGGGGCCCTCGCCCAAGTCCAGTGGTGTGACTCCAGAGTACAGTGCTGTAGCCACGACTGAGAAGTTACAAATTTGTGTAGGTTAATCATCAGCCTTCTGCTCAGCTATGAGTTGTGTAACTCCAAGGACTACAGTGGGGCCCTCAACCAAGTCCAGTGGTGTGACTCCAGAGTACAGTGCTGTAGCCATGACTGAGAAGTTACAAATTTGTGTAGGTTAATCATCAGCCTACTGCTCAGCTATGAGTTGTGTAACTCCGAGGACTACAGTGGGGCCCTCACCCAAGTCCAGTGGTGTGACTCCAGAGTACAGTGCTGTAGCCATGACTGAGAAGTTACACATTTGTGTAGGTTGATCATCAGCCTTCTGCCTCAGCTATGAGTTGTGTAACTCCAAGGACTATAGTGGGGCCCTCACCCAAGTCCAGTCTTGTGACTCCAGAGTACAGTGCTGTAGCCATGACTGAGAAGTTACAAATTTGTGTAGGTTAATCATCAGCCTTCTGCTCAGCTATGAGTTTTGTAACTCCAAGGACTACAGTGGGGCCCTCGCCCAAGTCCAGTGGTGTGACTCCAGAGTACAGTGCTGTAGCCACGACTGAGAAGTTACAAATTTGTGTAGGTTAATCATCAGCCTTCTGCTCAGCTATGAGTTGTGTAACTCCAAGGACTACAGTGGGGCCCTCACCCAAGTCCAGTGGTGTGACTCCAGAGTACAGTGCTGTAGCCATGACTGAGAAGTTACAAATTTGTGTAGGTTAATCATCAGCCTACTGCTCAGCTATGAGTTGTGTAACTCCGAGGACTACAGTGGGGCCCTCACCCAAGTCCAGTGGTGTGACTCCAGAGTACAGTGCTGTAGCCATGACTGAGAAGTTACACATTTGTGTAGGGTTGATCATCAGCCTTCTGCTCAGCTATGAGTTGTGTAACTCCAAGGACTACAGTGGGGCCCTCACCCAAGTCCAGTGGTGTGACTCCAGAGTACAGTGCTGTAGCACGACTGAGAAGTTACACATTTGTGTAGGTTGATCATCAGCCTTCTGCTCAGCTATGAGTTGTGTAACTCCAAGGACTACAGTGGGGCCCTCACCCCAAGTCCAGTCTTGTGACTCCAGAGTACAGTGCTGTAGCCATGACTGAGAAGTTACAAATTTGTGTAGGTTAATCATCAGCCTACTGCTCAGCTATGAGTTTTGTAACTCCAAGGACTACAGTGGGGCCCTCGCCCAAGTCCAGTGGTGTGACTCCAGAGTACAGTGCTGTAGCCACGACTGAGAAGTTACAAATTTGTGTAGGTTAATCATCAGCCTTCTGCTCAGCTATGAGTTGTGTAACTCCAAGGACTACAGTGGGGCCCTCAACCAGTCCAGTGGTGTGACTCCAGAGTACAGTGCTGTAGCCATGACTGAGAAGTTACAAATTTGTGTAGGTTAATCATCAGCCTACTGCTCAGCTATGAGTTGTGTAACTCCGAGGACTACAGTGGGGCCCTCACCCAAGTCCAGTGGTGTGACTCCAGAGTACAGTGCTGTAGCCATGACTGAGAAGTTACAAATTTGTTTAGGTTAATCATCAGCCTACTGCTCAGCTATGAGTTATGTAACTCCAAGGACTACAGTGGGGGCCCTCACCCAAGTCCAGTGGGTGTGACGATCATCTTCGTGACCTACAGAACAAGCAGTGCAAAGAGACTTTGTTCCGCTACATGTACATTACTCTGGGCTCTGTCATCTCCACGACTAAGGCCATCATCCTCCTCAAATCTGGTCAGCTTGGAAAGGCTTGTGAGGTATACAAAAGTTTTTAATGGTGGTTTTCTTTGTAATAATATTGTAATGATAAGACATTTGATGACAAACCAAATTACACTACTATAAGTCAAATTCAAATAAGTCAGTGGTGAAAGAAACAAAAAATTTATGAAACAAGTGTTATTGAACTTGCAGTACATTTTTATTAATTAGAAATATTTTTCAAACACCTAATGTAAAATATTACATATAACTGTTTATTACTCATTGTAACAAAGCAGGTGGTTAAAATACAGAGGAAGCTCTCTCAACCGACCTTGTATCAACTACCCAGATTAACCGATTGTTTCTTTTTTTTAGGAATTTACAAACTTCTGCCGAGCTAGACAATGTTGTGATAATGATCTAAAAATAACTCATGTTTAACAGGTAGATCTGTAGCTTTTCTTCTGTAGCAAGTCACATTCAATCAGTCAGTTGCTCTCAATATTTTGTGCAGGCAGTTTTTTACTGCGCTAACTGTGTTTGCTGACTTGGTTATTTAACAGTTTTTATACCATAACTGTATGTTATTTCATTAACTAATCGATTACTTTAGAGACATTTATATTTCCTTTAGAGGGTTGCAGAATTTACCTTATTGTATTGCACAGGACATTACAAACTGAAAAAAATCGAAGAATTTCAAATAAAATGAATCTATATTTACATAAAAACATGATTTATGAGTCCCCTAATGACTTATTGTGAAAGTGAGGAAAATTTAAGTTTGGGCTCAAATGTGAACAAATAAATAGTATCTGATTGAAATTGTGATGAGATAAATGATGCCGAGACGGAGGTTAACAAAAATATAAATGAATTTTGTACTAGAGTTTTCTTATGAACCATAATACTAGCTTATATCATTTTTATTCTGTTGGAATAGGAAATCCATCATGAGGATTTCTTCTTTGACATTAACAATAAAAAATATATTTTTAAAAACCTACATACACATTATAATACTTTTTTGCTACAGGAAGCCATTAAATGGCCAGCTCACAACGGTGAACTGAACCAGTCAGCCATTCTTGGAACAAAGGCAGCTCTGTACATACAGTACGGGACTACAGGCCATCGTATGGCCTACGAGGCAGCTTTGAAAGCCAAAGAACTTAATCCAAACATTGCTGAATGGCATTTCCTAATTGGGAACGCCCTTGGTAAGGACAACTTTGGTTATGCAACAGAATTTCAGCGATATTAAATTGCTTACAGTTGACTCTAAATCGCCCAGTTTAATAATGAGGTGGATATCTGAACTGATTATCATTTTCTATACAGAAATTATCTATACACCAAACTACCCGTTCACACATTCAATGATAGTGCATTAATTGTTATACGAGTATTATACCATGCAAATTATGTGAATTTCAAGGTAATGAAAATTAACTTCTTTGAAGTAATATGATTCAGCTTGTTTTAAGAATTAGCTGGGATTGAAACATCTTCATTTTCTCCACTCATGTTTAAGAATAGTCAAACAATGCGGTTTTGCAAGGAAGTGGACAAACAAGTTCAATACTTGAGTTTGAGTTTGGTTGGATGGTGTTTGCAAAATGTTTTTCGAGATGTTTAGTCAACAGTGGATAAAGCTTTTCCAGTCTTAAGTCATTTCTTTGGTCATTTAGCTCTACAGCCTTTCCTTGTATTCTTTAGTCTCTGCCAATTTTAGGGGGTGGTCTGATGGTCTAGATATATATCATTGGATCAGATGTTGTGTTAGCCATCTTTTTTTAGACTAAATGACTTTGGATTCTTTTATAGGTGGTGGATGATGAATTTATGGCTTCCCCTATCCCAGGTCTATTCCATTGTACTCTTTCTTTTGGTAGATCTATGTCTGTGTATCAACATTTCACTATAATGTCTGTGATTTATTACAGAGATTAACAGAAGCAAATTATTTGTCACTACAAACATTCTAATTATTATACTAAAATAATAATTCTTTTGGAATACATCGTCTCCTGTTTGCTCTAACTTGAAAATGATGAGATGTGTGGTTCTGTGAGTCAATTTAACGGTTGGGTAGAATTAACGACGTACATGAATAATAGTGGCTTCGGGAATCTAAACTCTTGCCAAAATCGACAGTATCTCATTCCACATAGAGTTGTCTGTGAGGTTTGACTGTACATTGCCATCATTTCATAACAACTGTGGATATAGCCTAAATCTTAATAGTAAAAACCCCTATTCCCTTTAGGAGTGTGAATAATTATATTCTGCTATTTGTATTTAAGGTTTTTGGGTATTCAGTGCCAGTCCCGTTTACATTTATGCCTAAATCATTTTTAGGGAGAATCAGAAGGGTTGAGTATACATCTATCACGGAGGAAGAAGTTGCAGCCATTCAAAAAGCATATCGTTTGGAAAAAAATGCCTCATACACAGTGCATCTTGCCCAACTTTATTCAGATTTATCTACTAACTGTTTTTTTGAGAAAGATTTCAATAGAACTAAACAATACGCACAAAAAGCTGTGGAAAGCTACAGGTCAGTAATTTCCCATTTGACAGTAAAATATATCCAACTGTGCCTATCCTGTGTTGATCTGTAGCAAATATAAAAAAAAAAAAACAAATTAGATGTTTACATATATTAGTCGTCTTTTATAGGATTGCTTGTGTGCATAAAAAATACATATAAACTCTCTCATCAAAATAAAAAAAAAAATAATAATACTTAATTCACAAAAAATATTGACCATTTTATCGAATGGCCTATAGGAAAGTAAGCTATTCACATAACCCGCCCCCCCCCCCTCCCGTAAGACTTAGACTTAAGGCCCACCACTGAAGTTCAAAACATAACCTCCTTAAGGGTAAAACTAAATGTTTTGTGATGCAATCTCTGCTGGCATTTTATGAACGATTTTCCTCAAGCTTGGCATGAAGTATCATCTGATAAATAAATATCTTTCACAGGGTTGTTTACAAAAAATATTAAACCCCATTAAGCTTTGATTTTGGGCTTATGAATTTTTCTTTTATCGAAAGTTGCAAAAACACCCTGCAACTGTTCTAGTATACTGTGAAACTTAAAAAGACAAAAATTTTTAATCACTCCCAGCATTATAGCACGAATACTTAGAAAAAGTAGGCCCCTACTAAAAAGTCACTGGGAGTGAAATTTGAAGTCCCTCCCAGTATTTTTGCAAGCATGCTAAACATAGTTCGTTGTCTTATAGAGAAATGACATTAAAAATATAATTTATACTTATTTTGTTTTGTTTTTTCTACATTACATTTAGAGCTACTTATTACTAAAAATTAAAACAAATATAATCCATATTTTGTATGTATTATAACTTAATTATTATATTATTTTGTTTTTGTTATTTTATCTGATAAACTCAATATGTATTTTTTTATTCACACAAATATTCTTATAACTGACAGTAAATATATATGCAAACATCTCAAACAATATCCATTTTAATGTAATATTTTTGTACTTTTACTTGTTTGATGTTGTGTAGGTAATTTGTTTGGATAGTACTGTTATTGTATGGCCGATGTAAAAAATGGATGTAGTTAAAAAAATTCTGATTATTTTGCTCGTATCCTTCTATGAGTGTATTCCTACAACAACCTACTTGCATATAACAATGTCATGACGAATATTATATATGAGAATTTCCAATTTTTTGTAAGTTTCCTATGTATTCTGCCTCTTTTGAAAATTCTATATTCTTATTATTTTTAAATACCTCACCGATATATTTCACCAGTGGCATTTCAAAAACAAACATACAAGGTGTCTCGTGTAACGTGTTTTAAATTGATACCCATAACAGCTGATCTAGTACCTAATCATAACGGCTAATCCTACCATAAATGATTAAAAATTGTTTCGTATTAAATTAGCACCAAGAAATAACTTGAACATATATATATTTTAAGAATCATAATGGATACAATGCAATCCTAAAATTGAGGGTCACTGGTTCAAATTGTTTATAGTAGTTCATGAAATAAAATGAGATGTAAATATTTCATGAGTAGCTGAAAGGCTGAATAAGATCATTGAATACACTACTTTATCTCCGTCCAACTAAAACTTGGTAAAATACTTTAATAAACTCGTAGCAAACATATAATTTATGGACTGTCAACAACCTAAAATGCGTAGCCAAACAGATGTCGCTTGACCATATCGTCGTTCCCACTTACTTACATATGATGACACTCTTTTGAGGTTAGACGCATAAATAAAACTAAAAACCTAAATCGTAATGGAACAATCAGCTCATTTGTAAATTGAGTAATTTCTATCACAACACTAATTTTGTCATTGGTTTAAAACCCGAATTTAATTTGAAACATGAAACTTTAATAATTCATTAAAAAAAGGGTTTCAATTTGGTTTAGGCTAATGATAAGCCTTCTTTAAGAGGTTACTTGTACAGTAATATATTTACTGTGCCAATGCAACGGTGGGTATAAAACTTAAGATAGAACCATAATATGTAATATTATTCGTCATTTCAATGCAGAGGGCAGTTTCTTAAATATTGTGGTGAAAGCCAATTGTAAATAGCAATCCATTTAAAATGTCGGCCATTGTTAGTTCAAAATCGTAACTTATGGAATAACTTGTTTGTGAGACAACGTGTACAATATGGAAATTCGCTTTCCATCGTCATGATGCGTGTCGCCCTCGTTTTATGTACCTTTTTCATTGGTAATTTTTCTGATAACCAAATTATGGGACATAACAAAAAATGAGACATAAATGTCCCCTAATTTTGTTACCTTTTAAGTATGTGTGTCCGTCTTAAAAAGATTAATTTTTCGGTAAACCTGTGGTTATCAACCAGTTAATGACTCAGGATTTATTATGTGCATGTCTACACTGTTGTTGAGAACAAGTATGAGTAACATAAACTCATGAGCAACATTTTATTCAACATGGACTTATTAAAATCATGATGGTCTGTTGGAATTACATTGAAGCAAAAGTTAATTTTGAGTTTTTGTGTAAAATAATTGAGAATGAACTATGAATATTTATTTTCTGGTTTTACATTAATACTTATGTAAGTTAGAAAATTAACTACGAATATATATATATATATTTTTTTTTTACTTAAAAGCTATTTATTTAAATTTTTAGGGAGGCCATTACAATGCGTCCAAACTGTGACACATTGAAAGCTCGTGTGGCCCATGGAATGCTGCGTATAAGAGATCGGTCAGTACAAGATATCCCATACGCTAAACGACTATTGGATGACCTGTTGAACACTAACGCCAATAAATCTATGGTTTACCATGATCTAGGCTATTACTACGAGGTGTTCGAAAAAGTAAGTGTTATTTAAGAGTTTTTAAATATTGCATGCTCTGTGATGAATTAATTGTTAATAAAATGAAAGCCTGTATGGTTATACTCTTCCCTAAAACCTCTAGGGAAACATTCTGGCTATATATTTTCTAGCTTATTCACCAGTAAGAAATGTTTATTATTATTATTATTATTATATTTAATAGAGTTCAATTATCGTTGTTACTATAATTGAATTATATTTGAAAATTAACCTCCGTTTGCTCATAACATGGGAAATAAAAGAGAAATAATCGAGTAGGTTAGAGGTTGCAATCAAAGTATTTTTCGAGTATATTATATGTGAGTTTTTTTTATAATTTTACAACTTTTACCTTCTGAGGTTACAGTATCTTATTATTTGACAGCTGATTACAAACTAAAAATTTACGTTTTTGTAAATGAAATGGGTGTTTTTTAGAAGAGAGCCTCCACTATTAAAATCACCTAAAACAGAAAAGTTAATTGCCAAATATGTTTTGGTGAATTAAGAAGGCTATTGAATAAATGGAAAACATGTGTACATTGTTTCCACAGAATGTTGTATTAAACATTTTGACACCTTGTTTTAATAACCGTTACCTTCGCACTTGCGGGTTACTAAATGTGTTTAGATGACCACTGCACTGGTTTGATCAAGTTAGATTAGGTTAGGTTATAGTAGCAGTAGAGTAGCAGACGTCATAATATTAAAATAAAACGAAATGACCGGTTTATCAGAAATCGGAGAAAAAACAATTAGGCCTACCACACACTTTCAATCGGACAGGTATAACTTGGAGATGTGAGATAAGATGACAGCTGATAAGATAATGCCCGAGCACTGAATCTAATATCCCGTTTTAGCAATGTAGAATTTTTCCATTCTATAATATTGGTAATCCCTTTTTACTATGAACCCGACAATGGCACTACAATCGTCTCCCTTCTGAGTCCACTTCGAGTCTAGCTGTCGGTGTTATTATTTAATTGTCCTTATGCTCACCTATATTTTTATTTGTAATGGTAATAAATTGTTAGTTGAAAGAAAAGTTTATTTAGAAAGTAAATGCCGTTCAAAATTAATGTACGCCTGTCATATTACAGATTTTAATTCCCAAATATTTCTCGTTATGCATAAAACTAATAATATCTGTAATTAATGTGATTATGTGTAATTATGTGTTATATAATGAAATAATTATTATTATAAATATAATGACTATTTTATTTTATGGATTAGTTGTGTTTTACATGGCTTTAGTATATTACTCACTCCTACCAATTATTTTGTTTATTAAACATGAACAACCAATTGGAACTTCACTAAGCACGCAGGTCTGCTGCGACAGGGGGTAGCTAGCCATTTTATTACATCATAATGTTTTTCAGGACACTTCTAAAGCGATTGTCAATCTGAAAAAGGCAGTTGATATTGGCAACATACAAGCTCTTGGATACCTGATAAAGTTAAAATGGAAGCACGGGATGAAGGAACAGATTGTCTATGACCTGAAGCGGTGTCTGGAAAAGTACAAGTCACAAGAGGGCCAGGCACTGCTGTGGGCTCACCTAGGGGCCTTCTATGCCCTGGACGATAATTGGGACTTGGCACTAGAGTCCATCCGTCAATCTCTGGAAGCAGATCCTTCGGCTAACTATTTGGAGGTAAGCTGCGAAACATTTTATACAATGAGGATAGGTTTTCAACACAACATGACTTCTTTTCCAATTACTTGCAATCTTTCAATAAACAATAAGTTTAAAAACATAATGTGGCAAACTATGGGATTTTCAAAAGTCAAATATTATTTTTGTGCAATCTTGTATGGTCCAAGTAAAGTGTATCGAAGTGTTTTTGACTGCTGTTTCAGCTGTGCCAACAGCTTGTATTATATTAGATTACAGCATGACTCTTTATAGTAGTCCAATTATTTCTTTCATCCTGAAAAATTAGTATTCTCTTCCTGTATTGGCACTGCTGTTTAGGTTATTAAACTAAGCTTTATACAACAACTCTTAAATAAATGCAGGTATTTTGAACCACCTTAAGTATTTAACAGTAATCCAGAGGCTACCTTTCTGATATTAAGATTAAATCAAAGTAATGCTTAAGATGGGTCAATCATATTTCTCACCGTGGTTATAAAAGACCAGAGTTCTCACTTAAAGGCAAATATTAAACTATAAATATTAGTTTAATTTTGAAATTTCAAAAATTATACTGTGAAAGTTTTGAGAAGCCACTTTCCCAATAGTCCGTACAGATGAATTTGCAGCTTCAATTATAGCATAAATTCTACATATTTATTATCTACTTTACGTTCAAGTACTGTTACATTTAGATTGAAAACTTGTATACTACTTCGCTTACATGGAATAATATATCCCAGGATAACATAAAAGTGGTTTAGACCAGTTGCAAAGTTGCCTTGGGTGCTCAAAACGAAGTTGTCATAATATGTGATAGGACTTTTGACTGTCCACTTGGACACATTCTCCTTCCCTCATGATTTATGTACTCCAGGGGGTTGATGTCAACCTTGGTAATGGGAACCCCTAGCTGAGGAATGCAAATGGACAGTGAGTCGGTTGGCCGGTGAAAGGACTGTTACAAGGACGGTTACAAAGGACAGTTACAACTGTTTACATGTAAAAAAACGTTCTGCGTGTATTTTAACATGTTAAAGTAAGACCTGCAAATATGGTGGCCGTTTCCCTCTTCCCCCTAGACAAAAAGTGGCTATCAAGTGCTCTTGACAGTACATGAAATGCCAGCAAAGAAAAAGAAAACCATTTATAGTGCAAATACATAACACAAGGAACGTGTTGCCTGCTCTATAATGATAATTTTTCTTTTCCAGAAGTACGCCGGGTTTCAAGGCAAAGACGTCAACCTGCTACAGCTGGTGGTCAGTCACATTCACAATCTGGCAGATATTAAAAGACCAAAAATGTCTACGGCTTTTCTGAATTTTGTAAAAGAGAAAAGGCCAAACATCGACCATTCTGCTAAGCAAACTTACAGTTTTAGTGATTGGAAGCAAGATCAATTCAGGTCAATCAAAGGAAATAAAAATACAACAGGCATGAACAGAGCCCCACGCTCAGGCTCCAATGAAAATGCTTCAGGAATGTACAGAACCAAACCCACAGGTACCAAACCAAGGAAAATGACCAACAACAATTACCAGTAATCAATAGAAAAAGATCTGGAGTATATAATTATTTATTGTAATATTTTTCTAATATGAATATGTGTGATTTATTGTTATTTTAGTTTTACATTTATTTTAATTGGTCCGATATTAACATTTTCTTATTTTAATCAACATGCCTTCATTTTACATTTGAAGAGCATCACAAGTATTAAATATTTTTAGTGTGTTTTATATTCTAATTATGACTGTCTCTATGTTAATGAATGGTTAGTGACATGAGTGACATGGTATTAAATATCAGTAAGTCAAATATAGCTAATTTGTCACGATTTTGTCTAACTGACTTTTACTTATTCTTTCCTTATCTCGCTTGGTTTGTGGTTTATTTGAGAACAATGATCAAATAATGGACATAGGTCACTGTATGTTATTTTAAGTGGGAAGAACAATGAATAGTAAACAATAACAAAGTAAAAGACATTTGATTAAAAACTGATTAACAAGTCAAACAAAAATGAAAAGGTAATAGTAGGGAAAGCAAGATATGTACAAAATGACAGTTATGACCGTAGTAGGGGAGAGCGGGGTTATTACCATTCACCTTATTTTCAGACAAGCTAAAGGATGCAGTGAGCGCTATGACGTGCTGCTATCTAGTGGAAGAAATGCGAAACAGATAGAGACAGTCGGAGAACGTCCATCTTGACAATCGCGTGTGTGATGAAAGTTTTTATTGTTCAGTCAACTTTGCTTCTATTTTTCCTTTTTGCTTTTACATTGTCCTACTAAAGTTGAATTAAGACCCAAAACGGCACTGAACCTGGTAGCCGCTACACTATCGTTTGAATTGGCAATAACTTAAGGTAATCTAAAACCAAAGCCATATAAGTTTGGGACAGTATAACAAAATCAAAATTAACCAAAAACAAAATCAAACATTTTATTTGATATTATAAAAACTGCCTGTAATTTGAAGGGTATTCTTTATTCACTTCATCCTCTTTTGTTTTTCATGAGAGGATTTTCCAGAGTTCTATTTTCTTAGTTATTTCTAAAACACTCCATCGATAAAGCACTCAACTTCACTAAATTGAATTTATAAAGTGAAGTTTGTATATGACGATGTTTGGGGTTTTAGGTATTGGGTTAAAATACATGGTGTTGGGGGGAGGAGTGAATGTCTATATCATTCGCACCCTCCTCGGTCCAATGCTGGATCCGCCACTAAGTAGGATTTAAGAAATAAAGATATTTTTTAAAATTAAATAATCAAATATGGCTTTTAGTGAGTAATGTAGCAAAATGTGTGTAATGTAGGGGAAAGAAGGGTAATGGTGCGCACCTAAGGGGAAAAAATTCTTCCCAGAAAATATGCGGGTAAAAATTACCAATACATGTGTCAAACTCTTTGGTATTTAATGTAGTTTCTTATAAAAATTTATCATTATCATATATATTAACATTGATTAAATATACACCATTATATAAGAATATGCACTTGCGCACGATTTCCCTACCCATCGGGTAATTGAGCGCATGGGGGTGGGTAATGGTGCGCAGGGACGTATGGGTTGAAATAATTAGAATAAATGTGTTTCTTTAATATAAATTCAATGTCAATATAACATATATAATGTCTTAAAGCTAAACAATACTTTATTTGAGCTTTACAATACAATTAACAAAAGTTTTTATTAAAATTACAAAATTGTTCAAGGGTTAATGCAAAATTAACACACGTAGGCTAATTTTCTGCTGTGTCTGCACCTGAGCTGTCTGCATGACTCCAGGGCGAACAGTTTATGAGCATCTGTAAACAAGAATGTGAAAAGGGGAAGTAATTTTTTTCTTACCTATAACTACATGGTGCCCACTGCCGCGCACCACTACCCGATATTGCATTCGAAAGTATTTTATTTTCTCACTATCTTAAGAAGGGATGAAACCATAAATTAATTGGTTCAAACGATAAAGCAAAGACTACCATTAATTGTAATACTAAATAAGTATTAAGTTATCTAAAGATCTGCCCTAACCTTACTATTTTCTGGGGCGCAAAAATAACATGACACACACGACTTTTAGATTTTGGCCTCTCATAACCTCAAAAATTTCAGTATCGAAAACCGCGAGGTCGGGTATTAATTGTTGAGTCCCCCGCTAGGCTGCAGCACATACTGGAGCTTTTTAACTTATTTCATTCATAAGAAACTACGATGCGCACCTTTACCCGCCGCGCACGATTACCCTACGTGTGCTTTTGATGCGCAGTGTTACCTTACCCACCGCACAAGAATGGTTTTACCACTAAAATGAGGGTGCATAAATTTTGCGTTTAGTGTGTAATGTTACATTGGGTAACAAGCTTTGAATACTTAATGCGCAATGTTACAGTTGTTACCTTACCTACGGTTTGCGATCAGATTGCTTTGGGACATATATATTAGAAGCATTGGTCCACCCAACTGAAAACTTACCTTTTATGGTATATAAAGGATTAGCCTTAGCAACCATTCTCACGGGAACTGTCAAACGGTTGCCTCACATATAATAAACTCCGTTTCTCAAATGTGTCTTATTTTATTTTAACTATTAAACCAAATTGAGACACAATAAACAGTTGTTAAAAGACATGAAAAATATATTACAAAATAATACAACATACTTAGTTCAGCAGAGTCACGACGTAGTTCCAGTAGTCCCTGTCTAGGAGCGCTACCTTACAGCAGAACTGTCGACATACTACAGTACCTCCACTTCTGGCTCAAACCATTCCGCATCCATTTGAATACGGTACCTTGAAATAGAAACCCTCTAGACTCTAAGAACCAGAATTTTAGAACCATTTATACAACAATATTACCTAAGTAATAAAGAATTGTCAAATTTGGAAATGAATTAATGCAGTAAAAAACAAGGAAGAAAACTTAATACAATCTTACAGTTTTATTATTTATTTGTTGCCTTAAAGCCAATATATGGCCAAAGTAAATGGGAATGAAAATGTATTCATTACTGTGTAAAAAACCATGTCCTTGGATGTAGTTTTAATAACATACAGCAAAGGCATATACCTAAAAAATCATGATAGATTTAAAATATAAAATTCCATACTTTAAACACTATATTTGTACCTTTATATGATATAATATATACAGATAAAGTTTTTCCATTCATTTTAGATGAAAATAGTCAGTTTCGTCAAATAAAATCTAGCATAAAAAATTCGATATATTGGCTAAAATAGGCCTAGGTTTTATTTTCAGTACGTTTTATATTAAACCATAAATATTCAAAGTAAGTTAAGAGTCTGCAGTACATCTTGACTTTTAGTCCCTTAAGAACAATGTTAATTATAGGTGTCTTTAAAACACTTCATTTCGAGTATCTTGAATCGGATTCGCACGAAACTTGAATACGTTCAAAATAATGGTATGGTAGTTCATGTGCCTTGGATAACTTTTTTTAAACCTCCTAAAATGGTTTAACATGGTTTAAAATGGTGATAATATACTTTTTTTTATTCAAGTTGATAATTTTTTAATCAATTTTCAATCACGTCAAATGAAAGACACCATGGTAACATTTAAAATGACATCAAGTTTGTAATTTTCAGACGAAAAACAAACTCACAGTAATGTTTCAAATTTAACATTGTTCTTACGGGACAGTTGAAGTACCGAAATGGCGTAGGTACTGCAGACTCTTAAAAGATTTTACCATGGATAAACTTATTAAACTGTTACTATCTTGGAACATTTAATATTTTTACTGTTATTAAATTATGTATCCTGTAAGATGGTATCAGTAGGTCTAATGAAATCTTAATAAGTTATTGAGATCGATGCAAATCAGCGGGAGGAATAGAAAGTTGCAATGTATAGGCCTATGTTATGAATGTATTCGCTCACATTAGGCCTACTTTGATTATTTATTACTTTGCCCCTTTTAAAGTGTTTTCTTATTAATTATAAGCTATCATAATGAAAAATTAATTATACCGTTGTTATACTTTTTACTCCGATACATTAAAAATTATTAGACGTGTGAAACCTGATGTTTAAACAATGTAGACCTAGCAAAACATTCTAAACCTAAAAAAAATATTTGTGATTTATTCCTTAAAGTATTAAATTCTCTAATGCACTTTTTAAATTCTGAATAGTTATCGTGCCTAGGCTGGGACTAGGTTAAAGATATTTTTATTGGTAATATTAATGCCACAACTCGTGGCTGGTGTTTACAGAACTAATGTAGAATTTACTTAGACTGAAAAGAGCCTAAAATTTAACATTGAGTCACGTCGTTGTCTAATTATTTAAACCCTACCCTAAAAACTCATACTATACAAGGCGTTAGTAAACTCTCTTAAAAAAAAATGTCATATATATATATATGTCAAAGATGGATCTAAAATCCTTCGTTAAGGCGCTAGCCGCCATTTTTTTCATATAATAATTTTTATTTACGTAACGGATGGTTGTATCCAGTTCATATTTTTTATATGAAGCTTAAGCATTCCAATATACATTTTTTCCTAAGTGTATATTAAAAATGGTGGCCATTTTAATTTTTAAACTAAAATATCTCAAAAGCGGTAAATTTTATCATAATTTTACACAGGACAAAAAAGTTGTTAAATTAAATTATTCAAAAAATAGTATCTAGTTTGTAATGATTTGACAACGTAAATAACGCAGTTATTGTGGTTTTACTCCATAAAAACATTGATTTTGCATGATAATTAATGCAAATTAAGTTCATTTTAAAAGAAGAATCGCAATAACTTCTTCATTTGTTGTCAAAACCTTACAAACTTACCATTCGGTTGGATAATTTAACTTGGTAACTTTTTTGTCTTTATTAAATTTTGATAAAATTTACCTACCGTTTTTTATAAATATTTTATTTTAAAAATTTAAAATTGCCGCCATTCTGAAATAAACTACGGAAAAATTAACTTTTATCCTGATAATGTACATCGATATGCTAAAGCTTCATATTGAATATGAACTGAACACAACCATCCCTTACGTAAATAGCAATTGTTATGTGAAAAAAATAAAAACTAAATTGCTGCTGGCGACTTAAAAAAGGGTTTTAGTCCCATCTTTGTCCAATGATTTTTATTTGTCTTTACCCAAGGAACAAATCTACGATTTCTTGAAAAAGAGTTTACTAACACCATGTATATAATATCATACGATATTAATTCATACCTACCATTAATTCATAATGGCCCCACAACGTTAGTTTCATAGTTTCGAAAACAAGGCCTCGATGAGTATCCGGATCCTCGCTAGAGCTACTAATATCGAGGGTGAGGCGGTTGGTATAATGGTCTTGTAGATCCGGATGGGCGATATCCTGAATCCGCTTTATCTGGAAAATGTAGACTAATAATTTGAATTAAATCTATCAACAAATATTTAGTTTGAACCTTCTACGCCTTCAATTTTATTCGTTATGCTCGCAGTACACAAATGTATCGCATGTTGCATGGTCAGGCGCTTCTCCTCAACCTGCGTCCGTGGAGCATCCGTAAACATCAAGCAGTCATCAGCTTTAGCATCCTGTCATTCTTTCGACTGTACCTTCGTTTTATGCGTCACTAATTTAAAGGGAATAATAAGTGAGAAGCATTAAAACAAAAAATAGTATATTTGCAGTACGCCCTACTTTGCTGGTTTTCTCACATAACCTCTATCTCTGTTGTTTGTCATCCGATATTTACAATCTCGGTAATTTTGATTAAATAATTATATTTTTATCGTGTCTTGTGAAAGTTTAAGTTTTTTTTAGTTTTTGAGATGTTTATATCTATACTTATTTAATACGCTAAGGGTTTTTTGTCCTGAGAACTCCTCCTACAATTTTCAACCGATTTTCAAGTTTTTGGTGTCGTCGGATAGGGCTTGGCCTGTAGTTATTTCCGCCAAAAACTGATAAGAATAGGACTGAAAATAAAGGCGCTATCCACAATTGAAATCTCAAAATTTCCCATTTAAATAACATTGGGATTAAATAAAGCATTTTAAACATCTGTTAATAATCAGCTGTAAATACGTGTAGTTTTGGTGATTAAAGAGTTTCACAATATTGGATTGGTCGGATGTCATTGATTTAGAGCTAAATGTAACATTTGCATTGTATGAAAATAAATTGCTCGATTTTGAGCAACACGTATACTAGTTTTAAATTTTAAAACTGTTGTCATTTTTAAAACCCTTAAAGATTAAAATATAAACATTCATCTGCATAAGGGTGGTTAAGAAGGCCATTTACTGTGAGAGTTTTTATCACTGATAATTTTATGAAGAAGAACTATCCTACTAAAATGAGTACCGAAATCTCTTTTGTTTGTGTGTTTTCAGTTGTGCATATATACCTTTGTAGTATACTATATAGATTTAAGTGAGTAAATTTATGAAATGTACTTTAAATATTATCAATCACATTATAGTTCTCTTCACCTTTAATAATTGCAAGAAAATAAAACATAAAAATTACTCGAAAGGGAAATCTCATATTGTGGGATTCGGGTAATTCGTTCGAGGGCGCTCTTTTCCCCGGGTCTCCCACCTCCGTAGATCGGGTAATTCACCTCCAAATAACGCCCCTTCTGCGATCCGAGTGGTCGCCCAGTTATCCCATATCTGCGCTCCTATTAGAAATCTGCGCCCACGGCACATGCCCCTAAAACTAAAACTTTCATTATTTAAACTACTCAGTGGTAGAGCTCTGGGTTATCGGTCCGGGGACAAAAGATCGTTCGGCCGCTCCCGTGGTTCGGAAGTCACGTTAAGCCGTTGGTCCACCTGCATAACAAAAAGTGCAGGCATTTCAGACTTGGAGAACTATCAGTTAATTGATGATCTCCCTACACTAAAAGCCATACGATAATTATTTATTTACTTAAACTACTTACATTAGAATTAATAGTCTCAACAAAGTTTCAGACCAATAGAGTTTATATTAATGTTATATGTGGGTTACTAAACTTTGATAATTTAACATGGAGAAAAAATATTGATTCAAAAACCGTTAGACTACGGAGTGGTCCAAGGCAGTAATCTCGGGCCTGCTTTATTTCTTATCTATACAAACAACATGACTAAATTGAATCTTTTTGGAAAATTATTTTTGTTTGCAGACGACACTCATTTTCATGAGTAGTGGCAAAGTGGGGCTGCTGGGCCATGACGTCATCACGATGACGTCAGCAGTGATGACGTCATCAATGACGTCACGAATGACGGCACCAATGACGTCATATGACGTCACATGACGTCACACCTATGACGTCATGATGACGTCATTACCGCTGATGTCATCATGATGACGTCACTGACGTTAAGTAGGTCAAGGTCATGCAAGAATACAAAAAAAAATTTTTTTTTTGCACTTTTGCGATTCCTCAAATTTTGTTGAGAAATTGAAATTTCTCGAGGAACCACAAAAGTGCAAAAAAATATTTTTTTTTATTCCCTAGCGATCAGACTCTTGACCTAATATATCCGTCAGGGGTCATTGACCCGTCCCAGCAACCCCACTTGAAAAAAAAAATAATTTTTTTATTTTACTTACCCACCGAGAGACTGAGAGCCGAAGAATAATTTCTTCAAACACCCGACAGTGCGACAAACGACACGCGATCCGAACAGCACCGCGTCCGAAGACGTACTGACTTGTACACAGACGGTATCCCAGGTACCCGGCTCAGTGGTGGGGATAAGGAGGTGGTGGGGGTAAAGTGGTCAGAAGGAAGAAAAAATTAAAATTTTTGTAACAACTCATCCGAGCCCGTCCTTTACCGTAACTCGGATTGGAAATATTTCCTGAGAAATATTTATTTTTATTCTTTCTCAGGTGATCTTGGAACTTGGTCGGGAATTGGAGTCACCAACGTAACCTTACTGGCAAAAGTTAGCTCGTCTAAAAGTTTCTGAAAAATTTTATCATCCATAGTGATATTTGTGTCCCTTGAGTAAAATTTTGGATTATTTTTGAAGCAACGTTTCATTTTTGTTAAAGTGGAAGTCTTGGACACCTTAACAGAATTATTTTGCTTGGCCAGCAAAAATTTTACTCTTAATAATTTTTCTCGCAAAGTTTCAGCCATAGGTGTGTCTCACAGTAAGGTTTGGATAAAACTGAAACACTCAGTGAAGTGTTGCACCTTAGCTGGAAGTAGTGGGGGGAACAGAGCTATAGTGGGGGGAATGAGTAGTGGAGGGGGTAATGCGGACTATTGTTGTGAAGTGTAGAAACAGTTTGCCGGGAACTGTCCAAGGAGTAACACATACTGTGCAGAAAAATTAACCGAGAGACTTGTGTAAAATGTAACTCCAAGAAATATTTAATGTTAGACTAAAAGAGGTAGAGTCAAATGAAAAATAATTCTGTAGGAGATGGGCATGGATCAGTTTTGTAGTAAAGTTTAAAATCCACTTGTGTGGAATAAAATTAAATTGTGAGCGAAAAATATTTAGCCACACCTGCAAAATACAAGTGTAGGAAAATATTAGGAGACCTGTATAGGAAAATAAAAATTAATTTTGTATCAAACAGTCTTCCAACATTTCAGTTTGTAAGTCTTAACAAGTAAGGAATAAAATATTAAATAAGGAGTGGAAAATAATTTGTTAAGTAAACGTAAGTGTAGCAGTGTAACAAAAATTAATTTTGTGCAAAACAGGGTAGGTTCTGTTTTGCTAAGTTTAATAAGAAGTAAAAATAAAAATTTACTCACAGAAAAGTCCAGCGGTGGCGAGGTGTGGCGTGTTTGTTGGCTTCGAATAAACTGACTTACCTTCTGTTGAGCTACAATTGGCAAAGAAACCAGTCTGTTATATAAGCGTTATATAACCGTCTCTGCCGGCTGTGCTGAATCCGGCAAGCTAAAATATTAGTCTATACTGAACCTGACTTGGACCGAAAATATTCTAAGTCCCAAGACCCCTCCCCCTCCCCCCCCTCGGCTCCGGACGAGAAGTGAGCCCCCCCCCCGGGGAGGAGGAGGTGGCATAGCCCGAGGCGTTGCCATACCTTGACACGTGTTGTATAATGAGATCCGGTTAGTAATGTATTCAGGTGTGGCTCTTGGAGATTGTCCAATGCCGCAAACAAGTACGTGTCGAGGTCTGGCTGTTTACGTAACCAGGTCCGGTTCCCCCACTCCTGACCGGCTCAGCTTCGGTTCTCTGAGGCTTTGCTTCCTCGCAGTTGGTTTCAAACACTTCAGCTGAGTGGTTGAAGCTCTGCCCTACAGGATTCGCAATGTAATGTTGGCGCCGCATTATATTGGGAATTCTTTTAGTCTAAGGCATGGCATGTGTAGTGTTAAGAAATATTTTATTTTGCGCTTGCTGCTTCTGCTAGGTATTGGTGTTGGATATATTTAGTCTAAGTCTTGTGTTTTGAAAAATATTTCTTTGTACTAATCTTCACAGGTTGTCCCCAAGTAGAAATTTTTCAAAATTCGTATTTTGGAGGTACTCCTCTGTAAATTGGCAGTTAAAGTGTTAGGCTTTTGAAACTTAACAGTCTCTGTAAAATAAAAATGTTTCGAGGTTCAGAACCTCAAGAATTATTTGTTACCAACAATAGCATGGCGCCTAACGAGCCCGGGGGTAGGCCCCTGGGGATCCACCCTTAGGCCTTTTTCGGTCAGGGGCGCTACTGGACCTCATCACTCTAGATGGGTGGTTGGCATCCTTTAGCACGAGGCGTCGGATCCTGACACTGACCGGTGTGCTAGGCAAAAGTCAGTACCTACGGGTTAAGACGGGATCCTCGGTCATGGTTAGCATGGCCTCTTCCAAATTATTGTAGCATGTTTCCCTTAAGGAAACTCAAAATTAAATAAATAATTTTTTATTAAATCACCTCCCCCTAAATGTTGAGATCCCCCCGATGCCTCTGACCGCCGGCGGTCTTAGGCATCGGGGGGATTTCTTTTTAACTTTTGGATGACCTTGACCCATATTTGTGTGTGAATAAAATAATATTTTGTTCCACACAATATGTAGGTCAGCCATGACTTAGGCGGATTTTTGCCTGAGTTCTGAGGACTCCTCAGGACTTAGAGCGAGATGCGACTAAGTGTTGGCTGTCCACACTGTGGTGGAACAAAATATTATTTGATGTTGACACATGAGTAAGGGTAGCGGGTATCCAAGAGTTAAAGTCCTAGGGGTAGGTGACCCATATTTGTGTGTGAATAAAATAATATTTTGTTCCACACAATATGTAGGTCAGCCATGACTTAGGCGGATTTTTGCCTGAGTTCTGAGGACTCCTCAGGACTTAGAGCGAGATGCGACTAAGTGTTGGCTGTCCACACTGTGGTGGAACAAAATATTATTTGATGTTGACACATGAGTAAGGGTAGCAGGTATCCAAGAGTTAAAGTCCTAGGGGTAGGTGACCCCCCCCCCCGAGCCCCGGACGGCAAGTGAGCCCCCCCCCGAAATTTTTTTTTTTGGATTTTGACCTTGACCAAAAATTTTTTGTTCCGGACGAAAACTGCGCCCCCCCCCCAAAAATTTTTTTTTTTTTGGATTTTGACCTTGACCAAAAATTTTTTGCTCCGGACGAAAACTGCGCCCCCCCCAAATTTTTTTTTTTGGATTTTGACCTTGACCAAAAATTTTTTGCTCCGGACGAAAACTGCGCCCCCCCCCAAAAAAATTTTTTTTTTTTTTTTGGATTTTGACCTTGACCAAAAATTTTTTGCTCCGGACGAAAACTGCGCCCCCCCCCCCAAATTTTTTTTTTTGGATTTTGACCTTGACCAAAAATTTTTTGCTCCGGACGAAAACTGCGCCCCCCCCCGGGGAGGTGGAGCTGCCAAGCCAGTAGTGTGAAATTGTTACTCCTACAACAAGTTAAAAATAGTAGTGGCATACTGTTCCCCCACCAGTCTACCACTGAGGTACCTCTGAAGCAAGTTTGACTCATCTCATTCTCTTTCGAGCCGCCAATGGGTTGACATGGATGTTCCACTGTTTTAGATGTAGCGTAAGTATAAAGGTAATATTTTTTGCACAGTGGTGTCATGTATGTTTTTAGTAATGGTTAGATTAGAAAAAAATTGTTTCAGTTTGTTTGTCTCTGACAAGTTTTAAACTGTGAAATTTTAAGGATGGAAAAAGTATTTGTAATTATTTAAAAAATATAGGTAGCACCGTTTTAGTGCTACCTTAAATATAAATTTTAAAGATCTGAATTTTGAAATTTTTTATGCTGGTATTAATTCTATATTGTTTTTGAGCTAAATTGAATATGCAGGTAACACTTTAGTATTTTTCCGTGGAAATATTCTTAATTCTGTACATTTTTGACTGTTGTCATGTGGTAAGTGTGTCTAAAAGCATCTGATGAAACAAATATATTTAAAAGTATTAAACTGTGAAATTTTAAGGATTGAAAAATATTTGTAATTATTTCAAAATATAGGTAGCACCGTTTTAGTGCTACCTTAAATATAAATTGTAAGTATCTGAATTTTGAAAATTTTTAGAAACTTGTTTGTAAATAATTTTTGTTTTGCATTTTAGACAAATCGAAAAATAAAAATTATAAAACTGTAAAAAAAGAGAAAACAATATGAGCGGGAGATAGGGCAGCAGATGCTCTATCCCCCGCTCAAAATAATAATTTCCGATGGAATTAACCCACTTTTGCGAATTGATTGTGGTGGGGGAGAGCATTAGTGGTGGGGGAAACGTCATATATACGGGTAGTCAAGCCTCAGTGTCATTTGGTAAGAAAGAGGGAACGCTGGATCGGAGGTGATGGTAAGATTGACTCAATAGCAAATACTTTAACACTGCAATATGTTAACAGGTTGTCAATGGTTAGGAAATATTTTTATTTTTATACTCGCTAGTTTGTTTAAGCTTAAAATTTTAAATATATTTTGTTTTGGTCAAATGCTTTTGCCAGACTTCCTACACGCTAAGACTCATATAAAGTACAGGATTTAAGCTGATCTCTCGGGGAAATACTATGTAGCCACCTCACAGTTTGGTAGAAATTTATTATTAGCTTTGACATGTCTTGTAAAGGTCTGAGTTAATCCACCGAGTGCAAGTTGGAGCTGTTAACCGACATCGATATGGTTTTGATGATCGAATCAGGTGTACGCGGTGGATTAACTCAGGCCGTTACAAGACATGTCAAAGCTAATAATAAATTTCTACCAAACTGTCCGACATCGATATGGTTTTGATGATCGAATCAGGTGTACGCGGTGGATTAATTCAGGCCGTTACAAGACATGTCAAAGCTAATAATAAATTTCTACCAAACTGTTAGGTAGCACATCAGTATTTCCCCGCGAGATCAGTCTTAATTCTGTACATTTTTTGAG
The DNA here is from genome assembly GCA_030545055.2 of Neoaliturus tenellus. Lineage (NCBI taxonomy): Eukaryota > Metazoa > Arthropoda > Insecta > Hemiptera > Cicadellidae > Neoaliturus > Neoaliturus tenellus. The sequence continues at coordinate 46,207,336 of CM061535.1, read as the reverse complement.
TTTTGGCGTGTGGTAAGTGTGCCAAAAGCATTTGTTCAAACAAATATATTTAAAAGTTTTAATTTTAAACAAGTTGGGCAGTAAATAATAAAAATATTTAACTTTAGAACCAGTTGACATATTATTGAAAGTATTTGTTAGAAAGTCAATCTTACTACCATCTCTTATCCAGTGTTCCCTCTTTTTTACCAGATTTAAGGTGGCCTTGACCTATATATTTGTACTAAATAGCAAATTTTAAAGAAATATAATACATTTTGTTCTGCGCATGTGCAGATTTGTTCTGCGCATGCGCAGAACGGGTCTTTCCCAAAGATCACCCCCCACCACCCGCTATAAAAGGAGGTCGGTCAAGAGCGTCTCTCATTCTTTGGTGAACTTTTGTGGAGTTAACATCCAAAGACGCTCTTGGTAATAAGTGTTAAAAATGCTTCTTTGCCATATTTGTGGGGAATTTTTTCCAGATGAAGACATTTTAGCTATACATCAAGAATTACATATTGAAGACCCGGCAAGTTTAACGGCTAATGAAATGGACTGCGATTGGATTGACGAATTTTTGGATGAATTTAATCAACGGCTCGACAACTGGGAGAGTTATTTGCAACAAATGCAGCAGGAACGACCCAGTGTCATACAGTTTGGAGGCGCCGGAACATCAGGAGCTGGAAGAACTACGGCACAGGCGGACCTGGACACGGCACGGACGGACCTGGATACCGAACTGGAAATGGACATGGATACTGAACCGGAAGGAGACGACGGAACAAGTGTTTTACGTGCTACAGCTCTACCCGGACAGAAAGTAGTGCATTTTAAAATAAATAATGTGCAACTGGAATTGGACAATTTTTTAAGTGAAGCAAAATTACTGATTGAACAAACACTTCTAGACGAATTGGCCAGATTAAACTTTATTAAATTTAGATTAGTTTTGGATGCAACTTTTACCAACACTGATGGAGAAACAAGTTTAAGAGGATTTATAACCAAAAACCGCACTGTCATGTACGCATCAAATGTTACAAATATTATTGATGAGTGTGTAGAGGAATTATTAATTAAACTGCAAGAACACCAAGGTAGAGGCTCCGGATGGAGTTTGACCTCTATAGACGGTCTCGATGTGAGGGTCCACAAACATGGTTTAGGTATGAGAGGAAGCAGCTACATACCTCTTCCAAAAGCCATTGAGGAAACTAAAGCATGTATAAATGTACAAAATGTAGATAATGAGTGTTTTAAGTATGCTATGTTGTGTAAATATATTTTGCCTAACCAGCATCCATGTAGAGTCAGTGGACATTATGTAAATATAAATAATAGATATAACTTTCAAGGACTGTCTTACCCTGTAAGTGTTAAAGACATTTGTAAATTTGAAAAGAAGAATCCTGGTGTTAGTGTAAATATTTTTGGTTTGGACGAAGCAAATAACGTGTATCCAATGAAGATTGTAAAAAGAGAGCTTAGGAATCATACAGACTTATTATTTGTGACTAGAGGTGAAATTTCACACTATGTGTACATAAAAAACTTTGAAGCTTTAGTAAGTAAACAGCTGTCAAAAAGAAAATGTAAAAAAACTATTTGTAAAAGGTGCTTTTGCTTTGTAAATAAGGACTTAAGAAGAGGAGGGGCTAAGTGGTTAAAAGAACACCAAAGACTCTGTAATGAAAATTATGAATGTAAAATCAGTTTTCCACCACCGAACCGTACCATTCTAAAGTTTGACAAAATTAATCACCAATACAGGATTCCTTTTGTAATATATGCAGATTTTGAATCTACCCTGATACCACAGGAACTTCCCAATGGTGAAATCAACAGTAGGACAAAATATCAAATGCACGAACCAAATAGTTTTTGTTTGCTGGTCAAGTCCACTCTTACTGATGAACATTTGGAAGATTTTGGACTACCTACATCACCGATTTTGTACAGAGGTGAAAATCCTGCTAAAATTTTTGTAGATAATTTATATGATATAGCCAGTAAGGTGGATCGAGTGTACAGTAATATTGTTCCAATGTTACCCCTCGATGAAGAGGAGGAAATCCAATTTGTGAATGCTACCTCTTGTTATATTTGTAAAAAAGATTTTACAGTGGACAATCATAAAGTTCACGATCATGATCATCTGACCGGATATTACAGGGGGCCAGCCTGCAACGCATGTAATTTAAATTTGAAACTGCCAACTTTCATTCCAGTTGTGTTGCACAACCTGAGTGGGTATGATTCCCATTTTATAATACCGGAATTGGGAAGAGATACAGGCAAGATTGATGTTATAGCACAAACTTTAGAAAATTATATTAGTTTCTCTAAGAAAATTGGCAAAATAAAATTAAGATTTGTTGACTCATATAGGTTTATGCCATCAAGCCTTGCCAAACTAACTAACAATTTAAGACGACAGGATTTAAAGGAAACAAAGAAAATCGTACCTGCAGACAAATTGGACTTGGCATTAAGAAAAGGAGTGTTTCCTTATGACTATATTACAGGAATTGAAAAATTTGAAGAAACCAGACTACCACCCATTGAAGCTTTCAAAAGTAAACTGACAGACACGGAAATTTCAATTCAAGATTATAATCATGCTTGTAACGTCTGGAATGAATTAGGTATGCAAAATCTTGGTGAATATTCAGATTTTTATGTTAAATTGGATGTAACACTATTGTGTGATGTTATGGAACAATTTAGGAACACTTGCTTTGACGCCTATGGATTGGACCCCCTTCATTCGTTTACATCTCCCGGCTTAGCATGGCAGGCCATGTTAAAATCCACCGAGTGCAAGTTGGAACTGCTAACCGACATTGATATGGTTTTAATGATAGAATCAGGTGTTCGAGGCGGATTAACCCAAGCTGTTACAAGACATGTGAAAGCTAACAATAAATTTCTACCAAATTATGATGAGACTAAAGATTCAATTTTTCTTGGATATTTTGATGCAAATAATTTGTACGGTTGGGCGATGTCCAAACCCCTTCCGTATGGCGACTTTGAATGGGTAGACCCTGATTCACTTGGAAATATTATTGATATTCCCAAAGAAGGTGACACCGGCTACATCTTAGACTGCGACTTCGAGTATCCAGAACACCTACACGATCATCATTACGACTTGCCACTGTTGGCTAAAACTGAAGTATCACCGACAGGAAAGTGGCCCAAATTAATGATGACATTAAACAACAAAAATCGTTATGTGGCACACTATTGGGTTGTACAACAAGCGTTGGAGTTAGGACTAAAAATAACAAAAATTCACCGAGCACTACAATTTTCTCAGTCGTGTTACTTGAAACCTTACATAGATTCCAACACCGTGAGGAGAGCAGCAGCCACATCAGCTTTTGAAAAAGATTTTTACAAGCTTATGAACAATTCAATTTTTGGGAAAACTTTAGAAAATAAAAGGAAACACAAAAATGTAAAATTAGTAAGTGATCCTAAAGTGTTAGAAAAACTTGTACAGAAACCAAATTTTAAAACTACTATGATAATCAATGAAAATCTAGTAGCGGTAAGCATGAATAAGACCAAAATTGTTATGGATAGACCATTGTACATAGGAATGTCAATATTGGATATAAGTAAAACACACATGTATGACTTTCATTACAACAAAATGGTTCATTCAACATTATGGAAGAGAAAATATTGGAGTAGCCTACATGGACACGGATGCACTGATTTATTGGATCAAGACGCAAGATATGTATGAAGACCTTCGGACGTTTATACACAAAGATGATTTTGATTTTTCCGACTACCCAAGAAATCACCCGAACTTTAATGAAAATAATAAGAAAGTTTTAGGCAAATTCAAAGATGAATGCAACGGAGCAAGCATGGAAGAAATTGTTGCTCTAATGTCAAAATTATATTCTTTTAAAGTATATAAAGAACAAGAAGAAACATCAACCACTAAGAAAGCAAAAGGTGTAAAGACAGGTTATTTGAAGAAAAATATAGACTTTGAGCACTACAAAAACTGTCTATTTAACAACACCACTCTGACTGCTAAATTCAACACCATAAGGAGTGAAAAACACAAACTTTACAGTGTTACAGAAGTGAAAAAAGCACTATCGGCAAATGATGACAAAAGACATATTATGGATGACAAAATCAACACTCTTCCTTTCGGCCACTACTCTCTCAACCCTATCGACAACTAACCTATTCTTCGTCCCTCTTCGTCCTTCTTCGACCTAAATTCCTTTTCCTTCCGTAAAAAAATGGGGAACACGGCAAGTCCAACGCCGTGTTCCCCATTTTTTTACATCAATTTGAATGACCTTGACCCAGTTAAATATGGGTATAATGTAATAAAAAATTTATTTTTACTTCATCCATGAATGAGGAAGGATAAAATTATGGATTTGAAACAAAAAATTGTTCATGAACTTCATAAACCGGCTAGGAGAAAATTTCCCCGAAGAAATACTGTTTTAAAAGGAATGAATGATCTATATCAAGCTGATTTAATCGAAATGATTCCTTATAGTAAACAAAATAAAGGATTTAAATATATATTGACTATTATCAATTGTTTTACAAAAATGGCAGATGCTTTACCGCTAAAAGATAAAACCGGCAAGAGTGTAACAAAAGCCATGGAAACTGCGATACAGAGAGACAAAAATACCATAAAACATTTACAAACCGATGATGGTAAAGAATATTACAATAAAGAATTTTCAAATTTAATGAAGAAACACAATATAAACCATTATTCGACTAATTCAGAGGTAAAAGCATCAATCATAGAAAGATTCAATCGAACTTTAAAAGGTGCGATGTACAAGATGTTTTCAAACAGAGGATCGCACGTATGGATTGATATGTTACCAAAACTAATAAAAGATTACAATAACAAGTTCCATAGAACAATTGGTATGAAACCAAACCAAGTAACTAGTAAAAATGAAAAACTTGTATTAAAACGTATAAAAATGAATACTAAACCAAAAGTTGAAAAACTAAAGCCTAAAGTGTTTAATGTTGGTGATAAAGTGCGAATAAGCAAATACAAAGGTGTATTCAGTAAAAGATATCTGCCAAATTGGACAAATGAGGTTTTTACCGTATTTAAGGTGCAACCTACAGTACCGGAAACTTACATTTTAAAAGATAATAAAGGACAATTGCTCGAAGGGGGGTTTTATGGACATGAAATGTTAAAATCCACAGTAGGTGATGTGTATCTAGTTGAAAAGGTGTTGCAACGGAAAAAAGATAAAGTTAAAGTGCGATGGTTAGGATTTAATAAGAGTGAAGATTCTTGGATACCTAAAAAAGATCTTATATAATGATGGAGCATCATTTTAGGTTGAACCTTTACAAAGGATGGAGATAATACCGCAAAAGGATAGTTTTCCTATTAATAATATTGATGAACTCACGGTGGACAATTCAGAATTAAACAGTGGCAAGCATGGTGTTTTATTGCCAAACACGGTGCGTTGTCTTGTAACTGGTCCATCAAATTGTGGTAAAACAAATGTAGTATTCAATTTGATTACAAACCCAAAAGGATTGCGTTTCAATAACTTGTATGTCTTTTCCAAATCATTACAACAACCCAAATACCAATTATTAGAAAAAATATTTAATAATGTGCCAGAAGTGAAATATTACAAGTTTGATGCAAGTGAAAGTGTAATGCAACCGCATGAAGCTAAACAATTTTCAGTTTTTATATTTGATGACGTATCCTGTGAAAACCAAAACACTATCAGGAGCTATTTCGCTATGGGACGACATAACAATATAGATAGCATTTACATAGGCCAGACTTATAGTAAAATACCAAAACAATTGATAAGAGACAACGCAAATGTGTTAATTGTATTCAAACAGGATGAAACCAACTTAAAACACATATATTACGATCATGTCAATGCGGATATGTCATATGAACGGTTTAAAGACATATGTGGTAAGGCTTGGGCTGAAAATTATGGATTTTTGACAATTATGAAGGAACAACCACTAAATAACGGTCGATACAGGATAGGTTTCGATAAATTTATATTAATTCACTAACCACTATATCACACAATCATTCTTGTACAGCACGTCTTGCTACAAACATGGTTAACGAGGAAAAGTTAGTAAAGGAAATTAAATCACTTAGTGATTCTATTCGGGCTAAAAACAGAGCGTTAAAGTTAGGTATCAGCGAAAGGGAGAAATTTCTTGAATCTACTTTTAAACCTATTACAGAGCCTTTGAAACAATTGAACAAAAAATTGACTAAACCTTCTTTTCAAGGTGATATTATTGCTCCGATAACAGAATATGAAAGGGAAAGTGTAATATCAGAAGATATTAGCGATGACGACCCGGAAGCCTCCATATTTAGTGATACAACGGCAGAAAGAGAAGATGTATATGCTGGTAGTGAAGAAGAAGTAGTATCTATAGCGAGTGAAGAAGAAAAAACAGAAGGAGAACCATCAAACATAAGCTTATTGGGTGAAAATATTCATACAAAAGGACCTTTAGGAAGAAAATACTTGTTAAAACTGTTAATTGGAACTGATTCTACTAAAAAATACCACAGTTATGGAGCAAGAATGTCCAAAGAAGGTGTAATGATTGGTAACAGCAAATTAGATGTCGATGAACATGATAATATTCACGTAGGTGATCAAATATATAAGGGAACAAGGGGGCTATTTGAATTATTATTTGAAAATAAACCTTTAAAAGCATTGGTAAAAAATGATGATTTGGAAGTGTATAGCAAAATTTTGGATCAAACTAATGCATATAAAAGAAATTATTTACCTGAAGCACCCATATATAGAAATAAATCTGTAAAATATAAAGATTTTGTTTCCAAATTAATACCGATTATAAGAAGAAAACCTGTAAAAAGAAGATTAGTAGCATCCACTTTAGATTTAAGTTCCCCAGAACCGAGAAAAAGAAGCAAATCAGTCACCGGTAAAGGATTGATGAAGAAACTATACAATACAAACGTAATTTATTACAATAATATCAATAAATTGGTGGATAGAATGAAACTAATACATGAAGCCAAAGAAGCGGGTCATACTGGATTGGAAAACGAATGGGTGGCTTTAGTGGATGAACTTAGAAACCGCGGGGTAATCTCATAAAAATGCGTTACTCCCTAAAATGCTATTCAGTTGCATCATGAGTGTCGACAAGTTCGGACGTTATTCCTCGGATGGATTACATTACGCAAATAGTTTAAAAAGAAGTGCTGGTTTACCACAGACACCTGAGGGAGATTATGATATGAGCAATAAAAGGTTAAAAAACATAAAAGATCCCACAGATGAAAACGATGCAATAAATTTAAAAATATTAAAGGAAAAGATATCACCAACATTAAGACTACACAATAACACATATGACGCAGAAAATCATAGAATTATCAACGTTGGTAAACCAAATCAAAACGGTGATGCAGTAAACAGAGGTTATTTATCATCTGAATTAAAAAATACATTAAAATTCAATGGAAAAACGTATAGTGCTAACAATAAACGTATATCCAACATAGATGACCCTAAAGAAGAAAAAGACAGCGTAAATAGACGTTATTTACATTCTATAATACCTGAAAAGACAAAAGATGGATTTTCTTTTTATAAATTTGTTATTAACGATATAGGTTATCCAAAAAATGAAAATGATGCTGTAAATTTGAAATATATCAAAGACCATTGTATTACACGCGATGTTGGAGTTATAGATTGTTTTGGTAATTGTTTAGCAAATGTTAAAGATGGTTCGGCGCCATCAGATGGTGCAACAGTGGGTCAAATGATGGAAACCTTAAAACAAGAAACAACCTCTTTTGTAAAACAAGATCAAGTAGTAACGAAGCAAGGGGATGCATTTGTTCAAGGTAATGAAAAATTTAATTTATTAACATACAAAAATAATGCTTGGGATTGCATGGGTAAAGGGTTATCAAATATGAGATTGGGTTATACTGCTCGAGATGCAGCTGCTTTATCACAAACTGTACATCTAGATCCAGATCATTCTTTTAGATTTTTTACATGTAATAATAAAGTAATAAAAAACTTGCATAATGGAAGAGATCCAAATGATGCTGCAACTGTAGGACAAACATTACAATATGACAGTGCAAATAAAGAGTTTATTCATAATAAGCAAAGATTTAAATTAATGGATGTAAATGATTATCAAAATATATTAATTGCAGATCCAAATTCATTTAGTGGATTTAAAAAATTGTCTGGTGAAGAATTTATTCATAAAAATCATGTATTTAGAAATGAATCAGATAAAGCATTAATTAGTGCAGATTTAAAATATTTTAAATGTCCTGGGAGTGATGAAAATGTAACTGATAAAGACGATTAATTTGTATAAAAAAAAACAAATGGATGAACATCATAAAAATGCACTACTTTATAGAATGCTGTTCAGTTGCACCATGAGTGTCGACAAGTTCGGACGATATTCCTCGGATGGATTATATTATACAAATAATTTAAAAAGAGCTGCTGGTTTACCACAAACACCTGATGGAGATTACGATATTAGTAATAAACGGTTAAAAAACATTAATGATCCTACAGATGAAAACGATGCAATAAATTTAAAAGTTTTAAAGAAAGAAATATCATCGACATTAAAACTAGAAAAAAATACATATAACGCTGGTAATCACAGAATTACTAATGTTAGTATGCCAAATCAAAGCACTGATGCAATAAACAGAGGTTATTTATCATCAGAATTAACAAATACTTTAACATTTAATGGAAAAGCATATAATGCTGAAAATCGTCGTATATTCAACATAGCAGATCCTATTGATGAAAACGACAGCATAAATAGACGTTATTTACATTCTATAATACCTGAAAAGACAAAAGACGGATTTTCTTTTTATAAATTTGTTATTAACGATATAGGTTATCCAAAAGATGAAAATGATGCTGTAAATTTAAAATACATCAAAGATTATTGTATGACACACAACAATAAAGTATATATTTGTAATAATAAACGTATCACAGAACTTAAAGACCCTCAACATGTGGATGATGCCGTCACTGTAAACTTTCTTATTAAAGTTTTAGGTAATGCATTGTTTGATTTACACAATTATATATCAAAACCTAATGTTTTAAGTGAAAGTAACAGAGGTACTTGGATTAAAAATGAGATTTTTAAAAAATATTTCATTAACCCTCCCACCCAGAAGTTTAGATCCTCAGATTGGGGTGATTTGGATATTTAATTATATAACTTAATAAATGACTTCATTTATGTCCAACTCGTCATAGAGGTAACACATAAGTTGCGCATTTCAATTATAAAAGACAATAATGACATTTCAGTACATCAGTCCATATCGAGACACTGTAAGGAAAGGAGGTGGGATTACGTCCACAGCGGTTTCTCTATTAAGTAAAGCTTTAAATCGAATTCCAGTAGGATCTGTTGTAAATAGAGCAATAGACGCTTTACCATACGAATTTCATATACCAGGAGGTTATCAATATTGCGGACCAGGAACGAAATTGAAAAAACGGTTAGAAAGAGGTGATCCAGGCATAAATAAGTTAGATCAAGCTTGTAAAGAACACGATATAGCATATTCCACATTTAGCGATACAAAAAATAGATCGATAGCTGATAAAAAGCTCGCGGATATAGCTTGGCAACGAGTAAAGTCTAGTGACGCTAGTATTGCAGAAAAAGCGGCGGCTTTAGCGGTAACAGCAGGTATGAAGGCTAAAACAGCAGTAGGAGGTGGAAAAAGGAGAAGAAGAGTGAAAAGGAGATCGGCAAAGACAAAACATGGGGGGAATATTAAAAGAAAACGACGTTCCACCAGAAAGGGTAGCAAAAAACCAACAGTATGGTCAATGGTAAAAAACGGGGCAGGACTATACCTAAGACCGTATCGTGCATTTTAAATAAAAGAAATCAATTAGTAATACCACATAAAGCGTTAACAAATATCGAATTATTTAAATACATTTCATGTTTAAAAATACCTTTTTTTCGCGGTGTCTTTATGAAAGATGCTTTACCAGTTAAAATGTGGAAAAACGAAACCGGTATTGTAAATTTAGACAATTCTGAAGGTCCTGGCACTCATTGGGTTTGTTATAAGAAATTAGGTGATAATATTTATTACTTTGATAGTTTTGGCAATTTACCACCACCTAAAGAACTCGAGCATTACTTTAAATCTGCTAAAAACATATATTACAACTATAAAAGAGAACAACCTGATAACACATTAATATGTGGCCATTTATGTTTGGAATTCCTAGCTAAAAGTATCAGTCACCATTGACATGTCATCCTATACGGTATCATTAACAGGAAAGTCGTCCACTTTACGAAGTATCCTTTTTCCAGCGTTACGCTTGCAAAAAGGAAGATTTTGGGAAGCGGCACTGTTGGATTTTACAACTTACAACTCTATTCCCAATGTTACGGAAGGTAAAAATAACTTATTGCATTATTATAAAGGAAAAGATGCCAGTGGGAAGTTTACAGACTTAGAAGTTTGCACTCTACCCACAGGTTCTTATGAAATTGATCATATTAATGAATTTTTGCAAAATAAAATGGGAAAAGACAATATAACATTAAAAGGTAATAACAATACGATGAAAGCTGAAATTAACTCCAAATATTATATAGATTTTACTCAAGAACAATCAATCGGTGAATTGTTAGGATTTCCCAAAGATAGCCCAATTTTAGAACCAAATCAAACACATTCTGGTAAACAAACTGTAACAATATTAAAAGTCAATAGTATAGATATAACTTGTAACATTATACAGGGAGCTTACAGAGATGGAGCAAATACCCATATAATACATACTTTTTACCCGAGTGTACCTCCAGGATTTAAAATTGTTGAAAAGCCACAAAACCTAGTATATCTGCCGTTGAACACCACTTTCATTTCAGACATCGTGTTGAACGTATTGGATCAAGACGGTAACTTGATAGATTTCCGAGAAGAGCCAATTACAGTTAGATTACATTTAAAATCGACACTTTAATACAAAAATCATGGGTTTATCATTTAAAAGTGGACAACCTACGGGAAACCGCATTAGTAGCTCTTCAGCTGTGGAGGAGTTAACACGCGAGAACATTCGTTTCTTAGAAAAGATTGGTTTAAAATTAACCGATTATGGATATACTGGATATAGCGCAGGGTCCGACATTCGACGAAACCCTATGGGAAAAAGAATATCACACCCACAACCCTTACACTTCATCAAAATTGAACAATAACGACGAAATTCGTATTCCTATACAACATCAGGACATTTACACACTACCATGTGAAAGTTACTTGTATATCGAAGGAAAAGTTACTAAAAAGGATGGTTCTACTACTGGTACAACAGTTCCATTTATAAATAATCCTATGGCTTTCCTGTTTGATGAAATTAGATATGAAATATCAGGTGTAACAGTTGATTCCACTAAAAAAGTAGGTATTGCAACAACTTTAAAAGGGATAACATCTATATCACCTAATGAAACCAATTTACTTCAACCTGCCGGATGGGTTTTACCTGAACATGACACAATCACTCCGAATACAAAGGGATATTTTGATTTTCATATTCCATTACGTTTGTTGCTTGGATTTGCTGAAGATTATAGAAAAATAATATTAAATGTTAAACAAGAATTAGTTTTGTTGAGATCTTCTAACGATAAAGACATTATTAAAGCTCCAGACGGTACAACAGATGCAACTTTAGAATGGAAATTAACATTAGACAAAATTGTATGGAGAGTTCCACATGTTAAATTAGCTGACGAGCATAGAATGCTACTATTAAGGAAATTAAAGGCTGATCGTGATATTGTAATTCCTTTTAGAAGTTGGGAATTCCATGAACATCCCAGTTTACCTGCTGCGGATCGACACACTTGGACTGTTAAAACATCTAATTACGTAGAACGAGCCAGGTATATTATATTTGGTTTACAAACAGGTAGGAGAGACAGTATCACAAAACATGCAGGCAAATTTGATCATTGCAACTTAAAAAATATTAAAGTTTATTTGAATTCACAGTTTTTCCCCTACGACAATTTAAATGTGTCATTCGCTAATAAAAAGTACAGTATATTATACGATATGTATGCGAGATTCCAAAATTCATATTACGGTAAAACAAATACACCTTTATTATCACCAGAAGAATACTTAGATGGTTACACAATAGTTGTAATTGATTGTTCTAAACAAAATGAATCAGTAAAATCATCAAGTGTTGACATAAAGATAGAAATGGAATTCAACGAGCCTATACCTGCAAATACAACTGCATATTGTTTAATTTTACATGATAAAATTGTCACTTACACACCTTTGACTGGAATTGTTAAAAATGTTTTATAAAAAATCGTTTTTGTAAAATTTCAATCACGGGCGCGATTATAAAAGGGGAGCGCGCAGGTCGCTCCTGATCAGTTTGTTGCCTGACATCGTATGGGTAGCATCATCTTCAATATGGCTTCTACTAGTGGTACAACGGAATGCGATATAGAAAAAGAAATTTCAGAATTTTTGGACATGAATGAACAGCAACACGGCGCAGATCAAGAAGAAGAAAAAGGTAAAAAGAAGAAATATTTGTCCAAGAGGAAGAGAAATGTGGAAGAAAATATTTCACCAAATATTTTGATGGAGGTATTTTTACGAATTTTTTATCCAATCTCTTCAAGTTTGGATAAAAGTGTTTTAATTGGAGTTATGAAATCAACCGACTATTCACCTACAGTAATTTTAACTCACGGAACAAAAATGATTTTGTTTACAGCCAATGCTTGGGAATCTTTTATGAAACACCTCCATTTGTTGGAATGTTACTTTAATAGCAACATGTTTGGCAGGAAAACAAAAGTAGGACTATTGGATTCAGACTTGGAAATTGATATTATTAAACACCGAGGTGAACATCAAATGAGATTTAGAGATACAACCAAACATGACATAAAAATTCAACTGAACAGAGAAGAATTTTTTATTTTAACATGTGCAACGGAACCAATTACAAGATATTTAAGACAGCTAGTATTCTCCAGTTCAATTATTAAAGATTATTTAACAGACACTTTGGACAAACAACCGGATGCACCAATTTTGTATGGACCTGTGGACACTTCAATATTCAATAGAATTCCTCATGAAGTTCAAATGTGGAGACAATTGGAACAATATGTGCAAGAAAAAAATAATTCTGTAAAATCGGATGAAGAAACACAATTCAGTGATGAAAAGGATCAAAGTGATGAGAATGACTACAACAAAAATGACCAGATGGAAAGTTAAATAACATTTTAAAATTTTTCACAACACTTTACACTTGAATTGGCAAATTTTCAATAAAAAATTCAAAATTTTGTGGGTGTAGGCCTACCGGGGATGGTGCCCACGTTAAATATACACCAACGCGCCTTCAACTGTACGGCCTGGCATAAATAAATGCCTACCGTGGTGTGGAAAACAGTTGACCTTCTGACACCGTGATGGATAGACGGGTGACCTTTCAAATGGACATGGAAGAAGAAATCAAGTCCAAGCCGGGTATTATTGAATTTCAAGCTTTTCGTGGTAACGATGATCGGTTTATAATTAAAGAACTTGTATTTTACGATATAGATAAAAATATTCCTTACACGTTTTTATTTAAACCACCATGCTCTTTTTCTTCACTAACCACCAAAGCCGCAACAACAAACCGATGGACTTGGAAATATTTTCATCACATCGATTGGTATGACGGTTTTACCAGTTATTCAGACTTGTATCATATTATGCATCAATTTTCAAACAGATTTACTAATATTTACACAAAAGGACTTGAAAAGAAAAGATGGATAGAACAATTTACATCTACTCCAGTTAAAGATGTGCAAATAGATAAAAATTTTAAATTTATTGCTGAAAACATTTGTATTTGCACACAAAGTGTGGAACATGAAAGGGACAGGCACTGTGCGTTAAAAACGCTTTGAAATTAGCGACTTACCTGCAAGATGGAGAAATCGGCGATGGTGGTGGGGGTAACGGCGATTATAAAAGCGAGGAGCAGACCGAGACCTGGCACGAGTATTACTCGAGATTCCGAGACGACAACATCTCAGAGCAAGAAGACAGCGAGGACCTCTAGAACAACCATGGCATCCAACCAGTTTCTGCAGACTTTGGTGGAACAATTCAACGCCCACTCCAAGTCTACAATTTTGCCGGTAAAAAAATGTTCTGAACTCAAGGATGAAAAACATTATATTATACATGCACTGAAGAAAATGGAAACTACTGTCGGCGAAGCAATCTGCTGCAGTCTCAGCGAAGCACCATATACTCCGGGGGATGAAGCAAAATTCCAAATTTACCTTCCGAAGAGATTTGTCCACCTACTACAAAATGAAGATCTACGCTCCATTCAACCGGGATGTCTCTACTTGGTGTCCCACGGATGCAGCGGCAGCAACTCCACCGAGCTTACCATCCACATCGCAGACAAGCAGCAGTGTTAAAAAAAAATAATTTTTTCTTTCTTGTATCTGTTTGTATTTGTTAACTATATATATTTTTGTCATGTAATCTTGTTTGTACTGTTTTAAATAAAGATAAAAAAAACAAAAAAAACACAAAAAAGGCAACATATCAATATGTGAAACAAAAAAAATTTTTCACATATTGATATGTTGCCTTTTTTTAAAGCTCTGGGGTGACCTTGACCTTTGACCTTTGCACAAATTAAACATAAATTTTTTTCAAACAGCAATATGTGTGTGTGTGTGTGTGTGTGTGTGTGTGTGTGTGTGTGTGTGTGTGTGTGTGTGTGTGTTTTCCCCCACCATTTTGGGTTACCAGCATACAGACTGTAAAGAAGTTCAGTTTGATTGCAACTGTCAAACGATGAGCACCCTATTTGAGCTTTGTGTAAGAAAAATTATTGAAGATCAACAGCTATTCAGCCATACTTTACGATCCAACGCTCCTCAGCAAATTAAAATTTTTATCAAACAGTACAAGCTAGACAACAGAGGTTACAACACTTTTGGTTGGTACAAGTTTGGTGATGGTACAAAATTTTGTCGAAGTTGTGGAAGGGCTGCTGTCTCTAACCCGGCACAATTCCTACAAGATGATGGATGTTTACAATATGGTCATGTGGCTCCAGTATTAAGTTACCATACACCTAAAGAACTTTGTGCTATTTGTTCAATCAATATGTTTAGTTGGAAAAAATTTAGCCACCTCCCATCAGACAGCGTGTAAAATCCTTCCCCCCACCACTATTTCATACTACCTTCAAACAACCATGCTAATATTCATTCCGCCTTTGGACATCATACTGAAAACATCGACATGGCTCTAACTGTAAAATGTGCAAATTATGAAGAAGTATTTGTAAGAAATATGGAAGAATTAAACGGAATTATTCAAGAATTTAAATCACTAATCGAACAGGGATACCGATTGAACATGCAAATTTTTGCTTGCAACACAAAATGCCCTCATGTCCCCAGGGATGACGAGCCACCTAGGTCACCATCATCAACTTCTTCAGCCTATTCGTCCAGATCATCCATGAAGACTCAAGCCAGTCCAAACTTGGAATATTTCTCCTGACTAATATTTATATTTTGTATCCTCATTGTACTTCAATATGCATATTTTTGTATTGTAATAAAGGAATGATAAAATAAAAACAAAATAAAAAAACCTATCTTGCTACAGTATTGTAGCAAGATAGAATTTTTTTAAAACACAAATTGGATGACCTTGAACATGTTCTAACATGTTCAGGTGTAAACTTAAATAAAAATATTCAAATAATATTTTTTTTCAAATTCAAACTTCCCCCACCATTCTACCTCATCTCCCACCACTTTTACTCTGGGAGACCCGAGAGACAACACTAATGTGTTTCATTACATCTTCATCTTTCAAGCTGCAAACGTGGATGTTCAACCACCAATATATGAAGCTGATGAAGCAGAAAGCCTGGGGAGAATAAGATGCCAGCATGTGGATCTAGTGGAGATGATGGAAAGAAGGATGGAAGAAAGACGGATCAGGAAGGATCATATGCTAATTCAGAAAATTTTAAAATTAGATCTCTTCATAATCTTGGCCTTATTGATTGCAATCTTCTTCTACTTGGTATACGCAGTTGTATACTGCCTAAAATGCATCGAGTGTTCAGATAAAGCAGCCAAATTGCCAGTTTTCAACATTACTCTGTAAATAAAATTTTCTTTTTTAAAACTCCAAATGGTTAACCTTGAACATGTTTCAACCTGTCTGGTTGTATCAATTACCCCCACCACCACAATTCCAAAAGACCAATCCTACATGCAAGTCTGGCTTCATTTCCAACTCAGCTATGCTAAAGGTTACACTACACACAATGAAGTGGGAATTACTTGTTGACAGCCTTCAATACCTAAAAGAAATCTATGAAAAATTGCACATGCGGCTTCTTCAAAATCCAGGGATGATAATAAAAATGAACTTGGAATACGACTGTCCACTCATCGATGACAGTATGGATGAAGCAGAAGGGGTAGTCCAAAATACACAAGGAACATGTTGCTGTGAAGAAAATTCTTCGACAACATCAAGCACAAGTCCGGACAGCACATATGGGGATGAAGGAGGATTTTTGTAATTTGTAAATAAAATAAAAAAATAATTTTTTTTTAAAACTTCAAATGGTTGACCTTGAACACGTTTGAACATGTTGAGCAATGTGGATAAAAAATATTTTTTTTTCTTACGCCTATTGCTGAATAACAAACTCAGTTGTATAGTTTGCAAAAAATTTTTTTTTTTCATTTCATCCGACCACTTTACCCCCACCATCTCCTTATCCCCACCACCCTGCCGAGTACCTCAGATACACGGAGAGACTTGCTCAGTTGCTGTTCAACTCTTGTGGTGTGCACATCTCACTTTTTGCACTCAATTTACTTATATTGAGTTTAAATTTAAATATTTAGCCAAATATCAAACATTTCTTAATTTTTCGGCAAAGTTTCAAATAACAAAAAAAAAATTTTTTTCACTTTTGGTTTGATTGAAATTTCACAAGTTCCAAGATCACCTGAGAAAGAATAAAAATAAATATTTCTCAGGAAATATTTCCAATCCGGGTTACGGTAAAGGACGGGCTCGGATGAGTTGTTGCAAAAATTTTAATTTTTTCTTCCTTCTGACCACTTTACCCCCACCACCACCTTATCCCCACCACTGGGCCGGGTACCTGGAGAACCCCCTGCGCCCAAGTCAGTACGTCTTCGGACGCGGTGCTGTTCGGATCGCGTGTCGTTTGTCGCACTGTCGGGTGTTTGAAGAAATTATTCTTCGGCTCTCAGTCTTAAAATAAAAAAATTATTTTTTTTTCAAGTGGGGTTGCTGGGACGGGTCAATGACCCCTGACGGATATATTAGGTCGAGAGTCTGATCGCTAGGGAATAAAAAAAAATTTTTTGCACTTTTGTGATTCCTCGAGAAATTTCAATTTCTCAGCAAAATTTGAAGAATCGCAAAAGTGCAAAAAAAAATTTTTTTTGTATTCTTGCATGACCTTGACCTACTTAACGTCAGTGACGTCATCATGATGACATCAGCGGTAATGACGTCATCATGACGTCATAGGTGTGACGTCATGTGACGTCATATGACGTCATTGGTGCCGTCATTCGTGACGTCATTGATGACGTCATCACTGCTGACGTCATCGTAATGACGTCATGGCCCAGCAGCCCCACTTTGCCACTACTTTCATGTAGGGAAAATCTTGGCCCGGGGTGTGTAAAACAGCAATGCATGATTTAATTATTGTAAAAGATGGCTGGATCAAAATATACTTTCTTAAAATATTTCCTAAAAACCAAGTCCCTACCAATTCCCATCAGTAAATTTTATTAGAAAAATTTATTTTATTTTATTTAGATTATAATTTGCATGACATCTTAATTCATACTTGCAGTGACTTTCAAAATAATAATTGTACTTGTGAAATCATTGAGAGGGTAGTTTCATATAAGTATTTGAGGGTTATTTTTGACAATAGAAGAAAATATGCCCATCACATTGAGTACCTTAAAATTAAAAACAGAAAATATATTTTTGGATTTATGCAGATGAATAGAGCCCTTTCCTATAAGGAAATTAAGATGTCATATTTTGCCTATGTGCAATCGTTGCTGTCCTTTGGAATGTCCAGTGCATGTTTGTAATACTTGACGACAATAAATATTGCTTGTTGCTTATTGAATCACAGTTTGGGGAGGGGAGGGGGCAGTTTCAGAAGCCTGCTTGAGCCTTTAAATGTTGTTCAAAAATCAATTTTATTCTAAAAAATCAATATTCTGAATTGATTAAAAGTTGCTTTTGGGAAAAACAGCCGTTGCCCGACTGACGCTATATTTGCAGAATCATCTATTCTTACTGTCCGTAAACTTTTTATCAAAAGCACTCAACTTAATTTCAAGAAATTTCTCACTCGCACAATACAATAGTTGGGATAGCTTCAATATCATTAAATAAAACATTTCCCCCTACAAATTCCTTTTACATTTCTCACATTGTTTATAGCAATATTTGTAAGAATTTCATCGACCTTTTGGGCGAAATTTTGGGCGCACTGAAACTGCGATCCAAAACCCAGGTAGACGCCGAAACTGCGATCCTTATCCCAAGGGCGACCCCAGGCAGACGCCGAAACTGCGATCCTGGCACTGAGGCCGCCCCCGGGACGATACTGACGATACTGTACGTAAGACGATACTGCTGTTCTTGCTCTTAAACTGGGAATGACTAATATATTTGTGGGGGAGAATAAAGAAGGAATGTACACCCTGAAAGTCTTCGTTTATTGGTCCAGGTTAACAGTCATCTTATCATCTTCACTCCTGGGCAAGTAGCCCATTGTTGCGCAGTGGGCAATTTTAACTATACGACTTTTAATGCAAAACATGGTATTTGATTCCCCTGTTTCGGACGCCGTTTTTCAACCGATTTTTTTAAAACTCGGTAAGTGTTTAGTTGAATAGTTATATTAGGTCCCTCATACCTCGAAATATTGAAAATTTAACAAATATTACTCTTTGTGACGTCGCAAAGTAACTCGATTTTCCTCAGTAATATTTGTCAAATTTTCAAAATTTCGAGGTATGAGGCACCTAATATAACTATTCAACTAAACACTTACCAAGTTTGAAAAAAATCTGTTGAAAAACGGCGTAAGAAAAAGGGGAATCAAATACCATGCTTTGCATTAAAAGCCGTATAGTTAACATTGCCGACTGCTCAACAATGGGCTAATTGTCCAGGAGTGAAGATGACTCTTAAGGGGGTGGTAAGCGCGAGTTTAGTAAAACTTGGAAGTCCCAGTTATTGACATTAGTTGAAAAGTGACTTGAGCGACACGTTGGACGGCGAAAGATTCCAGAGCCATTAGCCTACACCGGACGCTGGAATCCCCGCTGAACCCTCCGCTACCTGCTGATGGGCCGCTGTGCCAGGATCGCAGTTTCGGTGCGCCGAAAATTTTTACTCACCTTCCTTAAATACTTTCAAAATTCGTACTAAAGATTTTTTACTCAGATTAGGTATGTATATACGAGGCCGGTCTTATCATTACTGCGGATTATCGGCGCCTAGACCTTGACCCCCTGACTATGCACTGCCACTGACCCTCTCATCCATCCATCCCAAACTCATTCCCAGCTGATTGATAATTGATGGATTGTTATTGTAAAATATTTTTATTATTTTTTGATCACACTAATCACGGCCATTGATTGTACAATATATAAAAAAAACACACAACTCCTTTCTTCATATATTTGATCTGTTTAGATTTTAATAAATTTAATTAACGGTCAAACTATTTTTTAAGCAACACCAGCAGATTCACAGGCTTGCGCCTATGTCTGCTGAATTAAATGGGCCATTTTTTTTTTATAGTTAAATTTGTTTTGTTTTTTAGTTTAGTCAATGTATTTTTACTTAATTTTACATTAAGATTATTCTGTGTATATTCTGAACTGTAAATTTAACGAAATAAATAAATACAAATACAAATATAGGGACAACCGTGCACCCTTAATAAAATGCGGGGACCCTGTATTCGGCTTTGTATTAGGCAACTTGATTATTCATCGATAAATTCAATACAACCTTTTTGTATAGGGTCTACTAGAGGTATGCATGAAAGTGTTGCTAACTAACTGTTAGTGAATTTGAACAGTTTTAAAAAATTTTGCATATAGTGTATTCTTTTCAAAAATATTATTATTATTAATTTACATTGCTCTTACTAATATTTTTTTATCTAGTCGTGACCAAAGCTTATGTGGCCAAAATAGGTAAATTTACGCATATCATAACCCTTGCAATCTCTATTAATAGTGAATTTTAATTGTTTTGTTCAACCATATTAGTATACCAGTCTACTAAAACTATTTTAATATATATTATAGTTGCATTTTCAATTTATCCATAAAAGTAGGCTAATAAGGCACTTTAGTGGTTTGATGACGGAAGTGAACCATAATCAAAGTAAAAAACTGCTATCCTAAAACGCATACTTACAAAATAAAAACGACTTCGATGTTCTGACATAAAAAATATTACATTAGGTGATTACAAATTAAATTGCCTAATAATTTATCTAATCTGGCTCTGAGTTGCATTTCTCAAAAATAGGCATTCACGCGCATTTCCTTCATCAAGCAGCGAGGTCATATATTATTCCGGCCGTAGCGGCAATTTGGCCTCCCCACAGGTGGTGCTATCTGGCGGAGACTTAGTGAACTACTTAGAGCCGGTTCAACTGGAGTATCTTGTCGTGCCTCTGAACATCAGATCTACAGTATAAAAATATTATTTGTTTCAATATAACAAATTATAGTGTTTATATCCATAGAATAATGAGTTAAAATAAAAGCTAAGTGATTTTCGAAGAGTTTTAAGATTTAGTGGCTCAAAAGCAGACGCCCTAAGATAAGGGTTCTCGTAAGATCAATGTCAAATATGATTTGTTTAAATATCTAGTTGGTTACTATGTAGAACAGGTGGACCGATGCTTCTAGGTGTCAAAGCGATCTGATCGCATCATATATAGTCAATTTTAATCAATATATGAAATGAATGAAATCATTGCAATGCATGTCACTCTTACACCTTAGAAGCGGACTTTGTTCACCAATATTTTTCATTCATAAAACTAACTTTGTTTTTTACTTATTTTTAGTTAATATTTGCTCATGTTACTGGGCAATATTTTAATCTAGTGGGCGAATCATTTAAAGGGAGACTACACTTTACATTTAAAATCGGCATTGACTTAATCTAATTATAAAATACCTAGTAAACTTTACAGAAAATGTTGTTAAATTAAGTTATTGTGTTCCGAGCACTTTTATCATTTTAACTCAGACATTTAACAGATTTTCTATTATATTGTGGAAGAATTGTACTTCTTCTAAATGGAGTAGGTCAAACAAAAATAAAATAAAATATATAGTTTAGTCAGTATAATTTCGCAGAATAGCCTATCCTTTACGAGAAATTTCTAAAGGGGTGCACTCTCTTCAGGGATTTTTTCAGCAATAATTATATCTTTTTGCATGTAATGTGTCTTAAACATTGGAGACAGTAAAAGTAATTAGTTGTTCTTGTTCTTGAACAACTCCTGAAATGGCAAGAAAAATTAAGTTATGCTAAAAGATTAAATCAGTGTTTTTGACCAAAAAACGTGAATCTATGATTGTATTTAGTTTACTATAGGAATGCCGTTTAGTTTACTAGTTGCTAGTTTACTAATCACTAGTTTACTATAGCAATACACTAACTTCCAATTATGTCAAATAAATAAAGTCATTGCATATTACATTGATACTTAGTACTTAGTAATTGATATAAGAGGATATTAGTGAATAAAACAAGTTTTCTGTTTTATCCTTATGGGAAAACTAAAAAAAAAACTTTAAATATCTCATATTTATTAAATTAACTTTGTCGACATTGAAATTTAATTTCACTAGGTTATAACAAACTAATGTTTGCTTACAATGTTCCCTATAGCGTCACGCCTACATACTGATCCCAATGGTAGACATATTTATGGAAGGGGAAAATAAATGAATAATAACCTTTCTCCAGAGATGAACTGAGTAAGCAGATCTGCTGCCATGGTTTCCGTTGTAAGCTAACATTAGTTTATACCAACCTAGTGAAGAATATGGTGATCTACGAAGTCTTCCCTTACTTTATCGTACTTGGGCACCTATACATACCAAAGTTGATTATGGAGCGGTATAGGAGTCAGAAAAAGACCGTCTGTACCGTGTGTTGTGTTTGTGTCAGCGAGCGCGATATTTAAATAAGCTGTTTTGTTTGTTTCACCAAACATGGACCCAGGGACGTCGCTACAGGGTGGGGGATGGAGGGGGCCTCCCCCCAAAAATCTTTAAATATCTTAATGTTGGGAATTTTAAACCTAGAATATGTTTTTTTGCAATTTTTTAAGTTGAGATTTATTTGGAGTTTTGGGTGAAAACCCAAATAGAAAATATTCTCAAAAATCCCAACAAATAATTAATTACTTACTTATTATGCTTCAATGTTTATATTTAAATTTTCTTCAAATTCCCTACTCAATTTTATTAAGATTCCCTTCCCAACTCGTATTACGAAATACCCCAACTCAACAACCTCAATTACCAACTTTGTCTATAAGTTACTGTAGATACTTGGTAGCTTTATGATTTTTACCAAACTATTAGGAAAATCCCAATTTTTTGTTGGAATCCCAACTCAAAGAAGCAAATCCCCAAAAAAATTTTGCAATTGCATTATACAGTTTACGTTACCAAAACTTTCCCAACTCCTGAGACACAATTCCCAACTACCCAAAAGACCTACTCCCTACCTCAAACTTCACAGATTGGTCAGATTTCCCGAATTCCCAACTTTAAGGTTATCTCTAAGTTAAAAATTTCAGTTTATAAAGATTTTAACACGAGATTTCAAATTAATTTGTTTGTTATACCAACTAAAAAAATCCCAAATTAGAATAGAAATATTTTTTATAACTTAATCCAAAAGGTTTATATGACCTACTTTAAGACTCGCAATTTACAAGTCAGAGTAAATAACAATTTCCCAACTCAAATACACAATCCCTAACTGTAACTTCTAGGCCAATATTGTATTATTTTCATTGCAATAGAATAAAAAAGAAAACTGAAACATTTATGGTATATATATATTTAAAATACACTTTTAATTATAAAAATATTTTTACAGGCTACTCAATTAGCGTGGTATATTGTTGAATAGTTAAAAATATCGAACGTGGAAAAATCAAACTGCAGAGCAAATTAGGTGCTTAAAATTAATTTGTGACTAAAATAACCCAGTACAGCAGAGCTATATGACAAAATGTTTTTATGCCCGTCTACAATGAACAAACAATGAAAACTATGATTTTAATTTAGATGAATTAAATATTAGTTTAAAATTTTATAAGTAAGTATTTTAAATAATTTATTAAGCTTGAGTCTAGTGTGACTCAGTCTTACATTTTACTATTTTTAGTTAAGATTATGATTTAGTTTTATTTCATCATGTCCTTACATGAAACAATCCTTTGGTATACGACCAAATATTATACTGTAATTAGTTTTATTTTGTTTAAAACATAACATAACGTTTTTAAATCATCTTATTGAAATATTTACATTTACATTATAACTATATTAAGACATTTGTGGATTAACGATGTGAATAATTAACAAAAATACGGTTTTACCAAAATAATAGCTTCTTTAATTTTCCTATCATGTGTTTTATATAGGCTACGGTCGGGTTTGCTTCAAGTTGAGCCCTTACGAGTTGGGAAACCCTAAAAAATCAGTAGTTGGGAAAATCCTGAGTTGGGAAATTTGAGGCTTTTCCCCCAAAGAAATTGTAAAGCAATAACGCACCTGCATGGACATTTTACCTGTAGATTTATAAAGCTATGTTCAATATTACAAAAACTACTTGTTGATTTGAGATATTTTAATTGATATATATTTTTGAGGTATTAAAATTAATGAACTAAAAAAATTAGGGGAGAAATAAAAAAATACTAATGTGACCTTTTTGCAAGAAAACATGGCGTTTTTTCAAATTAAATGTAATTTTTTCCCCTCTTCCGATCTTGTTCTACTACAGTATTAATTAACGAAAGAGAAAATTTTTTATGTGTCGAAATTTTTAACCCCCTAGGACAAAATAAGAAATACCCAAGAATAACAAAGTCTTGAAACTACGTTTTGTGTATGTTTTTTCATAATAACATCAAATGTTATACTTTTTATTTATTTGCCCGTCATAATGGAAAATGAGTGCATTGATAAGTAAATGTTTCACGAGCGAAATGTTCTTGAAAGGTCATTTTAAGACATTTTTACTATTGATTTTTGTTTCTTATTGTAATTAATGGTTTCGGAGATACAAGCAATGAAAGTTTGCCCATATGAGACTTTGAAATTACCCTACCTTTATAATTAGTAGGGCCTAGGTTTAAAGAAAATGTCAAAGAATAAAGAGGTCTTAATTAGCATTATGCATCAAATCTAAAATTGACCTAAATAGGGGTTAATATTAAAAAATTTTGACTAGACCCCAAAACCCCGGTCATTTGGTCTCTAAGACTTCCCTGTAATATAATCACTTTATCTGCATCAATGGCAGGGGCGGGCTTTTGGACACCCGGTATATTAAAAACAAATGCCAGCACGATTAAAAAATAAAATAATCAGATACAATTTAATACATAAAGCAATTTCATTGTTTAAAAATGCCAGTACCGGAATCGAAGGGTGGTATCTCGGGAGCATCGAGTGCACAGCTTGTAGCGCCGCCGCCGCCGCGCTGCCAATGGAGTTGTACTAGTAAGATATTTATTTATCTGAACTGAGAGTTCAACGTGAGTGGAAACCTCTTGTCGACAGGCCTGACGGATGTTTGACCACCAGCACTATAATAATGCCTCTTCTCAACTCGCTCAACGTGCTTCTTAGGGACCAGCTAATTCTAATAAGTTTTCCAGGCTTTGATTTTCAAAAATTTTTTAAACCTAAGAGTATTTTAAAAAGAAAAATATCTAGCTCATTAAATTATTTTAAAACGTTTATATTGTGTTATTTACTGTTGCCAACGTAGGAAATCCATTTACTATTTAGGGGCCATCCATAAATTACGTCATCTGAAAATAGGGGGGGGGGGGCGGGGTCCAGATTGAAAATGACGCTAGGGTGATGTGCAGAGGGGGTCGGCTTTGATACGACGTCATTAAAAAAATTATATTTTAAATCAAATTTTGACAGTAAAACAATGATAAAATTCGTACACAATTTAACTAATATAAAATAATTATAGATGAAAATACATTAGACTATTTTTAGACGTTGTTTTGTAGTTTATTTTTCCATTGGGAAAGTCATTTTGGCTTTATTTCTGAAGGTAAATTTTGATTGATTGGACAATGTTTTAATTTATCAGGTAGCCTTCATCCTATCGTGAAAATATCCGGTTTGAATAATTCTTTAACAAACTACTGCCAAAATGGTGTTCAAAAGTTAGTTGATATTCTTAATAAATCAATAAAGAATAGAAATTAATTGGCTTTGACGAAAAAAACATTATTTTTACTTAAAACGAAGGTTTGTTAAAAATGACGCAATTTTTCTGAAGGGGTCAGACAAATTATGATGGTAGGATGATTTTGGGGAGGGGGGGTCCAAAAATGGCCAAAAAGCGATTACTTAATTTATGGACGGCCCCTTATCTATTTTCTTGTGTAAAGTTGGTAATTATAAATATACCTTGATAAATATAATAAAAAGGTCAAGATCAAAGTTTAAAAAAAGCTGATCACTTTTATCATTTGCATACTTGTTTCGTTGTTAATTTTTTCCGCTAAAACTAAATAAATGATTTTGAGCCATCTGTTCAAATGACCCTGACTATAGGGAATTTTATGATGTTGAAAAGAGAAAATTAAAAGAATGTATGAAACTTGAATATGAAAGAAGTAAATTGGGAACGCCTGAAAGACCACATCGAGCGCAGTCTATTTGACTTGGTGCCTTACAGTTTTGTTGGTTTACATTTAACTTCTTAAGTAAATCCAACTTCGTTTCTTATTAAACATATAAACAACTGCGAAGCTTTACACCAAGTTGAGATACTTCGAAACATTCACAGATATTCAAATATCTTAAGGTTTAAAGTTATCTTTTAATATTTGTTTTTAGACAAAAAGTTACATGAGGTAATTTACATCTATAAATTACCTCACTATCAGACGATTTTGTGGTCATGGCCATCAATATTCAATATCAAACTGCAATTCTTCAAGCATTGTTTTCCTTCTGAAAGTTACTATACAGAACCTAGTTATACAGGGTGAGGCAGAGGCACCATTTTTAAATGTCGCCAATAATTCATTTTCAAAAAGAGGATGGTCGTTTTAACATTAATTTTAAGTACCGGTACATGAATGGAAATCAATTATTTACCATAAAAAAGAATTTTTCTAATATAGTGTCATTGAGGTAGCGTTTTTTTTATTTTTTTTTTATTTATTTATTTTTTTTTTTTTTTAATGGCAGTAAACTTCGCTGTCCGCTCACCAGATTTGACAGCTCCTGACTTCTTCTTATTTTTTGGGGCTTAGTGTAGTAAAATTAGTCGGGAATAATGAAATAATTTTTGGAAAGCCTATTTCTTTTGAAATGTGTTCTATGGCGTCCCCTGACCTTCCTCCAAAAAGTCCCCAGAAATCCCATATGGGGATCACGTTTAAAATGAGGGGTTGGCCCATAAGGAGTTACATTAAAATTTGATATTAAGCATACTAAATTTAAATACATTCCAGAAGGTTTACATATATCAAATTAAAGGTCTTCAAATGTAGAATACAATGTCATAAACCCGACCTCAATATAACTGTCGGGAGTGAAATGGCAGGCGTTCAAAGTTTAGAATAAAATAATACTATCAAAATTTTGAAATACAATAACTTCCGACATATTTGACCTTTTGAGGTCTGGTTTTCGGCTATGTACTCTCCTTACTAAGACCTTTAAAATTATGTATAGGATGGCTATGGTCTAAGATTTTTTTTAAACTTCCTCTTTGGGACGTCCATGTGGAGGGTGGTTCAAGGGTAGTATGATAAGCATATGACTAGCTATCCGCATTTTCAAAGGTAATTGTAAAAGCAAACGTTTGCCCCAAACCGCACCTCGAAAGGTCAAGTATTTCGAAAATTATTACATTTTCAAGCGTTTAGGTTAAAATTTGATTTTTATTCAAAGTTTGATAGGCTGCCGTTTTCGACTCAGGCAACCTTTTGAGATGGGGTTTGCGGCATTAAATTCTACTACTTAAGAGCTTTAATTTGATGTACATAAACCTATTGGTCGAAGAAAGATTTATTTCTGACTCCACGCGGGCCATCCCATCATTTTTAGGCATGTTGCCCACTGGGATTTCAGGGGACTATTCTGAGGGAGGTCAGGGGATGGTATAGAATACATTTCAGCAAAAATTCGCTGTCCAAAAATTATTTCATTTTCCAGCCATATTTTGGCTTAATTTTACTACACTAGCTGTATCAAATGCAGACTGCAGAGTCTTGTAG
This sequence comes from Neoaliturus tenellus, assembly GCA_030545055.2. Taxonomy (NCBI): domain Eukaryota; kingdom Metazoa; phylum Arthropoda; class Insecta; order Hemiptera; family Cicadellidae; genus Neoaliturus; species Neoaliturus tenellus. Next base: position 46,179,572 of record CM061535.1, on the reverse strand, counting down.
GTAAGATGATTAAGATTAAGATGATACGCCAGGAACAAAAGACCTGAAAAAGCGAATTTAAGAATACGTTAAATTGTCAGTATGGTTGCGTTCTTGATGGTTTTGAACACATTGTCGGCCTCTGAGCAATGACTTTGAATTCAACCCCAAACGAAACTATCGTTATGTATTTCCAACCTAATTTGTTTCTTTACATTTTCTTTTGCACTGGGTCAAATTTTCCTACAAGACAGCCCCATAAACAAGAAGTCTGGAGCTGTCAAATTTAGTGTATTAGCTGCCATGTATTATCTCCACATACTGTTAAAAAATACATCCAAAACACAAACTCCACTTTAATAAGACCACTTTAAAAAAATTCATTATGTTTCGTCATGACAGTTTTCATGGTAAAACATTAAATTTCCATTCGTTTACTTAAGGCTAATATCATAACTACCTACCTTTGTTTGGAAATCCATTATTATGACTTTTAAAAATCGTTGTGTTTCATTGTTCACCCTGTACTACTCAAATACCACCCCAAAACTCTGACATAGTTGCCAATTATGACCATTGGTCATGCAAATACTTCCGGTTGTCATACAATGCATTCTATTTCTAGAGCACAAGAATTCAAATATCTCTGTAGTGGAAGAATTCCACACCGGGTAGGTTGTATTTGCAACCCTTCAACCCCTACACATTACTAGTAATGTGTAGGGGTTGAAGGGTTGCAATAATACAGTCTGCGACAGCTGATGACCAGTTGGCAACACTGAAGACAATGGACGGATTGAACTGGGAAATGTCACACTTATGAGCTTCAAGCAAATTCATTGTTTTCAGATGTATTCAATACAATAGAATTTTCACATACTTTTATATTAAATGAGGAAGCTAACCAGGTAAGTAGCTTCCATTTCGAACTATTTTGAATTTTAATAATGCAATATTTTTAGGGATAGCTTTGGGGAAAGAAGTGTATATTTTATGGTTTGTGAAGAATTTTGAGTGTCAAGAAGTTACCAATAACAGGATGATCTGCAAAATTAATTTTATTTATTTGACATTGAATGGGGGATTGAGAGTTCACCATAGCATAATAGTATCACAGCAACGTCACTTGGGGGCTGCCATGTCAATCGAGGATCTGCCCCAACGTTAATGAAACTCATGACTTATGCATTAACTGTCATAAATGTTAAAAATATTTTTCAAAATAAATCAAACTCTTACAAAATAATGAAAAAGCAAAATATTTATTCTAACCATTTTGATTCACACGTATCCTTGAAGGTTCTCACGTAACCTTGTATCTAGAATTGAATTTACAATTAGTCTAAATTGATTTTTTAACTAATATTTTATATAACTTTTTTATAAATCACATCCATCACAACAAACCTTTACGTAGTTAGTTGTTCGGAGATTATAGACAAATTTTTATAGTAAACAAACTAGATATTCTTGCTCTTATTTTTCCTAAAGCTTGAATATGCTGAGTTTCACCAAGCAATTATCAAGACTAAGTTTTTTGAAAACAGAAACCAGACAGTCATTAATTTTATGGAATACACTTTACACTTACTTCAATTTTTTACTTTACTTCAATTTTTTACACTATGGCAATCCATAACAACTTGACTGTTTTGATGCGGCCATTGGTCAGGTGTCATATTGTTTACGAAGTTAACAGTTCGGTTAGTTCGGCAATTGTTGCATTACATTGTTAAAGCTATTTTGAGGCTAGTTTCATTAGGTTTAAGGTCATCTGTATAGAGCAAATCAACATGACACTAAGTATTTTTTTGGTACCTTACGACGGTTTCCTATGTTAACTTCAACATTGGTCGTCCTGGCTCCTTTCTTGTTGAAGTATGAATTAATGTTCTTAAATAATTTCCGGAAAACGGTTTCTGCTCTCTCAAGAAAGCCTTAACTCATACAAATGACTTGTACGTCTACCCCAGTTGTCGCCGTCCCTCTTGCTTTCATTATTAGGCAGGTGACTTCCGTTGTCCCCAGACCTAAAGTTATGTGACTTTTTGCTATTGGGCTATCGGAAAAGTTTTTTTACATCTTGCGTTATAGTTGAAGTAAACAGTTCATAAGAAACTAGGTAGCAGTATTCTTCGATAAATATTACAAAAAGTGATTAGAAGTTTACTGAAACGATGGGAAGACTGCATAGACGAAAATGCACGTCACTTCCATTGATTATCTATCGTTGATAATGTGGCCTATTAATGAAAGTATTTTAGTTTATTTCGAATAAAAATTATTTTGGGTTCTTGTACAATTTCATTTTAATCCGTGGAGTTTTTATTGTGATTTATTTTTTACCTAACCCACGGAGGCTTGAGTAGTTGTGTCATTCTGTAATAAGAATTTATACGTATTACTCAATTTTTGTTTCCGTAATACCAATATTGAAACTGTTATTTCAGTACATTTACTTTATCCAAGTACAAAATGTAATTTTGGAAAACAAGTTGGACAACCGGTAGATATTTTACTGACTTGCATTTAAGGCTGTCATTAAGACTATTGCATAAAAATATACTGGAAGAATAACCAAAGGTGTCATAATTTAATAGTTTCATTCATTCGGTGTTCCAATCATTTAAGAGTCATCTTCACCCCTGGGCCACTAGCCCATTGTTGCGCAGTCGGCAATGTTAACCATACGGCGTTTAATGCAAAACATGGTATTTTGTTCCCCTGTTTCGGACGCCGTTTTTCAACCGATTTTCTTTAAACTTGGTAAGTGTTTAGTTGAATAGTTATATTAGTCCCTCATATCTCGAAATTTTGAAAAATTAACAAATATTACTCTCTGTGACGTTGCAAAGTAACTCGATTTTCATTAGTAATTTTTTTTAATTTTCAAAATTTCGAGGTATGAGGGGCCTAATATAACTATTTAAATACTTACCACGTTTATAGAAAATCGGTTGAAAAACGGCGTCCGAAACAAGAGAATAAAATACCATGTTTTGCATTAAAAGCCGTATGGTTAACATTGCCGACTGCGCAACAATGGGCTATTGGCACAGGGGTGAAGATGACTCTTAATGCCCACCGTCGGACTTGCGTGGTGTCTACCCGCAATGCGCACGCTTCTGTCACGACGCTACACCTCCAATTGCCTCTATAGCCCAGTGTCCCAATGTTTTGGTGTTATTGTTGACAGTAGACGCCGGCTCATCCAGTGGGTCAAGACCGGCGATGTTGTGGGGACTAGTTGGGGGGGGGGGGGGCAGTGGTGGGGCGATCAGCTGTTGCTAGTAACAGCTGATACCGTTCCGTACACCGACGCCGTCACCGCACTCTCCCGCGCGCGCTCAACACCAACATATGACTCCCGACAGTTGACTTTAAATTTTAAATAGCGTACACCGTTCAAGTATTATTTAGATTAGTATTAAACTTTACTTAGTATGTTTTCTCTGAATTAGAGAGTTTTTTCCATTATCGCTACGAGATGTCCGACCAGGCCAAGTGCGAGGAGGGCGAGTGCCCCAAGTGGTCCGAGATGGATGTGAGGGCTAAGGCCAAGTACCTGGTATCCAACATCACGGTGGAGCCCATGTTGGCCTGCTACATCATCCCCAGCGTGTTGGCCTCGTTGGCCACCCAAAACCTCAACCTGGAGAAGGCGTGCCGCGTCAACCTGCGCTACCCGGACCACGTATGTGCCGCCCTCGAGGCCAGACAGACCGCCAACTACACCTACGAGGAGACGCAGGTCCAGCAGCTGGTCGCGGGCATGTCCATCTGGAAGACGCTGCTGCAGAGCTCGGTCCCCGCGGTGCTCATCATGTTTCTCGGCTCCTGGTCGGACCGCCGCCGGCGCAGGAAGCCCTGCATGCTGATGCCCATCGTCGGCGAGTTCCTCACAAGCATCGGACTCATCCTGTGTACTTACTTCTTCTACGAGTTGCCGATGGAGGTCGCTGGCGTGACGGAGGCACTGTTCCCCGCCATCACCGGAGGGTGGATGACCATGTTCATGGCCATCTTCAGCTACGTCGGTGACATCACCACCACCGAGACCCGCACCCTCAGGATCGGCGTCGTCAACGTGTTCTGCTCGGTCGGCATCCCCATCGGCACCGCGCTCTCAGGAGTCCTCTACAAGGAGATCGGCTTCTACGGCGTTTTCTCGCTGGCCGCCTCCATCTACGTCTCTTCTCCTTCACGTACGGTCTGTTGAGGATCAAGGAGCCGCGCCGACCGTCCGTGCAGTACGTGTTCCCCGAGCCCGGACAGAAGGACCGGTGGGTGGTGACCGAGAAGCCCCCTAAGGTGCAGGACGGAGGCAAAGGCAAGGCGGTCGACAATTGGATGTCCAAATTAGTCCACTTCCTCAAGGACTTCTTTGACCTGCAACATATCAGGGAGACTTTTGATGTGGCGTTCAAGGATGGTGCAAACAACCGGCGCAAGAGGGTGGTGTTGCTCATGATAGTCGTCATGGTGGTCATCGGCCCGCTCCACGGTATGTACAAAACACACATTAGACAGGCCTACAAATATTCGAAAATTCCCAAGACTTAGCATAGGCTACATTTAATTTATTTCAGAGTCCGTTTTCCAGTCAGTGCATTCTACATCAACCTCAATAATTGTTATATTTTAATTTAATGTTTAGATAAAATAGCACCTATAATTTTCTTTTAATTAAAAACATTTTATTTGTAATCTTTCAGTGGAAAATAACTACTACTACTAGCCAATATAGGGCTAGACATATACCACTATGTGTTTATGGGCAAGTTAAATGCCGTGATTCGCCTCGGATAATTAGATGAAGAAGATTTAAATTTACTAGACGAATGATATTAAGGAGAGCTCGTTAATTTCCCCCATTCGCATTCGTGATGAGCTTCGCCAAACTGGTCTGCCTCACTTTTTACTTTTCATTAAAACCTGAATACAATCGAATGTGAGCTGCATTTTCTTTTATAATTAAATGATTTTGTATAAAACATCCGGTTTCTAATAAAAAAAAAAATAAAATGTCCATAAGGATGAAATTGTAAATTTTTTAGCAAATAACGCGAAGCCCTGATCGACTTTCATAACCAAAACATTGTCTTATATCCTACAAACTTAGTACCGTATAGTACTGGTTGTGTCTTTAGTGATACAAACTTCTACGAGGTTGGGTCGAGTAGTTTTTCAGTGATGGAACCAAAAATAGACACAAGCTATTCTTCTAATAATATACATTACTGAGGGTGGTGATGAATGAATTATACATATCAATATTTTAATCACGTTTAACCATTAGAAATATTATTAGAACCCCATTCCCAAACATATACCTACAGAGTTAATCGCCCGGCTTCTACGGCATTATCGATGTGAAGTTTATTTGTAGTGTCTGAACAATGACTAACACAATGACTGTAGACAGTAAACATTTAACCCGTGCACGCATATTATCAACCGATTGATTTGCCTTTATTGTTTACTCTGCAGTTATGCATCGATCGGGTAGTTTACTTGACCGATGAAAAAATATTGTAATAAAATGGCATATACAACTCTCAAATAATATGCGAAATACTCATGACATCGATAAGTTTCGTTTACTTTATATTTAATCATTAAGAAAAAATAATACAAAAATAGCATCACATTTTAACAGCATAATATCGAATTTGTTCGTGGTATGTAATTTTACATTTATATTGTGTCTCGAGTGAGCATTTTATGAGCAAATTTGACTTAAAGGTATTTTGCAAGTTCGTCTAAAAATTTTGATTGTAATAAAAATAAGTGAAGAGTTTAAAATGGAGAAATGAAGCTGAGTAACCAAAACCCCAAACATGAAGGCGAAAAATAATAATTAAATAAAACAAGCTCGGAGCAATCCTGTTAGCTGACGAAATCTCCGATTGCTAATTTCATTTATTCTCTTCCGTATACCGTTTGCCTGAGTACGTAGGTCTGCTACAAGTGAAGTAAGAGATTTACGTGCCACTTGCCATTGATCTCATTTGTTATTCGCTCAGAACCAGCATTTCGTTTTGTTCCATCCGTCAGTTGTTTACCTCACAATTAGTTTTGGTTGACAGCGGGATTTCTGTTTCTTGCTAATACGCTTACATTAAGGGCCATTAAAAGTCATAACAATAAATGTTATATCAAATGAGGTCCTCTGTTAATTTTTAAGTGCTGCAGGAGTATACAAAAACTCGATAGTAAAAAGTTACTTTTGGGTTGACACTTGGTGTTTGCTCATTCCTCTAAGATAGGATAATGTTAGGAGTTCAATTCCAAACACTTTAAAAAACTGCCCCATTGTTCATGTGCACATTCTATTTTGGCCTTACATGCAAGAGAATAAGAAAAGGGTAGGCTACTCCAGATTTCTCCAAACACATATTCGTGACTTTTAAACGGGTTTTCTACGAAGCACATAGCTCAGTAGACTGCTAATGCAATTAAAAATATCTATTTTCCTCCACCTACTATCTAAAGTCATATTTTACTCCTTGGAATATAATAAAGTACTAGTTTTTACCCCATGTGATTTGAATACTTAATTTTTCTACCTAGGAAAAACTCAACTTTTTTGTACCACGGGGCTAAAGTTAGTTACATAAGAATAACATTAAAAGAGAAATAAAAAAAACATGAGTCACAGACAAATGACACTTGTATTTGTTTCGTTACTCCTTGTTTACTAATAGCAGCTGTACCATAACGATGTAATAGCAGCAACGAGGTTAACTATATATAGAGTACTCACCAGAAAGGGAAAAAGTGTCCCCTGTTGATTGGCGCCATTTTACCCATGATTCCCGTTTTCTTAGTAACCAGTACCTTGTTTACACTTTCCCATCAGTTATTTACCATTTTACCCACACCTATCCGACGTCTCTATGGTAACCAACCTATAGCCTGCTCACAGACCATCAAATCAAATTAATTTGAAAACAAACAACAAATAAACATATGTTTTAAAAATATCATATGTAATTTTGGGAGCTTTTAGCGACCAATCAGAATAGCTGATTCTAGTAACCAAGAAAACAAGGGTAAAGTGTGGGATGGTTTCCAAGGGAATTGGGGAATTATGGGTAAAATGGCGTAAATCAACAGGGGACAAAAAATTAACATGTGTTGAGCACTCTATATCTATTTATTTAACCTCGCTGGTCAGCAGTGTACGTATTTGTTTACATTTCGCTTGGGTAGGCTATTAACCTAAGAAGTCCAAAACCTAAGTGTAAGAATTTTGACTAGGCATAAATTCTGTTTTGTTTTTTGTGTTCTATAAAAATGATATAGCCTACCTTGTGTGTTTTTTACATTGATGTGACTGATCCAGTTTGACGGAGCAAGGGATCATATGAAGGTAAATTATAATTATATACGGTAGGCCTCTTGTTATAGGCCTAAATGTTATTCGTGTAGGTGGAGGAAAAATGTTGTGTACATCAAGGGACTAAAGTACTTTTTCTCCCTCAGGGAAATTGTCGAGCTCGGCTTCGCCTTTGGGCGACAACAGTTTCTCTTCAGGGAAAGAAAGTTGTATTTTAGTCCCTAGAAGCACAAATAACTATTGTGTTTTATACATTGAAGACCAAGTCCCAAAATTAGGTATTTTGAGGTGGTTATGAGTTTTTTTTAATTCAAAGCCTCACTCAAGTGGCACCTTATTTTGAATGGTTGCATAAAAGAAAAAGATTTTAAAATAAAAGAAAAAGGTTTTAAAATAAAAGAAAAAGAAATTTAGACGTTTTTAAAAATAATTAAAAAATATTGGTAGAGTTTGGCAGCATTGTTTCCAAACAAACGAATTGAATTGAAGAAATGACAACGTCAAGATGGCAGATGAAGAGTTCGATAATGAGCGACTGGCCGGGACTGTCCTTTTTCGTATGCGTGTAAATTAATTGTTGAATCTAATGTGGACTTTTATCATCTGACAACCTTCAAATGAATTAAGACTTTGACAGTCTACATTTAAGGGTTGATAATGGCCTTTCAAGGTCGAAACCCGAGTCACCAAGAAGCGATTCAACAATAATCGTTGACGGTTTAAGTTTGGTAATCTGGTTTTTATCTTTTTTCTTTTTACGAAAATGTAAAACATTACCGTAATATGACGCTTCGGTATGAAAAAGATTCATATCAATTAAATATTCAGTTTTATTTAATTAAAAAAGTGCCAAGATTGGTGTTACTTAGAATGAATTTAAAATTCACTAGATGAATTTTAAATAGTTCTGCTTATTTTTTTTGGATCTCGATCCAGCTGCTGTTCAGTGCAGAATCGAAATAGGCTTTTAAATTTCTCATTTCTTTCAAGACCTTTAAAATGTATGTCACCCTATAAACCTTTACATTTAAGTCTTTGAGCTACCCAAATTTCCCTTTTCTGAGGAAGGACCAAAATTTAATTATCAAGAAAATATCACTTTTTGCCCTTTGGGTACTATATACAGTGCTGATTTGGTTTTCTTCGTGTGACCGGAAGAAGAGGTATTCTAAGCATCGCTTACATCCTTGTTTCATTTCATGGCCCTTCGTGAATCACATATATGTTTTACAATAATTTACCATTTCGATACAGATAACCGTTAAGATTTATTTTCCATGGACAACAATTTTAATGTAACCTCGGTACAACATGTGTGGAATGGGAGACATATGTTAGCTTTCCGTCACTGAGTAATCCGAGCACAGTTGTGCATTCTACATTTAACAATTGAAATTTTCCTGTAAAGCAGTGATTTATTTGTATGCAATCCTGTCTACATAGATTCATTATTTGGCATACTTAGAATTCGTTTTGCGAATCCCAAAAAGAATATTTGTGGAAATCCCCACTAAGTTGTTAGAGTATTTTCTTTTGTCTGATTTGCCACATTACACAGCTAAGGTTGTTGAACTTTTGGTTGCGTACCAGAGAAACCTTTCCAACAATTTTGAAGATTTGAAGTGTATTTGAGTTGTTATGTAATTTCATAAATTATATAGCTTCTTCTTAAAGTCCAATATTAAAGTTGAATTTTAACAAGATTGCACTTCACCATATGAACTCTTTGAATTTCTCATGGTCAGATCTTATTAAGATTTTAACACTTAAGTTACCTTAAAAATTGAAGATGCAGATAATTTATTAAGGCCTGCACTCTTCTAAAAAGTAATAAATAGTGTATATTAATTTTGGCCCTACAAGTCTTATGATCAGGAACTATTATTCCGCGCTAAATATGAATGGTATGGTTATTACAGTGTATTACGAAAAACATTCATTTGAGGAAAACACACATACCATCATAACTATATGATATTTTACAGAAAACGTATTTATTTTAGTTTCTGATCATTAAAAATTTTATTTTTGGAAGGTTTAGTGTATAATTCTGGAAAATGTTTGCATATTTCTTGAGGCCATTTCACGTGTCAGTTTATAGTTTGCGTTGTATAAAAACTGTTTTATAAGACGTCTTATTTACTTTTTTATCCTTATGATCGTAATTTTTATGTCAATAATATTAAAATTTGCAGTTTTTCTATGCGAATCACAAATTGTACAAATTTTAAGTTAATTGTATTGTTTTTAATCGTTCTTTCGGCAATTTTGATTGTCTATGAAAATTTATTCACAATTAATTTTTTTGGCCTTCAGATGAATCTAGTGAAGTTTGGTCCGATAGTGATAGCCTCCTTTATAATCAATCAGGCCTATACCAGTTTTACTTAATGATAAGGACTATGCCTACTGACTTATATTTCAAACAACTGGTGAGTTTAATTCTACATTAAAATCGTGCAATCAATATTATCACATATTTCATTTCATAAAAAATTTTACGTATGTAAATTTACTTTTACATTGATAATTTAACTAACCTGATTTACTTATACAAGCAATTTCAAAAGTGGAATGCTGGGTCATAGAACTTGGTATTAAGACCACAACCTCCGCCAATAGAACAATTAGGTCTTGTCGCCGTGTTGGAGAGAACATAACGAAGTGAACATTCATCCATTTCATCTTTACTTTGCTAATTTTCCCCACATAATTTCTTTCCAGTTTTCACACGGCTTTGTATTATTCTTTCAATTGGAGATTATTGCTTGTGTTGTCAGTATAATACTTTAATGGAAGACTATTTCACTCCAATTTTATATAAACGAAGAGCTAAACGAATCCTTTGAGTGTGTTTTATTTTTATTGCAATTTGATATAACGTTTTGTTTTGTAAACAGATTTAATAACTTCATTAGAATAAATATTTCCACTGATAAATTATTGAACTTAAAGTTTTCACTTCGGTAGTGAGCTACCGTACCTGAACGAAATTTTAAATGATTGTCGAGATAAATTTGTTGCGCTTTCAAAACATGTTAAGGAGTACCTTCCCGGATTCCTGTTTAAAGTCGGTAGTGACGTTTTGAAACTCGTGGTTATTCCTCTATTCATTAATTAAGTGTGGTCTTGTTATGATGGTAACTTAATAAAAGTCATTCCCAACAGTTGTTAATTTTAAATAATACGATACAAAATTTCGATATTTTTTCATTTTCTTCTTTAAGTACTTAATTCCGTTACACTCCATGACTTTTTATCTTCAAATGTGCTCAAAATATTAAAGAGTTGTGATTCTGTTATTAAATTTCTTTCTAAAAGGTCTGTTGATTTTACATTTAATATTAATGTTTCAACATTCGATATTAAAATAATGATTGGGATCAATAGGCCTACTAATTTGATATTTGTTGAGAACTTCACGTTTGAAGCAATTCTTCTTATATATCAATACCTTTATTTATTTTAATATTGTACGTTTTTTATAGTTTTCATTATTTGTTTTTTGACTTGATTTCTCTTAGATCTAATTTCATTTCATTTTGGTTTTGGTTTTTCTAGTCAAACTTCCTATGTTTTATCCACCGTCCTTGAGTCAATCCCCGAAGCTTTTCATTATCTTCATGAGGGTTTGATTGATAGTCTGATCAGACCAAATTCCGGACCAGAACTTGTCTGTACGCCTGATAGTAAAATATCCATTCTTCGTGAATTTGTCATTTTCTTTTGGATCAATTCTGTCTTTCAAATTCAGCATGTCCTCTACATATTGATGGGCGCATTTGGCATAGAAAAAATGACGCTGCGTGGAAGAAGGGCAACATCTGTAGATTGGTTTAAATGTGAAGATCCCAGTTGCCTGATCTTTCAGCTTCAATAAACTGTTTAATTAAAGTTGTAATGTGGAGATATTGTACCCAAAGTTTAGCCCTCGGCCCAAAAAGTTCCATTTTCTGTACAGCTTTCTTAAATTTTGTAGTCAAAACTTTGACAGCTTCATTTTAATCAGCTTTAAAAAGAGCAGCTTTGTCAACGCTTGTCAGCATACTTTCAATCACATTTTTCTCTTCGTCAGAAAAGGAGACATTCTCCAAAATTATTTGAGCTAGTACACGATGAGACAAACAATGAGCTCGGACTGCTCTTGCATGTGCATGCCCGTTCATCAGTTTGCCAACACTGTTTACTGTATAGATCAATCGAAAAAGTTCTTTTCAATTTTAAACGACTTCCTTCCATAATGGTCCCGATTGCACCCATATAGGACATCAACAAGTGTAAGCCTCCAAGAAGAACAACATCTTTGAATTCAGGATTGTTGGAAATTATTTTCTGGCCTTTTATGTAAAGTGGCTGATCGAAATTTATAAAGCATGTTTTCATATTAAATGTTTCACACTTTCGCATATCAGTCCTAATAGCTGTTACTATGGTATCAAATTGGGATGGTAGGCTATTAATGAATGGAAGACAGAGTACCCGTGAACGTTCATATGGCTTACCTTGGGTAGCTTCCTCCATAGATCCATTCCAACCGGGTAGGCTCAAATGTTTTGATGATGTGCCATACAGCCAAAGGAGATGAACAGAATGAGGTAGCATTTCATGTTGGATGGGGTGAATACTCTAGACATCTGCAATGTTGACAGTTTCCAATCCAGAATTTTCTACTTTCTTGTAGAAATCTAGTTCAATCCGACCAGCTTTCTTCCTAGTTCATTGGATTTACACTTCGTCACTCTTGTTACTGCAGTATTGGGTGCCAATGAGTCATAAGGAGTTGTGACCATAATTCCTCCCACGGCATGAAATGTGTTCAAACCGTCAAGTGTATTTACATTGAAATCTGCGTTCTCGAAGATGAAGTGAAGATAATCACCCTCGTTCATCTCTGTTTGCTCCGGTCGTAAAATTTTTGATATTTCAAGAATGGAGGTCTCACTATAACTTGAAGCAAACCCTGGGGACGACAATAGTTCTAGCAACTGTTTTGAACCAAACTTCTGATAAACATACACCCTGACTGAATTTAATAGAGATGATATAAAAGAACGTGGCCGTACAGCACCAATCAATGCGTGTGTCAGAGATATACATTTGTTTCTCCACTTTTCTAGAGAAGAACGCTTATTTTTCAGGATAATTGTTTGAAGAAAAACGAGCAGAGAATTGGGAATTACACTTTCAACGTCGACCAAACAATTGTCAGGCGGTGTGTACTCAGATGTGTTGTACATCTGAAAACTAATGTCACCCAATATTACGTCAGCGGCAGCCTTCTCTACACGCAACTTTTCTTCAAGTGATTTTTTTTTGCTATCGTACCACGACTAAGTAAGAATCTTACACCCCAAATTTTTGAAACAGACTATACACTTTTTGCTACAGGTTTCAGCTATCACAATATCTTCACCGTATTTTTTTAAAAGTCGATTCTTCACAGTTCGAATGTCAGGGCTAAAGTCCCCCTCAATTCGATCGATAAATTGGAGAACAATCACTCTTCAGAACTTTCTTCTATGTATGACTAAATGTACTCCATCGCCTCATCAACGTTTCTTGCTGGACGATATCCTCTTTTAAATCCTGTCTGAAAAGAATGATTATATAGCTTCTTTTGGCAAAAGAGATGGTTCTTGCATCCCTTGCAATCAAGTCCTGGTCATCGACGCGAGCAATTATTTCTTCCCCCCCAATCGTCTCCTCGCGTTTCAGCTACTTTAAAAAAAAGATTCCCTTACGTTAGTCAGTACTACCTTGTGCACAGTATTTCGTTGTCCTATTTTCTTTTTCTTTTGATCTTCATTAACCGAATCAGTTTTCTTTTCTGCACACAACACACAATGGGTCTTGAAATCAAATTTCTCACCGTTAGATCAAAGCTGCACTGTTTCTTTTTGTAATTCCCTTTCCCCACGACGAAGAGCTGCAGCTATAAGTTTAGGGTTATTGTATATCTTCTGACATTTAATGTGAACAGACACAGCAGTTACAGTTTTTAATAGACGTTCGTTTGCCTGAAGTTTTCTATTTGCACTAGAACCTAATAAGAGTCTTAAATTTATTAAATATTATTAACTTAATATTTAATAAGAGTCTTAATCCCTCTGTCTTTAACAGTTATTACTTCGACTTCACTTAACTGCCATGGCAAATAAACCATTAATTTCTTACACAATATATGAACCCGTCTGTTTACATTATGATTTCAACAGCACAAAAAAGATCACAGAATACGTTAATATAAACATTTTACTTTTAAGCATATTATTAAACATGCATTCACATTCAGATCATTTAAACAACAATTAAAGCTGGCAATAACATTGAAATAACAGTTTTTTAATGAAATTTCTAACGATCAACTTATCAGTTACAACTGCACGTTTACCATCATATTACATTAATTGAGTTAAATAATTTTATTTATTTTGTTTTGAAGGTCTGTATTTCGGTCATTATTTACACTACGCACCTGGTGTTGGGCTTAAACTGTCACAAATTTACCCTCCTTTAATTTAATAATGTAATATTTCCTGTAAAAACATTCGTTAGCAATATAGACTAAAAAACTTAGAATCGGTCAAAATTTTGATATTTTAGTAACAAGTGGCGCGCCCCGTGGCGCGCTGTCACACCCCGAGGTGGAAAACTTGGATTTTATGTTATGGACCCATCACTAACAACATATCACAAAATCAAAAATACCCGGCCTTTTGCATACCACAATGTATTATTTTACTGGACTATTATCACTGTTTTGCATTTTAATTTAAACACCCTAGTTTTTTTTATAATTTTTTAACAAAGCTTCTTTAACTATCTAACACATCGTCAGTAGAACAGTACAGTGAAAACAACTTCGAAATAATGGAAATTCGGAATTGTGGAAATTATGGGGCAATGAAAGCCCCACTCTTTAGATGAGTTTTTATATCTTTAAAGACGCTTAAACATGATAGTAAACTGGTTTTAAATTAAAAGTAAAATTAATCAATTTCGCATCTCATTGTTTTGCTCATGATTCGAGTGAAAAGCTCGGCGCATAGGTGAGAGCCTGGGCACTCGTTCCCCGTGCTTGATTCGCCTCGTGGTCAAGATTGCAGGAAGAGCTCAGTTAGCAGCGACCTTCTGTTGAGACAATGCACAGATCTATATTAGTGCAGTTGTAACACACAACCGCTCGCGTTAATATCACCAATTACCGACCAGCGATGTTGAATCATAAACTGCCACCTCAGACTATGATAACAGCATAGCCTGAGCAGCCTCGCCTTTCTTTTTGTTTTCCTTTACTACGTTTACGTTCAATAACATTTTTGATTTGGGAATTCTGTAAAATTAATTTATTGTTACTTGTGACAAAGGTATTTTTTACTATATGACATGAACATTGGGCTTCGGGATGATAAATCTTCTTTCATAATTCTATATGTATTTTTGTGAGGTAGTTTTTGCAGCCTGTGTTTTGCCTATCTTTGTCCTGATCACATTAGACCTGTGTGTATAGTCTATTAGTTAAACATTCATTGATAGAAAGCCGCCATGTTACAACATCATGCTCTGGCAGTATGAAATATCATACAGTATATATCAAAGTAACAGTTGCATGTTGTTTCTTCTTGCATTGTAGTAGGAAACAACAATTTGTTGTAAATAGAAAATCGAGACTATACAACATGCCTGCCCGTGTTGCTGTACCACGAAAATTAGGATGAAACCCCAGTCTGCTCGCAATTTCCCCACTGCTGACAACAAGAATTATCATGATTGATAATCAATTTCAATCATTCTGCACAAGCTCTTCTTATTAGAAATAAATAAATAAATTTTAAAATAAAGTCTTCAAATTTCTAATAAATTAACGCCAATAAAAATTTAATTTATTAGAAATTTGAAGACTTTATTTTAAAATTTATTTAATCAATTTCAAGTTTAATTAGAATAATATAGTAACGCTAATAGAGCTTATACTGTAGCGTTATATTACAAAATATATACTGTAGTATATATTAGCTTATACTGTATATTAGCTTATACTGTAGCGTCCTATATTACAAAATAATTTTAGGATAGTTTTGTGTTTACAGGTCAATACAGAATGTTAACCCTTTTATGGATTAATTGTACCACAGTGTACATATTATCAAAATGCTCATTTGAGTTTGTTTCAAGTTAAGAGAAAATTTGCTAGATTTCCAAGAATTTTTTTTATTTAGAATTTTTTAAAGTATTCTGTTCAGTAGTGGAAGTCAAAATAATTTTTTCAAGATCAATATAAATATTGCTAGGGAATGCGAACCAAACAAACTTTTAGTTCGTTTACCACTATTCTCTCGATATTGCACTTTGCTATCAGCTTGTTTTGCGCATTCAATAAAAACTGCCAATAACAGTGGCGATATCAATTTTCATTAACCTATTCAAGGCTGGGACAAAAATAGCCCCTGTAACGGTGTATTGTTCTTGTGCTCTAAGTATTGTTTTCCAAGGCTACAATACCTTGGCATCTGAAGCGAAGAAACTACTCAAGTGTTGGTGATTTATAAACTACACGTCCCTACTTTTTATGTTCTTATTCCCTTTTGAGAGCTATCAGAGTAGGGAAAAATATATCGGCGCATGGGATGAGTTTGTTTATCATTGTTAGTGTGTCATTGGCTCCTTTCGGTGCACCTTTAATTTCACTGCTTCAACCTAGCTGATGATTTGACACGTTTTGCGACATATAAGAAGGGTATTGGTTTCTTTTGTTGCATTTTCCCTATCTATTACTTTGTAAAATAACTATTACTTCTTTTACAAGTCAGAGGTTTGGTTAGCAAAAGTTAAGAGGGCAAGCAATAACTGAAAGCTATTTACAACCTTTACTAAAATAATACATAACATACTTGCGCAGAACTTGTCAGTTTGATATTTTATTTCCATTGTAAAAAATGAAGATTGAGCCTACATACGGCTAAGTGGGGATATTACTAAGCATTTTCTAGGTTTAACGTATTGAGTTTATTATGACGTTTATTAAGTGGAGTTTTAAATTTAAAAGTGTTTTAATAATTAATAATGTATTTTTAGGTAAAATAGTTCTACCTCTATTTAAGAGATAACTACACACAATTTGAAATTAGCCTCAGCGACGTGTTTGTAATTAGTCCAAGGAAACCTGAAATTGTTCAAATTTAACGCACAATTACACGTAATTTCCGTCTCAAAACCTTCATTCATAAAATGACAATGTTGTACCAATGGACAAATCTTTCTTTGTACTCTAAAATTTTTACCTACCGGTTACTTATAACTTTTATGTTGACAAAAACCATAGTAATTATTACATCTGTGGTGTATTTTATCGTATCGTCTGTATGTTTACATGGATAATATTTATTTTCTAACCTACGTTAATGCATTACTCTACAACTATTCTTGTGACTATTACATAAAGTTCAGTTACTCATTATAATAAACAGCATAGGTTTTCATACATTAAAAAAATATCCAACAATCTTATGAAAAGTTCAAAACATTAAAGAATTAGTTTAAAGTCTCCTGAGTAAATATGTTTAATAATATTCAATTAAATAATAAAGTTCAAAGGAAAATTTGTAACAGGAAACCGGGGTCCAAAGTTGATTAGTAAAATTACAATTGAAAGTACAGCCACAAACAGTTTTGATGCATTATGACAAGCTTAAAAAGCACAAAATCTATTTATAACTTAAACGACAAATGATTTAAGCTTAGAATATATAGTTACAACCTAAACGACCAGATCGTTGAAATACCTTGAACTTTTAAATTAAAGAACTATATTATTGAGCGAGATGGTGTGATTGGTCTGAGGTCCCCGCATTCGATTATGAACCATGGTCATACAACACTACTGGGCCAGTGGACTGATTCAAAGTTTGCCTTTGACTAATTAGAAACACGTCACTAAGAGTAATTTCAAATAACGAGAAATTATCAATCAAATAATCAGGCAAGGCAAATTATCAGGTAAAATTATTCTATATTCACACCTATTATGAGGTGGTTAAGCATAATTACGTGAATGTAACAAAATATTGTAATATGATAAAATTTTTAAATAAAATCAAGAATAAAGTTAAGTTCGCCCAAGATTTTACCTAACACATTAAATTTATTGAATTATGAATTTTCAATTTTCAATTTATAAATTATGTACTCATATTTACATACAAATTATTAAGAACATTAACAAAAGACTGTCACTTGTTGATTTTGATCTAAAACAATGTTTAAAATACCAAAGATGAGTAATAATAATTTGTTTAAGATAAGTCACATCATAGATGTGCAATGCATGAAAACACACGTACACACACATGTTGGTGAAAAGATAAAACTAGTAACAACATTTGTATTCCTAACCATTCGCGGTTTAAATTTGTATTACATTATACTTCGTAAATAAATTCAAAGGGCCGGATTTACATATATAAATATTTGAAACACTATGTTTCTAAGCATAATTTACAAGTATTACAACACTTATTGTGTTCCATGCACTGTCCCCACCAAGGGGGGGGGGGGTGACATGTTCAGTTTAGTTAACTTCACTTCTTGAATAGTTTTTAACGAAGGCTACATTAAATGGTTTGAATGTTAAATAAAATACAGTGTTTTATACTAGCATACTACAGTAGTAATAGTCGTTTATACAACGATTGTGTTATGAAGGCCTAAGCCACAAGTGACATGAAAGTTGCAACACGAACAAAGTGACTGTTCTAAATATCTCACGAGTGGCTTAAAGGCTGAATACAATCGTTGCACACTACTTTATCCATGACCAACTGAAATTTGGTAAATCACTGTAATAAACATGTTGAAAATTAATAGAAAATGTATAGGTCATGAATGGTCACCCATTTAAAACGTAGCCACACAGAAGGATAGCCATCAACATGAGTTTTGGCTCAAAACCGATAACACAAATGTTGCTTGATCTTGTCATCATAAATCACGCTGTTTGGAGGCACATAAGTAATTCAACAATCAGCTGATGTGTGAATTGCGTAATATTTATTAAAACACTACTTTAGTCAAATGCTGAGCTCTCATTGGTATAGAACCTGTATTTTAATGTGCGACCTGTATACTTGGGGGCCGAGCATTTTCTTAGTAAACAAACAGTTATTCTTTGTAGTCATAGTAATATCAGTCACAGACTATACTCTGAAATGCCAAGTCAAAAGTTTTTTTTTCTTTCAAGTCGAGCCCGTTCGCGCCACTCTCTTGCCTCCATGACGAACTCGTTTGCTTCGCTCACTCGCTTTTTAGGATGTTTTAATATAGGTTGCACTCTGTTATGAGTTTGTCAAAACTTTAACGTGGATTTTTTCCTCTACTGTTAACAGCTGATTTCATCATTGTTGCTTATTCTTTTGTTTTCAAATTTCTAGAAACTGCTTGGTTGTTTTATTTCACTAAATAACTATAATCACCAGTTTAATTTACTATTGAAAGATTTATTCACTAATTCATTTACAGGTTACAAAAAAAACCATGATTATGCTGGAACACGTGTTCATGCTTTGACAGTTGAATCAGCTGTTTTCAGCAACTCTTTTGTTTTGATTTTAAACTTCATAACACCAATGTTAAAAATTTTA
Source organism: Neoaliturus tenellus (assembly GCA_030545055.2). Taxonomy (NCBI): domain Eukaryota; kingdom Metazoa; phylum Arthropoda; class Insecta; order Hemiptera; family Cicadellidae; genus Neoaliturus; species Neoaliturus tenellus. The sequence continues at coordinate 46,160,615 of CM061535.1, read as the reverse complement.
GAGATTCAATTCAAGATTACAACGAAATAAGATTTTTCCTAGATAGAGACTTACATTTAATATTATTTTTATCCTAGAACTAACTTATTGGAAAAGTTTGAGGAAAATCGTTAGGGTCATTTTCGAGATCTGTGTGCATACAAATATACCTTACTCGTATTAGAGTATAGTATATGCAACGGATGTTATTTGTATTAATAATGAACCTCTTATTTTGACGTTACTTGTAGGCCTAATCGGTGCTTATTGGTCATAGATAAAAATATTTCAAATTAATTTTTGAATTATATTACAATAATTAGCAAAATGCACAAATTGTAATGTATAGATACGTTTTAAATATACCCATCAGCTGTTACGTATTTAAAAATTAATTCTATATGACAAAGGTCTTCGTCAAGGCTGGATCTTTACAGGTCACGTCTGTGGCCCATAGAAAAGCTGGACGGATCCTGTCATAACTCCATGTACAGTCATGGGCAGGGGAACCAGAGGGCAACGATCCTGCCTCATAAATTATTGCTCTCCTGCATTATCATTACCTTTCTTTTTTCTAATTTCAACATAAAATTTTAGTACCGTTAATGTTTGTAAGTTTTATAAACGTACGGTACTGTGAAACGATGTTATTTGGTGTATTGATTCAGTTAGGCGTTTTTGTTTGTTGTTTCAAAGCAAGTGGTGTATTCTAATAAGGATACTTAAACCTATAAAAATATATAACTATGCTCTTAAACTAAATGGGATTCCAGGGGGTCGAACCCATGACCGCTGAGCCGATACCCCAGGCGCTTACAGTCTAGCGAGCCAGCCAACTTGCAGCCAACTGTGTAGGCCTACTTTTTTTCAATTAAGCTCTATGAATTTTGAAATTATATACTCGCTATACTCCTATACAAGTAAGGCTTATTTGTATGTATGTATGTTTGCACACGGATCTCGAAAACGAGAAAAACTATTTTCTTGAAACTTTGTAACTAACTTTGTTCTAGAATAAAGATAATATAAATACAGGTTTCTATGCCAGGAAAGTTCTTATTTCTTAATAATCTTTGATTAAAATAAAAATAATTAACTTTGGTCTTATATAGTTAAAAATAAAAACAAATAAACAATATAAACAGCTGACTCAACTGTCAAAGTGCAGACCACGTTTTCTAGTAGAAACATGTATGTGGTTTTGCATGGCAGCGGGAACCAAATTATAAATGATACTACTGTATAATATAAGTAATTTATAATTTTTTTAAATCATACTCTATTTTGCTGATTATAAATGTTTAGATAAATAAAAGTCACGTGTATAAAACAACTATTTGTAGAATTGCATTTGAATAATAATAAAAAAACATTAGTAAGAATTGTGAAAAAGCTGTTAACTAAATAATTAGAACACACATGTTTTAGATTCAACCTATGTTTTAATAAATATACACGAGAGTGCAGCACCCGAAGGCCTAAATTGACACAGTCTGAAAGGCGAGTGAACGAAGCGAACGAGCTTGTCTTGAACAAGAAATAAGCCTTTTGGCACTAGCCGTTTGACCACACTGCCTGTAACTGATGTTTATATATATAGGCTACTGTTTAAGCTTACAGAGCAAATGTTCGGCTCCTAGGTACTTAGCCTAAGAAGGAAATAAGGTTTGAAGTTTTGAGCTGGGAGGTAATGGATAGTGATATAATTCAGAGAACATAATCTAGAATTTCATAAAATACTTTTCTATGAGACATTTTTTATATTAATTTTAAACTTGGCTTGTTTACATACTATTTCTTTCAAATCATCAAGTACTACATGGTGATTGAAAAGTCACTGACGATTATATTTCTGTCATACTATGAAAACTATACATGTTGTAAAGATAAACAAAGTCGCAAACTATATGCAATTGAACACTTTTAGAGATGGTTAGGTTTTGTTGCAACACTAGGCAACAAAAGGGGTTGGTTGAGTGATCATAATAAATGTATGAAAATCTGGTATTTGTAGGGTAAAGACGAAAATTGTATTAGCATGTGATGTTGAGGGATCAGTTTAGCATTTTTAAAGGCGGTGAGATCACAACATGGGGTATAATTTCAATATGGGTAATCATTTTATGCTTTACATCATCATATTATAAATTTCAAAACTGATTTTCAAACATCCTATACTAATGAAATGCTTGCTCGTACCCCGAAAATACCATATTTTGTATAATTTACACGTTAGAACGACTTAACGATTAAATTACAACGATATGTATAGTTTTCATAGAATAGCATAAATAAATCGTCATCGATTTTTCAATCACCCTTACACTTAATGAACTGTTTACTCTGAAGAATTTTATTTCCAACATTATGACTTTCACACTATTCGTTTTATCCCAAACTCAGCTGCAATCGTTAGTCCGTTGTTAGTTAATTCGTTTGGGGTTAGTTTGAGTATTTTGCTAGGATTGCTCTCGTTTACTTTGTAACGACGGTATACCTTCATAGCCATCAGGATCTCGTTTACAACTAGATTCTTTTCTACGGCTTCTATACAGGGTATTCGAAATAAGTGTGCCAGATGTTATATTTTCTAAAACCGTAAGTGATATCGAAAAAGTCAAACGGTTACTCCAGTGGACTTTTAGTTCAGGATTTTATGGTTATGTAATTTTTTAATGTCCGCCATTTTTTCAATATGGGGGTCAACTTAAATATTTTAGAAACAACCCCCTATTGTTTTAAATTTAATAATTTTTATAATCATCATTTTAAGACATTTTTTATTCTTGAGTACGGTCGGTATTTTTTATTTTACTGAATCGTTAGATAATTAAAGTTTGTCCCATGCTATTCTTATGTGTCAAAAAATGGTTTTCAATTTCCTCTAATTCCCTTACAGTTTGGTTTAGAGAAAAATTTCAAAGTATAAAAAGGTCTTAAAATTATTTATACATTCCAAAAATTACATAAAAATAGGGAATTCGTATTTAAAGTATTTAAGTGTGTCGTCATATTAATAAGATTTGGAAGTTTTGAAAAAGTTTAAATCACCATAAAATCCTGAACCAAAATTTCACTAGGTTTACCGTGTAACTTGTTTGTATCTCTTTCGGTTTTCAAGTAAAACAGCTGGCACCCATATATGAAACTCTTATAAGCTTATTTTTTTCCACTCGATCAATTGCCATTTTATCACTAAAATTTAGCTATAGAAAATAACTGCTTTGAAACATGATTGAGCATTCTTTGTTTACAAGAAGTTAATCGTGAAATGTAGTAACACTTTTAGGAGGTGATAAAATCCAATAGTTTTACATTTAATCAACGGTGAAGAGTTTTACAGTAGTAAGATGTTTTATTCTACCAAGAACATCTACGCCATATAAGAAATATCGCGCAGTTAAGGTTTTATAATTTTATTACTGGGCCTCCAAACTGTATACAGAGTAACTTTCCTCAACAATAGATTTGCTTTTCATCATTTTAACCTTACTCTGGACAGAGGTGTTCAAAGCGTTCAAGGCGTTTTCATTCCAAAGCAACAAAGTCCCTAAAGCGAATACCAGAGTCAAATTGTTGGGACACGTCGTTTTGGATAATCTTGGGAGAATTAAGTATTGTGATGTTAATTATGGCCTGGATCGTGCCTGGTTTCTTGTGAAAGTCCTCTTATTTAGTTTTTATATAAAAATAGAGAACTTAAAATGGAACAGCACATAACATTTTCAAAAATAAATAAATATGTATATATATATATATATATATATAATACTATATTTATAAAACTTTATTTTTCTAAACATAGTTGTTTTCTTAGATTTTAAAATAGACAGTGAACTTTATCATTGTGAAAATAAAACACTCAAGACTTAAAGAGTGTTGTGATATAATAGATTTTTTTATCATTTACTCTGTTATATGTGACGTATCAAAATAGAGATGTAGGCTACATGAATAAATAGATAAGTCATGCTACTTAAAATCCCTAAGAATTTTTCGGAATCGTCAAGCAAATCTCTGGTGATCCAGAGATCTTTTAAAAACTAAAATTTGTCTACAGCAAAGAGTTTTTTAATGTAAAACACTTCGCTTATGTCTCTATACCTTCGACCGACGTACAGTACCAGTATAATCAAAATCAAGTGATTTTTTTCTGACGGGAGGATTAATGGCATGACTTTTCAACACATCAAGCCAATTAACATCTGCCAACTTTTAGTCTGCTTTCTAAAGGTCAGCTGATGGGTGGAAAACCCACCAGATCATTATGAGATTTGGCAAACCCACAATATGTCATTTCCCTGTCAATATGTTGAATGAAAACCAACATTTGTTCAAGGTTTAGTCACACTCAAGTATCCTAAACGTTTTATGCTTAGTTAACAGCCAAGCAATAAATTGATATCAGCTGCTCATATTAAAGCGGCATTTTAGAGGGTGACTTCACTTGAGTGGAATGTAGATGAACAATGATAACTTATTCTTAAGCAACGAACGAAAACTTGAATTGCACATATCAACAGTTTATAGGGGGATTGGTACGTAAAAATAGTAATGACGTTTGAAAATAGTTAAACACAGTTTTGGCTGACGAATGATTAATTTAATTCCGTCAATTTTTCGTCACAAATAGTCTTCTGTAGGTTTAGCAATAAATAGCAGATGCTTTATGGATTTTATGCTACTTTTTTCTGATAAACGTTGTAATGCATTATACCATGTTAATTGAACCGTTTTGAAGGAATTATTGTATTGTACCTAGAGCGAAAAGAAACTCTCAGAAACAGAATCAAAATAAATTATTTTCTTCTCAACCATTGAATTATACAACAAGTTTAAATATTGTTATTTTTCCTTTACAATGTAAAATTAGATCATAGACTGGACACTTCTTATGTATTTGAAAAACAGATTAACATATAAATATTAGTACTGCTGAAAAACATAGTATCGAGAAACAATTCGTCTTTTAATGTCTTTGTTTTAAGCTTGAATATTACTCATATATGGCTAACGCTCTAAGGTTCTTGAGGCATCCTAAACATCGTAAAATATAAATAACAACAAAAAGGTTAAAAACGAAAAAATGTGAAACGGATTAAATCGAACTTGATGAAAAAGCGTACCATGAAATGCCCCGGATACTTGAATGAACTTCTTTTAAGAGTCTACAGAACCGGAAGCCTTGAATTTTTATTCCCATAGGACTACTGTTAAATTTCAAAATCCGCTGCACCTTTAATATGGTTATAAAAGGGTTCATCTTTAACTCACTTACAGGAAATTTTAGTACTTTAGGTATCTTACTAAACATGAATCAAAAGTTTTATATTATTGGTTGTTTAATTGGTGAACGATAAAGTATTCTTAATTTGTTCGAAAATGGACACAATTTTTCGGTAGTTTAATCTTATAATTTTCTATATAATCGTGATGTTTATTTCAGTGTTATAGATATTCAAATTTTGTTTCAAATGGCATGAAAATTAATCTTTTTCGAAGAAAATTAAAGGCGTAGCATCAGATGTTTTAAATTAAATGCTAGTTTTATCTGAATAAAAATCCAAGGCGGCCGGTACTGCGGACTATTAATCTGTATTTTTAATTTATGTGAATCCCTGGAAGTTTCCTTAAGAATTCGCCGTGCATGCATCTTTCGTCGGGCCGTCGGAGTACTGGATGTGGATAGTTTGTCCGGTGCATCAAGGGAAAGTGCACCGTCCGTCATCGCGACGTCCGCTTTCCAGATAACTTTCTAATCAACGGACACTCTCATTGTTTAGCTTCGTGTTTTAGTTCATCGCTGCCTTAAGAGGCATCTTCACAACTGAGCCAGTAGCCCTTTGTTGCGCAGTCGGCAATGTTAACCATACGGCTTTTAAAGCAAAACGTGGTATTTTATTCCCCTGTTTCAGACACCGTTTTCTATCAATTTTCTTTAAACTAGGTAAGTGTTTGGTTGAATAGTTATATTAGACCCCTCATACCTCAATATTTTGAAAATTAAACAAATATTACTCTCTGGGACGTCGCAAAGTAACTCGATTTTCCTTACTAATATTTGTTAAATTTTCAATATTTCGAGCTATGAGGGGCCTATTATAACTATTCAACTACCAACTTACCAAGTAACTATTTAACTTACCAAGTTTAAAGAAAATCGGTTGAAAAACGGCGTCCGAAACAAGGGAATAAAATATCTTTTTTATTAAAAGCCGTTTTGTTAACATTGACGACCGCGCAGCAATGGGCTACTGGCACAAAGGTGAAGATGACTCTTAATGTGCAAGCCTATGAAACCCACACTACGCGGAAAAAGAGTTTCTTGAGCTTTGGCTACTCCACCACAACGGCCATGTCAGTATTCACCTAGGAAATAAACATGGACGTAATTATGAAAGTTTACCATCGATAGCAAATGGACAAACAGACTGTTACATCCCAACTGTTCTAACATTATAATTGCCCCAGCTTCAGATCAGATGTGATGTATTTGGAAACTAGTGATCGTTGATTATTACAAGTAGTGTCAAATTGTTGGTGCTGGCTCAGTTCAAGGTCACCTGAGGGATGACGTCATCGAGGTCAATGACCTCACCGATGACGTCATCGATGACGTCATCGATTGCGTCATCGATGACGTCATCACCAATGACGTCATTTCTATGACGTCACACCCATGACGTCACAGAAATGACGTGCTGATGACGTCATCACCCCTTACGTCATCAAAATGACGTCACCGACGCCACTAAGGTCAAGGTCACGCCGAAACTTAAAATTTTTTGGCACTTTTGCCGTTTCTCGCACTACGCTCCGAGTTTCAGTCCGAGTCCCCGTGACCTTGACCACTTGGAGCGAATTTTCGACGAGAAACGGCAAAAGTGCCAAGTTAAACTCGAGTTTCCGACATGACTCTGCCTAAATGGGCAATCGGTTATCCCTCAGGTGACCTTGAACCAGCACAACACCAACAATTTGATATTACCGTGACCTAGAAAACCTAACAATGGAGCGCCGACACCGATGCGCACCCCACGACAGCCACCGAGTGACTGACTGTCAGGCTCTGTGTACTCTAGGTATATCGGCTTGAGAGACTAAGACTCTAAACTGTCAGGAATGGGAGTAACTAACTGAATTTTGCAAGGAAAAGTCATTTCATCCAATATTCTAAACAAATCTTCATCAGTAAAACTTACATTAGTCTGTTTGGTATAAAACTTAGGGTGTCCGCGCAACAGTTTGCGCCACTTAGCTAAAGTCGAAACCCTTTTGACTTTGAGTGGTGGACAGTGAGCAACTAATAAAGTCTTAACACGGCTAAGTTTCTTACCTAAAGCGTCCCGCGACATGGCTTCCCCTCACAAAAGTCCGCACAATACTGAGAGACTGCTTGTAGCGCATGAGTCAAGGGAAAAGAGGTGGGGGAAACAGCAGGAGTGGGGGAAGGTCACAGTGGTGGGGGAAGGTGAGGTTGTACGCTGGAGTAACACATCACTTGACCATGAGCTGTCCTACAGTGAACACACTGTTCTCTTGGCCCGAGTTGGCACTAGAAGAAACATTTCTGTACAGCTTAGGCTGTGAGAGCCGAGGAAGCAAAGTCAAAGTGGAAATTGTGTTAAACTCCAAGATGAAGAGTCTCCTAAATAAACTAATTGTATCCCTGCAATCCCCTATAACTTTAGAGAAATACCACTTTATAAAGCGACACCTTATTCTTTGGCAAAACGAATTGGAAATGGAAAAGATCACAGTAAAATTAAGCTAACTTAAAATTTGGACTGGACACTCATGGCGATACCACGTGGCGTGCAAACGCCACCCTAAACATTACAAGTTAGGTTATTGAGCACCTCTGGTACGATAACCGACGTGCTAGAGTTAAAGTGTGATGACCTTGAGTCAAAACACTGAAATACTACAAGTCGATATCATCCCAGAGTTAAAGTGTAGTGACCTTGAGTAAAATCAGAGAAAATCCAAGCCATGTTAGTCCAGAGTTAAAGTGTAATGACCTTGAGGCAAAAACTTGTAAAACACTTACATGAACAGAGTCGAAGAGCAGCGATGCTTACCGCATGCAAGCCTGAGACATACTGGCTGAGCGCCGTCACGTAGCTTAGGGACTCGATTAGGGTGGGGGTATTGCGAACACTTAGAGTAGAAGTGTAGTGGGTGACCTTGAACCAGACTTAGAGTAAAAGTGTAGTCGGTGACCTTGAACCACCCCTGAGGGGCGCCCCCCCCCCCTCCCCGTCCCCGTCTCCATTTTTTGGGGGGCGGACCCCCCCCCCCTCCGCCCCCGTCTCCGTTTTTTGGGGGGCGGAACCCCCCCCCGCCCCCCCCCCTCCGCCCCCGTCTCCGTTTTTTGGGGGGCGGACCCCCCCCCTCCGCCCCCCCTCCGCCCCCGTCTCCGTTTTTTGGGGGGCGGACCCACCCCCCCCCCCCCCTCCGCCCCCCCCTCCGCCCCCGTCTCCGTTTTTTGGGGGGCGGACCCCCCCCGGGGTGGACCTCCGCCCCATGCCGGGGGAGACCGGTGGGGATATAAGGCGGCCCGGCCACAGCCGGCTCGCAGTCCGCTCCCGAGCGTTGAACGTGAACGATCGGGACGGACAGCCATAGGCCTCACTAAACACTGAAAGGCGCCTTCACTGTTTAGCGAAGTCCACTCTAACTTTAAGACTTGTATTATTTCTAAGATATTGCGCTTGCGTTTGGGTATTGGGAAGTGTTTTATATGAGATTGTTTTACTTGTACCCTATGTCTCCTGTCTGTCTTGTTTGTCTTGTTTGTCATGTGTTTAATGTGTATGTGCTTGTTCCAGCATTAACCATGTTGAGCTCAATTGTGTGTTGTAAGTGTGTTATATTTAACTAAAGTGTATACGCTTGTTTTAGCATTTTCCCTTGAGCGTTTTTCACAGCTCAAATTAAATTGTAACGACAGGGAACGGGAGTAGGCCCCCGTGTAAAGCCACTTTTCATAATTGTTAGGCTCCTGCCAGGCATGCAAAAGGTTGCGGATGGCATTTGGGAGCATGTCCGTTTGTACGCTGGCATGCAAAAGGTTGCGGCGGCCTCTGCACTCGGACGAGGACGTAAGCCACTAGGGTGTCCTCAGTTAGTTTCCCTTCTGGAAACTCAAAATTATGTAAATAAATCTTTGTTAGCTATTTGTGTTTTTTAGTCCCCAAGGCCCCCGAACATTCGTGGTTCGCCATGGATGTACGGGGGCCGAAATTTTTTAATGTCCGTGTGGCCTTGACCCACAAAGGACTTGTAAAAAATTTACTGCATTGCTAAATTAAAAATATTAAAGATTACGGGAGTAAAGTTACTTTGAAGTATTGTTAGGCTCCTCTCAGGCATGCAACAGGTTGCGGCTGGGGTTGTGGGAGTATGTCCGTTTGTACGCTGGCATGCAAAAGGTTGCGGCGGCCTCTGCACTCGGACCGAGGACGTAAGCCATTAGGGTGTCCTCAGTTTGTTTCCTCCTGGAAACTCAAAATTATGTAAAGGAACTTTTGTTAGCTATTGAAAAGACAATGCAGTAAATGTTTACAAGTCTCGCGTGGCGAAGGGAACACGACATTGGATGTTGCCCTGTTGTCATAGTTGGGTCTCTTCGGAGGCTACAGCGATGACAACCCAAGTGCCCCACACCCCTATGGGGGTGTGGGGCTTAATTTTTTTAAAAGTTTTCTGTGACCTTGACCTAAATATATGAAAGTTTTCAAAATCTTTAACAGTAAGGTTTTTATTAACACAGTAAATATATTAAAGTACTTTGTCTTTTAAACTTTAATGGGTAGGCATTACTAACACACAAGTCCGTAGTTGTCCATAGTTGGGTCTCTTTAGAGACTATAGCGATGGCAACCTAAATGCCCCAGGTGGGGCTTTATTTTTTTTAAAGTTTTACGTGACCTCGACCTAAATATAGTAAAGACTGACACTGCACCTCCGCCCCCGCCCCCGCCCCCGCCCCCGCCCCCGCCCCCCTCTCCCCTTCTCCACCTCCACCCCCTACACCTCCACCCCATACACCTCCCCCCCCTACACCTCCACCCCTACACCCCCGCCCCCCCCTACACCTCCACCCCTACACCCCCGCCCCCACCCCTACCCCTACCCTATACCCTTGGGTGGGGCTCACCCGTGGTCGGTGGGGATATAAGGCGGCCGGGCCGCACGCACTTCTCATTCCGGTCCAAGCTCCCATACGGACAGGTTCTCTCTTACTCCTGAGATTTTTTTTTAGAACTTTACTTCTTTCTTCACATCTATTCTTTTCATTCATTACAATGGGTAAAATGGGCCTTAAGCTGAAGAACTACCCATCAGCTTCAACCTCGACCGACACGTCTCAACCCTCATCATCCTCCACTTCGATCCTGGAATACCTGATGACAGCAAACATCCTGAGCTGCCTGACGATGCCGCCGCCGCCACCGCCGCCACCACAGCCCGCATCAATGCCCAGCCTGTCCCCATTGCCGCCGACAGTGGAAGAGGCTGGTGCACCGCCATCGTCAGGAGAACTCATCGTCAAGTCGTCAGGTCGAGTCCCGGTAGCCTCTCCAGCACTCTCTCTGCTATCGGACTCAGGATCGGAGTCTGCGGTTTTTGAAGAGACGTCCAGGTCGAGGATCACTCCCTACAGCAGAACCCGGAAAATTTTATCCTATACCAAATCCCAATGTCCCTTACCCATATCCCCCATGCCGTCCACACCAACCAAACCACCCCGTAAATCCATCTTTTCCCCTGAACTTCCCACTATTGACCTGCCATCCAAATCGCCTCAAAAATCCATCCTTTCCCCCGAACTTCCCACCATAGACCTAACACGTTCCCCTACCCCACCCAAAATTGTTTGCTCCATTCCTCTTGACCAATCTTTGCCCCTTCTACCCCCTTCCACCCCCATTCCTTCTAGCCAGCCTAATTCGGAGAAGCTCCAAGACACTCCACTAAAGAGTCCAACACAAAAACGTAAGCGTGTTAAAGCCCCTGCTGGCAAGGGTAAGAAATGCGATTACGCTTGGATGTCAAGTAAGTTTGGGGTTTTGTGTTGCCAGAATCTTGCCTGTGCAGAAGGCGATCGCTGCCAACGACACCTTAAAAGTACAGTCAAATTTCGGCAATTCAAACCCTACACTCTTTATATTAAGCCTAAAACGTTCAAGTTCAGACATCCCCACGGCCCGCAACCACGGGATATTAGAAGGCTAAAGGTTGATGAAAAATATTATTTTATTGGTCAGACCTATGGAGCAGGTAATAAAAAAGTAGAAATCGTTGTAAAAGGTGAAGGCCACCTTTGTACAATGCAAGTACCACCTCGGATGGTACAAAGAGAATTTTTCATCCCTAAAGCCTATCTAATACGAAGGGAAGGATGCCAAACCGTGTGGGAAATGGACTAGGACATGGGCCCACTAAAAAAAAAAAAAAAATTCAAAATTGTTAGGTTGTGTTGGACAATATTTAAAAGTCTTTTTCCAAATTATTTTTCCAAATTTAGTCTTAACCCTCTTAAAGTAAGGGAGAGGGGTATTATACAAGTCAGGTAAAAAAAAAAAAAACACTTGACTTGTATAATACTTTAACCTGGCGGTGATGTAAAGTCACTGGGACAATCTCAAACCGTGTCCTTGAGGGTGAAGACTAAGTTACAAAAATCTTTAACAAATAAAAACTTACCTCCAAACACTTGTAGCTTGCTACAAGTGTTTGGAGGTAAAAATTTTTCAAAGTTTGAATGACCTTGACCCATATAAATTACTGTTTAAGGTAAAGTGCTAACCTTACAACTAATGTCGTGTATCACGTGATACCCCCCACTCTAATGCTCTTACTAAGCTTGTATGAGCCGTTCATTTGCTTCAGTCTGTTTCTGTACTCCGTGTAAACATGTCACGGTACAATTACAAAGGTGGTGACTTCTTGATAGATCAACACAATGCTTGGGAAGTGCTAAATCGGCATAGAATGGAAGTTGAGTATTGTATAAGACGAGATGGGTCTACATTTTATCTATGTATTATAAACAACCAAACTCATATGTATGAACACTGGACAAAAATTAATTATAACAACATAGATGAGCTGTTTGCTTGGGCTTTTGAGGTGTGTAAAGGTATTGAAGAAACCAAAATGATGGGTGTGCTAAAGGTATGTAAAACCGATGACCGCGAAGACTAAGGGAAATTTATTGGAAGTCCTAAACCCCCCCCCCGCCCCCGCCCCCGCCCCCCGCCACCTCCCCCACCCCCTCCCACACCCCGCCCCCTCCCCCACCCCCACCCCCACCCCACCCCGCCCCGCCCTGCCCCCCACCACTACAAATAGGTATATATAGGAGTGGTAATCCACTGCCCGCTCATTCAGCTTGCAACTGTTAAGCCGAACGTCTCGTACCATGTCTGGCAACGCTTCAGCTTCTGCTTCTAACTCCGGCTCAGGTGTTGGGCCGATCCGATCGGGGCCTTCGTCAAGAAGTCGTGTCCGTTCTCCGGCTTTGGTCCTGTGAGGAAGGAGTTGCGAAGCAGCGGAGCCTCTCAACCAACCACGTCGGACGCATCAACTCAGACCTCGCCAAGCATCATCGAGTGGTACAATGAAGTGATAGAGGAAAGGGACAGAATGTTAGAGAATACTCGCAGTGAGCTACTTCATATCCGGAGTAAATGGGAGAAACTAATTAGGAAGTGTGAAAGCCTGTTGGACAGTGATGATAGTGAGGATGAGAGTGGATAGGTGTGTGGGTAAAGACTTGGACTGGGACTTGTGTGTTTGTATGAATGTGTGCGTGAATGTGAAATACAGAGCGGGGGATAGATCACTCTGTGGCAATGGACTAACATGCCACTTAGTGATCTATCCCCCGTTCTGGTAATGTTTTTGGATGGCCTTGACCCACTTTACCAAGGCTAGCCAGTACCCCCACCACTGATAAGTGTATATATACGGGTATTGATGTGCAGTTTGGTTATTCTGCTTTGTACCGCTTAGCTGAATACTACATCTTAACATGGCTTCCAACTCTAGGTCTTCCTCTTCTTCAAGAAGGCGTGCTGCCAACGTCCTGCCTGCTACTCGTGGACCTGCTCGACCATTCCATAGCATAACTGTTGCTCGGGCAAACGCCTGCAAAGCTCCGATGCTACGGACCTTGCTGGAGGTGAGCCAAGACGGGCAAGGCTTGCTCAGTCCTGGTCAACGGCAGGAGCAAGAAAGGCGTATGGCGTACTTTAGGCTGCAGGGTGTAGTTCCCAGCTTGAAGTTAGGTGATCCCAGAGTAGCAAGCATCAACGAGGCAGCAGACTACATATCACACCTTCACAGTGTTTTAGAAGTAAAGGACCAACAGATTGAAAACCTAAAAGAACAATTGAAACAATTTAATTTTAACCCGATGGAGTTTGTAGAAACGGAGATGAGTGATAGTGATGATGAAGGAAGTGAATATATATTAGGTATGTAATGAAAGACTTGGACAGGGACATGTGTGTGTGTGTGTGTGTGTGTGTGTGTGTGTGTGTGTGTGTGTGTGTAGAATACAGAGCGGGGGATAGACTACTTTGCGGCAATGGACTAGCATGCTGCTTAGTGGTCTATCCCCCGCTCAAAGGGTACTTTTGAATGACCTTGACCCACTTTAAACGAAGGACAACCGGTTAACTGGTATAAAAGAGGGGGTCTGTACATCCCGACTTCATTCTGCTTTGGACCTTCCAGTGGAACGCTAGAAAATGAGTGGATCACTGATCATTGGTAAGGAGTGGGAGTATGTAACCATAAACTATTTAAACTGTAGAGGGATGTTGAAGAAGGTGTATGATAATGTTAAAAGAATGGTTGTTGAAGAAGGTAGGGTAGTGATTGTAGCGTGGAAGAAGAAGCAGTATACAGGACAACAAGTGAGAGCAAGTGACTTTGGGGGGAATAGTGTGTTTCAAATTGGACGAGCGAACTTGGTTAATTTGGACATTGTGTTTTGGGACTTGGAAAGGTTAATTGAAAATAGTGGCAAACATGGGGAACTCTTAATTGGCAGGGAGGACAGAGTATATGAGTAAGTGTAAAAGACTGGGGGCTTATGTGTGTGTGTGTGTGTGTGTGTGTGTGTGTGTGTGTAAGGACTAGGACTTGTGTGGAATACAGAGCGGGGGATAGATCACTTTGCGGCAATGGACTAGCATGCTGCTTAGTGGTCTATCCCCCGCTCAAAGGGTATTATTGGATGGCCTTGACCCATATAAAGGTAGAGGGGGAATGGGTAATGGGGGGGATTGGTATATATGTAGGACTGATGAATAAAGCATTTAGTCAAGCATTTGTCTAGACACTATCAACAACGATGGAGAGCTTCAGTGTTGAGTTCATCCTCTTGGAAGAAGACATCAACGAAGTGGTGGAACTTATAGAGGATAAGACCAGCCAGGGCACATTGGAACTTGTGAATTGCGAACCGTTGGACAATGCCGCAATCGATAAGATTGCATATTTCATGATGCATTTGTATAACGAACAAACAACCAATATGGAGTTTGTGCAGTACCTTTATCAAAACCAAGTAAACGTGCGAGTGACAATTACTTGGTGGCAGTAATAATAAAGTGTAACATATGGATGTGGACTTGGATGTGGACTTGGACTTGAGTGTGGTCTGCGGAATAGAGCGGGGGATAGATCACTTTGCGGCAATGGACTAGCATGCTGCTTAGTGGTCTATCCCCCGCTCAAAGGGTATCTTTACGTGACCTTGACCCACATAAAATGTATAGTTGGTGGGGGTATAAAAAGGGCAAACCAATTGGATAGATACACCACTTTCATACCATGGCTCCACTTGACAACACCGTGTTCCATCGCGACAGAATTCTTTCAATTCTGGAGGTAATACCTGTAGAAGTTATAGAAGCAGAGGACCAACTACCTGCGGTTGACCAGGAAGAGGAGGAGGAAGAAATTATGGATATTGAAACGGACTCTGACGAAGCTGGTTTAACGGATAATGAAATGGACTTGCACGCCTACGAAACATTAGAGTCATCATCTGAGTCGGAAATTGAAGAAGAAGAAGAACAAGACACTCCTCATCGTCCAATGGATAGGACGTTAGTAGCCAGAAGAATTATGTATTGTCATCGCTACCTATTTCGTGATGAGAATGAGTCCGACTCTGATGGTGATGTTTCACCTTTGTAAAAAGTTTAAACAAAAAGTTAAAAAAAGAATGTGAGCGGGGGATAGAGCACTTTGTAGTAAATGATGCTGCTTAGTGCTCTATCCCCCGCTCAAAATAATAATTCCAAATGGCCTTGACCTATATAAATTTTGCTCAAACAGACGTCTTTAAAAAAACTTGTACAAATTATTGAATCTAGACCAAATATCATCAATTTATCAAGCCTACTGATAAATTTATTACAAACGGTTGTGTAAAGGCTAAATTTAGCACATGATTGATAACCTGTTTCTATATGACGTCACTTTCCCCACCTATCTGCCTCGCATATAAAGGATCCCTGTGGAGTGCGCTGCTCATTATTGCGTGGACATTCACAGAGTGTGCATTCAAAGCCAAACTGTTTGAAATGGCTCTTTGCGACATTTGTGGGGAAATCTTTCAAGACGAAGATCTTTTCACCCTACACAGAGAATTACATGAAGACGAAGATAAAAAAGAAGATATTACCATAGATGAAATAGACTTAGACTCAATTGACCGGTTTTTGGAAGAGCATCAGAAGCAGACGGAATACTGGGACAGCTATCTACAGCAAATGCAAAGAAGAAGACCTAGTGTGATACAATTTGCTGGTGCTGGACCATCTACTGCTACAAGACCTATTGAAGAAGAGGACACCGAAGAAGAGGACACCGAAGAAGAGGATATGGAAGAAGAAGAACTGGAAGATGTAAGACAACTGCGCACCACGGCCTTGCCAGGACGAGTTGTAACACATTTTAAAATTAATAACGTTCAATTGGAACTGGAAACATTCATAACCCAGGCTAAGGAACTTGTTGGTCAAACTTTGAGGGAAGAATTACAAAGGCTAAATTTTATTAAATTTGGAATGGTGTTAGAGGCTATGTTTAACAATACTGATGGTGAAACAGCATTGAGAGCATTCATTACCAAAAATCGAACCCTTACCTTCACCTCCGACATTGATGATATTATTGAAGAATGCTTGGAGGAACTTATAACCAAACTCCAAGAACATGAAGGAAGAGGATCTGGATGGACTTTGTCATCAATCGAAGGTATGGATGTTAGGGTTCATAAACATGGATATGGTTTAAGAGGTAGTAGTTTTATCCCTCTACCAAAGAAGATCCAAAACACTAACTCGTGTAGAAATGTTCAAAATGAGGGTAATGAATGTTTCAAGTATGCAATGTTAACCAAGTATGTTAAAAACAATCCTTGTAGAGTTGGTAGAGAATACTACGAGAATGAACACCGATACAACTTTCAAGGTCTTACTTACCCAGTTACTTTAAAAGATATTGACAAATTTGAAAAGAAAAATCCTGGCGTTTCAGTCAATGTTTTTGGTCTGGATGATTCGAACAACGTTTATCCTTTGCGGGTAGTAAAGGTTGAGCAAAGAAACCACACGGATTTGCTATTGATAACTAAGGGTGAAATTTCTCATTATGTATGGATAAAGGACTTTGAAGCCTTAGTTGTAAAACAATTGACCAAAAGAGTAAATAGGATTACAGTTTGCAAGAGATGTTTCTGCTTTTCTTGGAAAGATTCAAGACATGGAGGATTGGACTGGTTGTCGGAACATAAAAGACTTTGCAACGAAAATTATGAAGTAAAGATAAGTCTTCCACCGCCTACCCGAGCTACAATACAATTTAACAAGACAGTTCACCAATACCGAATTCCACTAGTGGTCTACGCAGATTTTGAATCAACGTTAGTACCACAGGAGCTGCCGGACGGCGAAGTGACTAGAAGAACAAAATATCAGTTGCATCAACCCAACAGTTTTTGTTTACTAGTTAAATCAACCTTGTCTGAAAACCAATTGCAAGACTATGGTTTAACATCCACTCCAATACTCTACCGTGGTGAAGAAGCCGCTAAGTATTTTGTAGACCAACTGTACGATATTGCTGGAAAGGTTCAACGCTTGTTCGGTAATATTGTACCTATGGAACCTTTAAACCAAAATCAACAAGAAGAATACAATTCAGCATCAAGATGTTATTTATGCAAAAAGAGCTTCAGTGAAGAAAATCCAAAAGTAAGAGATCACGATCACCTGACAGGGTTATACAGAGGAGCTGCTTGTAATTCATGCAATATAAATTACAAACTGCCAAACTTTATTCCTGTCGTTTTACACAATCTTAGCGGCTACGACTCCCACTTTATTATCCCGGAGTTAGGAAGAGATGACGGTAAAATTGATGTTCTTGCTACAACATTGGAAAAGTACATTAGCTTTTCAAAAACAGTAGGTAAAATTAAACTTCGCTTCGTAGACTCTTACAGATTTATGGCATCTAGTTTAGCCAAATTGTCAGAGAACCTAAGAAGAGAAGACCTAAAAGAAACCAGAAAAATTGTACCTGAAGATAAATTAGACCTAGTATTACGGAAAGGAGTTTTCCCCTATGATTACATAACGTCTGCAGAAAAATTCGAAGAAACCAGTCTGCCACCGATTGAAGCCTTCAACAGCAAATTAAACGAAAGTGAAATCACCGTTGAAGACTACAATCATGCTTGTAATGTTTGGAACCAACTAAACATTCAAACCTTAGGGGAATATTCTGACTTTTATATAAAATTGGACGTAACTCTGCTGTGCGATGTGATGGAAGAATTTCGAAACACCTGCTTCTCCGCCTATGGACTGGACCCTCTACACTCGTACACATCTCCAGGATTAGCATGGCAAGCTATGCTAAAGTCAACCAACTGTCGACTGGAACTTCTAACGGATATTGATATGGTGCTTATGATGGAATCTGGTGTACGGGGCGGTTTGACACAAGCTGTAACACGTCATGTCAAAGCCAACAACAAGTACATCCCCGGCTTCGACGAGCAACAACCATCGGTCTACCTTGGCTACTTTGACGCAAACAACCTTTATGGTTGGGCAATGTCAAATCCGCTTCCCTACGCTGACTTCAAATGGATTGACCCGGCCGCCATCGGTGACATCTCACAGATTCCGAAAAATGGTCCAAAAGGCTATATTTTGGACTGTGATTTTGAATATCCGGAGCACCTTCATGACCATCACTACGACTTGCCTCTCCTAGCCAAAACTGAAGTTTCACCGACAGGAAGATGGCCAAAATTGATGATGACCTTGGAGAATAAAGATCGCTATGTGGCTCACTACTGGGTAGTTCAACAGGCTCTCGAATTGGGTCTACGTATAGTGAGAATTCATAGAGCAATTGAATTCACCCAGTCTTGTTGGTTGAAACCATATATTGATTCCAACACTACAAGAAGAGCTGCAGCGACAACAGCATTTGAAAAGGACTTCTATAAATTAATGAACAATGCCATCTTTGGGAAGACCTTGGAGAACAAAAGAAAACACAAAAATGTAAAATTAGTGAGTGATCCTAGGAAATTGGAAAAATTAGTGCAAAAACCAAATTTCGGAACATCCATGATTATAAAAGAAAATCTAGTTGCTGTCAGTATGAAGAAAACAACAATAGTCATGGACCGTCCGTTATACATAGGTATGTCGATTTTGGACATAAGTAAAACCCTGATGTATGATTTCCATTATAACAAAATGGTTAAACACTACGGAAGGGAAAACATTGGAGTCGCATACATGGATACGGACGCGTTTATCTACTGGATAAAGACTTTGGACATGTATGAAGACCTAAGGACCTTAAATACAAAGAAGATTTCGACTTTTCTGACTATCCGAAGAACCATCCAAATTTTAATGAAAAAAATAAAAAAGTAATTGGAAAATTTAAAGATGAAGCAAATGGAATGCCTTTAGAAGAAATAGTGGCGCTGATGGCAAAATTGTATTCATTTAAGATGTACCACGAGAACAACACACCGACAGTGAAAAAAGCAAAAGGAGTGAAGACATCTTATTTGAAAAAACAAGTAACATTTGACCACTACAAGACTTGTTTGTTTGAAGATACTACAATATCAGCAACATTCAACAATATCCGAAGCTTCAAGCATCAAGTCTACAGTTTCACCGAAATTAAAAAAGCACTGTCAGCTCGGGATGATAAAAGACATATTTTGCCTGACAAAATCCACACTCTTCCTTTCGGCCATTACTCCCTAAACCCTATCAACTAGTAACCTATTCTTCGTCCTTCTACAACTTCGACCTTATTCCTTTCTCCTTCCGTAAAAAAATGGGGAACACGGCAAGTCCAACGCCGTGTTCCCCATTTTTTTACACAAGTTTGGATGACCTTGACCCCATATAAATGATGTGAATATTTAAAACAACATTCATTGTGATTATACATGTGATACAACAAACATTGAAACCTGCAATATGAAGGACTTGAAGCAACAAATTGTCAACGAACTTCATAAACCTGCAAGAAGAAAGTTTCCACGAAGAAATACGGTGATAAAAGGAATTAATGATTTATATCAAGCAGATTTAATAGAAATGATTCCTTATAGCAAACAAAATAAAGGATATAAATACATATTAACTGTTATTAACTGCTTTTCAAAAATGGCAGATGCTTTACCGCTAAAAGATAAAAGTGGTAAAAGTGTTACAAAAGCAATGGAAATAGCTATACAAAGAGACAAACATACTATTAAACATTTACAAACTGATGATGGAAAAGAATATTTTAATAAGGAATTTGCAAATTTAATGAAAAAACACAATATAAACCATTATTCAACCAATTCAGAGGTAAAAGCCTCAATAATTGAAAGATTCAACAGATCCTTAAAAAGTGCAATGTATAAAATGTTTTCCAAAAGAGGATCGCACATATGGATTGATATATTACCGAAACTTATAAACGATTATAATAACAAGTTTCACAGAACTATTGGGATGAAACCAAACCAGGTGACTAGCAAAAATGAAAAACTGGTATTAAAACGTATAAAAACGAATACTAAACCAAAAGTTGAAAAACTAAAGCCTAAAAAATTTAATGTGGGTGATAAAGTGCGAATAAGTAAATATAAAGGTGTATTCAGTAAAAGATATCTGCCAAATTGGACCAATGAGGTCTTTACTGTATTCAAAGTACAACCTACAGTACCCGAGACATATATTTTAAAGGATAATAAAGGACAATTGCTTGAAGGAGGGTTTTATGGACATGAAATGTTAAAATCAACAGTAGGCGATGTATATTTAGTTGAAAAGGTGTTGCAACGGAAAAAAGATAAGGTTAAAGTACGATGGTTAGGATTTAATAAGACGGAAGATTCTTGGATACCTAAAAAGGATTTGATATAACGATAGAGAATCATTTTAGGTTGAACCATTACAAAGGATGGAGATAGTACCACAAAAAGAGAGTTTTACTATTAATAATATAGATGAACTCACAGTGGATAATTCAGAATTCAATAGTGGGAAACATGGCAATTTGTTACCAAACACCGTGCGCTGTCTGGTTACCGGACCTTCCAACTGTGGAAAAACTAATGTAGTATTCAATTTGATTACAAACCCTAAAGGATTACGTTTTAATAATTTATATGTATTTTCAAAATCACTACAACAACCAAAGTATCAATTATTGGAAAAGATACTAAGTAATGTGCCTGAAGTTAAATACCTAAAATTTAATGCAAGTGAGAGTGTCATGCAACCACAAGAAGCTAAACCATTCTCCGTGTTCATATTTGACGATGTATCTTGTGAAAACCAAAACACGATAAGAAATTACTTCGCTATGGGTCGACATAACAACATAGATAGTATTTATATTGGTCAAACTTACAGCAAAATACCGAAACAACTCATTAGAGACAATGCAAACATGTTAATTGTATTTAAACAGGACGAAACCAACCTAAAACATATATATTTTGATCATGTAAATGCGGATATGACATTTGAACGATTTAAAGAGTTATGTGGAAAGGCTTGGGCTGAAAAGTATGGGTTTCTAACAATTATGAAGGAACAACCGCTAAACAATGGTCGATACAGGATAGGATTTGATAGATTTATATTAATACATTGAACATGGTATAAAACATTCATTGTTGTACAACACGTCTTGCTACAAACATGGTTAACCAAGAAAAATTAGTAAAAGAAATAAAATCACTTAGTGATTCTATTCGGGCTAAAAACAGAGCATGAAAACTAGGTATTAGCGAGAGGGAGAAATTCCTTGAATCTACTTTTAAACCTATTACTGAACCTTTAAAACAATTAAACAAAAAATTCGCTAAACCTGTATTGGAAGGAGATGCGATTGCACCTATCACAAAGTTTGAAAGAGAAAGTGTAAAA
The DNA here is from genome assembly GCA_030545055.2 of Neoaliturus tenellus. Classification (NCBI taxonomy): domain Eukaryota; kingdom Metazoa; phylum Arthropoda; class Insecta; order Hemiptera; family Cicadellidae; genus Neoaliturus; species Neoaliturus tenellus. Next base: position 46,139,130 of record CM061535.1, on the reverse strand, counting down.
TATGAAGGTTTTAGTGACGAAGACCCGGAATCCTCTACATATAGTGGCTTTACCGGAGCAGAATCTGAAAGAGAGCTAGAATCACCAGGATATAGTGAAAGGGGACCTGAAGAAGCACCAACTGCTAGTGAAGAGGAAAAAAGAGAAGAGGCAAGAGAAGGACCGTCAAACATAAGCTTGTTGGGTGAAAACATTCATAACAAAGGACCTTTAGGAAGGAAATACATGGTAAAAATGTTACTCGGAACAATTCCTAATAAGAATTACCATAGTTATGGAGCGAGATTAACAGAAGATGGTTTAATGATAGGTAATAGCCCGTTAAACGTTGACGAACATGATAATATTGTTGTTGGTGATCAAAGATATAAGGGCACAAAAGGATTATTTGAATTATTATTTGAAAATAAGCCTTCAGTATCGTTAGTAAAGGAAAAAGACATGGAAGCATATAAAAAGATTTTGGAACAGACAAATGCATATAGGAGAAAGTATTTACCTGACCAGCTTCCTTTTAGATCTAAGTCTTTAAAATATAGAGAATTTGTATCCAAGTTAATACCAACTAGAAGACAAACAATGCCGTTAACACAAAGAAAACCTGTAAAACGAAGATTTATGGCATCCACTTTGGATGTAAGTGCTCAGGAACGAAGAAAAAGAAGGAAGTCTGTTACAGGTACAGGTTTAATGAAGAAACTATATAACACAAATGTGATTTATTACAATAATATCAATAAATTGGTGGATAGAATGAAACTAATACATGAAGCTAAAGAAGCGGGTCATACAGGATTGGAAAACGAATGGGTGGCTTTAGTGGATGAACTCCGAAACCGTGGGGTAATCTTTTAAAAATGCGTTACTCCTTAGAGTACTATTCAGTTGCACCATGAGTGTTGACAAGTTCGGACGTTACTCCTCGGATGGGTTATATTATGCGAATAGTTTAAAAAGAAGTGCTGGTTTACCACAAACACCTGATGGAGATTATGATATGAGTAATAAAAGGTTAAAAAACATAAAAGATCCTTCGGATGAAAACGATGCAATAAACTTAAAAATATTAAAGGAAAAGATATCGCCAACATTAAAACTACAAAATAACACATATGACGCAGAAGATCATAGAATTATCAACGTTGGTAAACCAAATCAAAACGGTGATGCGATAAACAAAGGTTATTTGTCATCTGAATTAAAAAATACGTTAAAATTCAATGGGAAAACGTATAGTGCCAACAATAAACGTATATCCAACGTAGATGACCCTAAAGATGCAAAAGACAGCGTAAATAGACGCTATTTACATTCTTTGATACCTGAAAAGACAAAAGATGGATTTTCTTTTTATAAATTTGTTATTAATGATATAGGTTATCCAAAAACTGAAAACGATGCTGTAAATCTAAAATATATTAAAGATCATTGCATCATACGTGATGTAGGGGTTATAGATTGTTTTAATAATTGTTTAGCAAATGTTAAAGATGGTTCGGCGCCATCAGATGGTGCAACAGTGGGTCAAATGATGGAAACCTTAAAACAAGAAACAACCTCTTTTGTAAAACAAGATCAAGTAGTATCGAAGCAAGGGGATGAATTTGTTCAAGGTAATGAAAAATTTAATTTATTAACATACAAAAATAATGCTTGGGATTGCATGGATAAAAAGTTATCAAATATGGGATGGGGTTATGAAAAACATGATGCAGCTGCTTTATCACAAACCGTACATCTAGATCCAGATCGATATTTTAGATGGTTTACATGTAATAATAGAGTGATAAGAGACTTGGCACAAGGAAGAGAAGCAAATGATGCTGCAACTGTAGGACAGACCATTACAACATCATTAAAGGATAGTAAAGTGTATAATTGTAATAATAAACGTATAACAAACCTTAAAGACCCTGAACATGTAGATAATGCTGTCACTGTTAATTTTCTTGTAAAAGTTTTAGGTAATGCGATATTTGATTTACACAATCATTTTACACCAGATATTCTTCAAGGAAAATCAGGTCATAATACTTATGATGAATCCATGAGAGGTGAGTATATTAAACGAGAAATTTATAATAAATACTTTATTAACCCTAAAACGAAACAGTTTAGATCATTAGATTGGGGTGATATTGATATTTAAGTAAATAACTCAATAAATGACTTCATTTATGTGCAACCTGTCATAGAGTTAACACATGAGTTGCACATTGCCATTATAAAAGGACAATAATGACGTTCAAGTACATCAGTCCATATCGAGACACTGCAAGAAAAGGAGGTGGGATCACGTCCACAGCGGTTTCTCTGTTAAGTAAAGCAGTAGGATCCATAGTAGGATCCATAGTAAATAGAGCAATAGACGCATTACCATACGAATTTCATATACCAGGAGGTTATCAGTATTGCGGACCAGGAACTAAATTGAAAAAACGAGTGGAAAGAGGCGATCCTGGCATAAACAAGTTAGATCAGGCTTGTAAAGAACACGATATCGCATATTCCACGTTTGCCGATTCAAAAAATAGATCAATAGCTGACAAAAAGCTTGCGGACATAGCTTGGCAACGAGTAAAATCAAGTGACGCTAGCATAGCAGAAAAAGCAGCAGCTTTAGCAGTAACAGCAGGTATGAAGGCTAAAACAGCAGTAGGAGGTGGAAGAAGGAGGAGAAGGAGAGTAAAAAGGAGGTCAACCACAAGAAAACATGGAGGAAATATAAGAAGACGACGATCTAGCAGAAAAGGCAGGAAGAAGCCCACCGTGTGGTCAATGGTAAAAAACGGGGCAGGTCTTTACCTAAGACCTTATCGTGCATATTAAATGAAAAAAATCAATTGGTCATACCACTTAAAGCATTAACCAATATTGAATTATTTAAATATATTTCCTGTTTAAAAATACCATTTTTCCGCGGTGTGTTTATGAAAGACAGTTTACCAAAGAAAATGTGGCAAAATGAGACTGGAATTGTAAATTTAGATAATACTGAAGGGCCTGGCACCCATTGGGTTTGTTATAAGAAACTAAATAACAATGTATATTATTTTGATAGTTTCGGTAATTTGCCACCACCAAAAGAACTTCAAAATTACTTTAAATCTGCTAAAAACATATATTATAACTATAAAAGAGAACAACCTGATAATACTTCAATATGCGGCCATTTATGTTTGGAATTTCTAGCTAAAAGTATCAGTTACTATTGAGATGTCTTCCTATACGGTATCATTAACAGGAAAATCGTCCACTTTACGAAGTATCCTTTTTCCAGCGTTACGCTTGCAAAAAGGAAGGTTTTGGGAGGCGGCACTATTGGATTTTACAACTTACAACTCTATTCCCAATGTTACGGAAGGTAAAAATAACGTATTGCATTATTATAAGGGAAAAGATGCCAGTGGGAAGTTTACAGACTTACAAGAGTGCAGGTTACCCACAGGTTCTTATGAAATTGATCATATAAATGAATTTTTGCAAACTAAAATGGGAAAAGACAATATAACATTAAAAGGTAATAATAATACGATGAAAGCTGAAATTACTTCCAAATATTATATAGATTTTACTCAACCAAACTCAATTGGTGATTTATTAGGATTTTCCAACGATGAGCCTGTTTTAGAACCAGATGTAACACATTCCGGTAAGAAAACAGTAACAATATTAAAAGTCAATAGTATAGACATAACTTGCAACATTATACAAGGAGCTTACAGGGATGGGGCTAACACCCATATCATACATACATTTTACCCAAGTGTACCACCTGGATTTAAAATTGTTGAAAAGCCACAAAACCTGGTATATCTACCGTTGAACACCACTTTCATTTCAGACATCGTGTTGAGCGTATTGGATCAAGACGGTAACTTGGTAGACTTCAGAGAAGAGCCTATTACGATTAGATTACATTTAAAATCGACACTTTAATACAAAACCATGGGTTTAACATTTAAAAGCGAACAACCTACGGGAAACCGCATTAGTAGCTCTTCAGCTGTGGAGGAGTTAACACGCGAGAACATTCGTTTCTTAGAGAGAGTTGGATTAAAATTAACCGATTATGGATATACTGGATATAGCGCAGGGTCCAACATTCGACGAAACCCTATGGGAAAAAGAATATCACACCCACAACCCTTACACTTCATCGAAATTAAACAATAACGATGAAATTCGTATTCCCATACAACATCAAGACATTTACACACTACCATGTGAAAGTTACTTGTATATTGAAGGAAAAGTTACTAAAAAGGACGGTACTACTACTGGTACAACAGTTCCATTTCTAAATAATCCTATGGCTTTCCTTTTTGATGAAATTAGATATGAAATATCAGGTGTAACAGTTGATTCTACTAAAAAAGTAGGTATTACAACAACTTTAAAAGGGATAACATCTATATCACCTAATGAAACCAATTTACTTCAACCTGCCGGATGGGTTTTACCTGAACATGATACAATCACTCCAAATACAAATGGATATTTTGATTTTCATATCCCATTACGTTTGTTGCTTGGATTTGCTGAAGACTATAGAAAAATAATATTAAATGTTAAACAAGAATTAGTTTTATTGAGATCTTCTAACGATAAAGACATTATTAAAGCTCCAGATGGTACAACAGATGCAAACTTAGAATGGAAATTAACATTAGACAAAATTGTATGGAAAGTTCCACATGTTAAATTAGCTGACGAGCATAGAATGCTACTATTAAGGAAGTTAAAGGCTGATCGTGATATTGTAATTCCTTTTAGAAGTTGGGAATTCCATGAACATCCAAGCTTGCCAGCTACGGATCGTCACACTTGGACTGTTAAAACATCTAATTACGTAGAACGAGCCAGGTATATTATATTTGGTTTACAAACAGGTAGGAGGGACAGCATCACAAAACATGCAGGCAAGTTTGATCATTGCAACTTAAAAAATATTAAAGTTTATTTGAATTCACAATTTTTCCCCTATGACAATTTGAATGTGTCATTCGCTAATAAAAAGTACAGTATATTATACGATATGTATGCGAGATTCCAAAATTCATATTACGGTAAAATAAATACACCTTTACTATCACCAGAAGAATACTTAGATGGTTACACAATAGTTGTAATTGATTGTTCTAAACAAAATGAATCAGTAAAATCATCAAGTGTTGACATGAAGATTGAAATGGAGTTTACTGCAACTATACCTGCAAATACAACTGCATACTGTTTAATTTTACATGATAAAATTGTAACATACACACCTTTAACTGGAATTGTTAAAAATGTATTGTAAAAAACCGGTTTTGTTCCATTCCGCGAGTATAAAAGCAGAGCGTACAGGCCGCTCCTCATCAGTTTGTTGTCTACTGTTGTATGGGTAGCATCGTATTCAATATGGCTTCTCCTAGTGGTACACCTGAAAATGTGGTAGATATTGAGAAGGAGATATCTGAGTTTTTAGATCTTCAAGGTCACCAGGAAGGAGGTGAACAAAACATTTGCGGACAACTTCACGCCAGTAATAATGTCGAAGAAAAAGGTAAAAGAAGAAAGAATATACAAAAGAGAAAAAGGGATATTGAAGATAATATTTCTCCAAACATATTGAGTGAGGTATTTTTGCGAATATTTTACCCAATCTCTTCCAGTTTGGACAAAAGTGTTTTAATCGGTGTTATGAAATCGACAGATTATTCCCCTACTGTAATTTTAACTCATGGACCCAAAATGATTTTGTTTACGGACAGTGCTTGGGAATCGTTTATGAAACACTTGCATCTGCTAGAATGCTATTTAAGTAGTAACATGTTTGGAAGAAAGACAAGAGTAGGACTTTTGGATTCAAATGTGGAAATCGATATTATTAAGCATCGTGGTGATCATCAGCTGCGGTTTAGAGACACAACAAGACATGATAACAAAATTCAACTTAATCGAGAGGAGTTTTTCATTTTAACTTGTGCTACTGAACCAATAACAAGATACTTGAGACAACTGGTGTTTTCAAGTTCGATTATTAAAGATTATCTGGAAGACACTTTGGACAAACAACCGGACGCACCTATATTATATGGACCTGTGGATACTTCTATATTTAATAGGGTTCCTCATGAAGTACAGATGTGGAGACAATTGGAAAAGTACGCTCAACTACATAAGAAATCAGTAAAACAGGAAGAAGCGGAAGATGGAGGAGAAGAATCAAGTGTTAGTGATGAAAATGAAAACAAGGAAAATATAAAGATGGAAACTTAAATGACAATGGTTAGTTTTTAAAACAATAACCAACATTTTGTGGGGTTAGGCCTATTGGGGACGGTGCCCACGTTAAATATACACCAACGCGCCAACAACTGTACGGCCTGGTATAAAAGTAGTACCTACCGTGGTGTGGAAATCAGTTGACCTCCTGACTTCGTAATGAGCAGACGTGTGACCTTCAAAATGGACAAGGGAGAAGAAGAACAAGTAAAGTCCAAGCCTGGTATTATTGAGTTTCAAGCGTTTCGTGGTAATGATGATAGATTCATTATAAAAGAACTTGTGTTTTTGGACATGAATACAAGTGTTCCTTATTCGTTTTTATTTAAACCACCATGTTCTTATTCGTCTTTAACTAGTAAAGCCGCTACTACCAACAGATGGATTTCAAAACACTTCCATCATATCGATTGGTATGATGGTTTTACAAGTTACACGGACTTGTATCACATTATGCATCACTTTTCAGACAAGTTTACCAATATTTACACAAAGGGGCTGGAAAAGAAAAGATGGATCGAAGGATTTACTCATGTTCCGGTTAATGATGTGGAATTGGATAAGAATTATCAATACATGCTGGAAACCATATGTATTTGTACAAAAAGCCCAGAACATGATAAAGATAGACATTGCGCTTTGAAAAATGCCTATAAACTCGCCTCTTACCTTCAAAGTGGGAAAGTGGGGAGTGGTGGGGGTAACGGATAGTATATAAGTGGGGAGCAGACAGGGACCTGGCATGAGTATTACTCGAGATTCCGAGACGACAACATCTCCGAGCAAGAAGACGATCTGTAACCTGACCATGGCATCTCACCAGTTCCTTCAGACTTTGGTCGAGCAGTTCAATGCTCACTCCAAGTCAACAATATTACCTGTAAAGAAGTGCTCGGAACTAAAAGACGAGAAGCACTACATAATCCATGCTATGAAGAAGATGGAGACTACAGTTGGGGAGGCCATCTGCTGCAGTCTCAGCGAGGCACCGTTTACTCCGGGGGATGAACCAAAGTTCCAGGTGTACCTGCCCAAGAGATTCGTCCATCTTCTACAAAACGAGGATCTTCGCTCTATTCAACCCGGGTGTCTATACCTGGTGTTCACGGCTGCACGGGTAGCAATTCTACAGAGTTGACCATCCACATCGCTGACAAGCAGCAGTGTTAGATTTAAGTTTTAATGTTGTACATATGTTGTTGTTGTAATGTTTTATAAATAAACGAATCATAAAAGACAAAAAATAAAAAAACAAAAAAATGCAACATATCAATATGTGACAAACTTCACGTATTGATATGTTGCATTTTTTTTAAACTTCGCGGGTGACCTTGACCTTTGACCTTTGCATTTCACAATTACCCCCACTACCGTAATTACCCCCACTACCGCACTAGGATTCAAACCTGCTTGGATGCGAAAAACGGTCAGTCTGTTGCCAACTAGCAAACGATGAGCACCTTGTACGAGCTTTGCTTACAACGAGTTATAACTGACGCATCTTTATTCCAGACGGCTTTACGAGATAATATCCCTATAACAGTAAAGCAGGATATCGAAGAGTACAAAAAAGATAATAGAGGGTATTCGGGATACTCCTGGTATAGGTTCCAAGACGGGGAAAAGTTTTGTAGGCCTTGTGGCAATGCTGCCGTCAGAGACCTTCGACGGTTCGTACAGGAAGGTGGTAGAAAACAGTTCGGATTTCTAGCACCGATGTTTAGATTTGAAAACTACAAGGACACCTGTGCTATTTGTTCCATCCCACTGTATCAATGGAAAAAGTTTAGAAGTGTTTAGTTGGATCTTCCATACCCCCACCACCATTACCCCCACCACTTTTTCATGCACCTCTAAACGCTGTGCCTCGGCTTCATTTCTACTCCAGCAGCCGACCTAGCAACATCAGGATGTCTCTGAACGTCAGTTGCGCAAGTTACGAGGAGGTGAGCATCAAGACTCAGCAGGAGCTAAACGACTTGTACAAGGAGTTGCAGCTCATGGTGGCACGAGGCTACCGTATAAACGTGCAAGTTTACGCTTGCAACATACGGAACACCCGGCAGTCAAAAGAAGAGCCTGGACACTCCTCCACGGCTTCCTCACCGGCGTCGATGAAGACCGAGCCAGACAACTTGGACTACTTCAGCTGACTAGCAGTTGTCTTCCTTGTTCTTACAATAATAGAATATGTATATTTTTTCATTATATTAAAGAAGTAAAAGAGCAAAAACACCTATCTTGTTACTGACATATGAGCTCAGTAACAAGATAGGTTTTTTAAAACACAATTTGGATGACCTTGAAACTTCCCCCTCCACTGCTTTGCTACCCCCACCACTTGACTATTGATGTACATGGCACATCACAATTGGAAACCTCATTCCATCTTCAACAGCCAAACCGACAACATCAACAATGGCAAACCTACCAACGGATAAAACATGTCCTCACGTTTGCTGTGACTTCGTCCACGAGTTGGAGAAGAGGATGCAGGAGAGGGCGATACGAAGAAAGCAGATACACTCAGAAAATATCATGATAGTCAACGGCTATCTTTTATTGTTCGGCCTTATTATGGTTGTACTTTTCATACTGTATGGCATAATCACATGTGTCGGCAAGGTTGCAGAAGAAAACGCTCGCCACCATCAATTGGAAAGTTTCAATGTTACTTTGTAGGTTTTCCTTTTTTAAAACTCCGTTTGGATGACCTTGAAAATTCCCCCACTACTCCACCACACCCCCACCACTTCACCATGTTCCTGCATGAGCATCACATCAACTGTCATTCCTTGTCCGACAAGCAACCATGGCAGACAACAACACCATCAGCCAAGCTGACTCCACTACTGATGTTGGTACAAGTACGGGTTGGACACTGTCGATCGATAGTGTACACTATTTGGAAACGATTTGCGAACGGATGAAGGAAATACTGCGGGACAACCCTGGGATCATAATACAAATGAATTTAAATTATGATTGGTCCCAAGTTAGAATGCAAGGGGACGATAACAACGGTCAACAATCTCCACAATATTCGCCCATGTCCCCGATCTACCCTTACGGCGAGTCTGACGTCGATGAAGATGAGGCTAATGAGGATGTGGGGGACAACGAGGCTGAAGAGGAGTAACCTTCATTCCTTTTTTTTAAAACCCAAATTGGATGACCTTGAGAATTCCCCCTCCACTATTTCCTTTTTTTAAAACCCAAATTAAATGACCTTGAAAATACCCCCTCCACATACTTTTGGTTTACCCCCTCTACTTTTCAATACTGTTACCACAGTCTGTAGCTCACATCATTCCTTGCTTAGCTATCATGGCGGACAGCACTCTTTCTCGAGTTGACTCCACTACGGATGAAGAATGGCCATTTTCCTGGAATGTTCATCTGCAAGACTCGGCAGAAGTGGATATGTTGCATGAGAAATTGGTGTATGTATTAAACGAAAACCCCAACATTGAATGTAGAATGACTATGGATTTCGATGCGACAGGGGTCCACACTCAACCTTCCACTTCCAGCCAGCCTGAGCCTCAGCTACAGCCGAAGAACTTTACACATCTTTACACTCCAATACGGCCGGAGGATGTGGTTATCAGCGAGGCAGACTCTACTACAAGTTATATTGAGCCAACGAATTGGAAGCTTGTTGTTGACACCTTACACAAGGTCGACTTAGTATGTGACAAATTAAAGGAATTGATGATGCAAGATCCTGGTCTTCGTTTTAAAATTGATTTGTTTTTCATCTGGGGAGCACCTGCACGGGGCTCTTCGTCTGACAGCTCTCCAAGTACAACGGACGAGGAGGAGGAGGACGACTAGTTATCTTTTTTTAAAACTCCGTTTGGATGGCCTTGACCTTTCCCCCTCCACTGAGTTTATTTAAGGTGCACATTTTAAATGACTGCAGCATCATTTCATCGCGCACCTTCACCACAGCAACATGGAGAGTCAACTCAACTACTGTTGCGAACAGAAATGTTTTTCATGGCCAAATGACATTGATGTTGCGGATGGCCTGGCGTGTAGAAAATGTGAAGCTTTTGGTCAATGCATGTGTAAGTGCAAGTCTTGGAAGAAGCCGAAACCAGAGTTGAAGACATTCCATGTGTACCAGATGAGAGGGCATAAGTACACTTGTTGCCCTGAACGTTGCATTGAATTCACACTAAAACAGCTAACTGGCTGCAAATTGTGCAACAATCATTTTGCAGGTTTTTGCAAACATTATTTAGGAGCCTGTCAGTACAGATCAACTTGGCATACAGAAGCACTCACTATCAATGAAATCGCTATAGATACACAAGAGTAGTCTTTCTACTCTTTTCTTTTTTAAAACTCCATTTGGATGACCTTGACCTTTCCCCCTCCACTCACCTTAGTTTATATAAACCCCATTCCCACTGACCACAGCATCACTTCATCGTGCTCCCTCGTCAAAGCAACATCAACTATGGAAAGTAAGCGCATCTCATGTTGCGAGCATAGGTGTTTGGAGATACAAGGCGTCACATATTGTGCAAAGAAGCGTTGGGAGGAAGAGACGGGGACAACCTATTGCTGTAAGGATAAATGTTTCCTCTTACCAAAGTGGCAAGTGGATGGGCTGGCCTGCCGGCAATGTGAATGCTTCGGATGTTGCAGGTGTAGATGCAAGAACCAACAGCTGCCACCACCGGTACTACAAACTTTCAAAATCTACAAATCCAAATACTTTTATACTTGTTGTCCGCAGCGGTGTATTAAATTTCACTTCTCCAATCTTACCAATTGTCGGAAGTGCTACGGACAACCTGATGGGTGGTGCACCTGTTTTCTGGACTCCTGCCGCTACAGATCGGATTGGTTTACAGATCCGTTGGAAATTGATGAAGTCGCCCAGGAAGCACAAGAGTAGTCTTTCTACTCTTCAACTTTTTTAAAACTCCATTTGGATGACCTTGAGATTTCCCCCTCCACTTCCCCATATACCTAGAGTACACGGAGCCTGACAGTCAGTCACTCGGTGGCTGTCGTGGGGTGCGCGTCGGTGTCGGCGCTCCGTTGTTAGGTTTTCAAGGTCACAGTAATATCAAATTGTTGGTGTTGTGCTGGTTCAAGGTCACCTGAGGGATAACCGATTGCTCATTTAGGCAGAGTCATGTCAGAAACTCGAGTTTAACTTGGCACTTTTGCCGTTTCTCGTCGGAAATTCGCTCCAAGTGGTCAAGGTCACGGGGACTCGGACTGAAACTCGGAGCGTAGTGCGAGAAACGGCAAAAGTGCCAAAAAATTTTAAGTTTCGGCGTGACCTTGACCTTAGTGGCGTCGGTGACGTCATTTTGATGACGTAAGGGGTGATGACGTCATCAGCACGTCATTTCTGTGACGTCATGGGTGTGACGTCATAGAAATGACGTCATTGGTGATGACGTCATCGATGACGTCATCGGTGAGGTCATTGACCTCGATGACGTCATCCCTCAGGTGACCTTGAACTGAGCCAGCACCAACAATTTGACACTACTATTACACCTTCTTTTATTATTTTGTCTTGTTTTTTTCTCTTTTGATATTTGTCTTGTTAGTAAATCTCAATTATATCTGATTACTAGCCATGAGGTGTAGCAAAGTTCCGAAACTAATCTAATGGTTATTAAATGGTCATTGCAATTAAATGGTTATTAAATTAGTTAAAACTAATTTAATATAGTTATTAAGTCGACATTATTTTGACATCAATTATTAGTTCGAGACTGTATTCGACTTTATGAAGTTTATTTAAAAAAATTTCCATCGATCACATATAAATCAAGACTACCAACTTTAGAATAGCGGACACTTTATTACAAACGGTATCTTATTTTTTCTGTAAAATTCAGTGCAATAAACTACTTTTCACATATACCACCACTCTCTCTCTCAACATAAAATAGGTACAGCACTGCTTTAATATATGCATTATTGTAAATGAGGTCTTATAAGTTGCGTCTAAGTAAGCAAAGTTATTGCTTAAGCATTGAAAGAACTTCAAGTTCCAACCTTATCAAACATATATATACGGACAAAAGATTAAAATAGTTTTTGTCTTACACTACATTATATCGCTTTTAGTTTTAAAACTTACAGTTACACAAAGACGATTTTTACAATTGTTTGCATATTTTCATTCATTGCAATAAAAAACCGGGTTAATTGACAATATTATTTTTATTTAGTTTACTCAAGATGCTAGTAAACTTATGATAGTTACTGTAAAAATATGTTTACGTTTTGAAATAGATGATAAAAGTACAATTTTTTAGCGAAACAATGGAAGGGGTCAGGGTTGGGCTCCTCAGTGAGTTGGGGGCGAAATGTGGTGTGGGGGGGGGGGTTGGTAGGTTTGGAGAAAGGGGAGACTCAAAGATAGAGATTAATCACGTTGTCGCTTCTTGGATCTAAAAAACGGAAACCGACTTCTTTGAATTTTAATGACTTTAAAATTTTGGCTCCCTATACCAAAAACTTACCTTTATTCAAAACTATAAATGGTTTCAATATTAGATATGGTATGTGATTTAAAATAAAACATATCACAATAAAAAATTCCACATTCAATGAATTCTATGCAGTCTGTCTAGAACAATTAGATAGTAGTAGTTTTTTTTAAGAATTTAGAAGTAGAAAACATAATTTTTAACACATTTATGCAATATGATTGTGTCTTGATATCACATCGTATATGAATGGCAAACCGTCCTCTAAGATAAATAATAAAGAGAATATTTAGATATCGTACACATTTTAAAACCTCGGAAAAGCCATTGCAATACAGTCTTGTAATCGGGTCTCGGGCCAAAAGCAAAACCTTGAGAATTTGTGAAGATATGAAAACAGATTTTGTGTTTACAGTAATTTAATATTTTGTTTTCATCAGCAGGTATTAAGCAGTATGTAATAAGTAAGAAACTGACAATAATTGTGTGTTGTACCCTTTTTATTATTTTTTAATGTATCATAAAAAGAGAAGCGACGTTTATTTTTATTTTTTTTTTTTTTTGCTCTTTGGAATTTCAACTTACACGCTAGGGTATCCTACTATTTGTTGAAACCAAAACAGCCGATGTCTGTTGAGCTGTGATGTAGCCGTGTTTGTGCGTTTAAACAAGTCAAGATATGTGTTAATGTTTTGCTGATATTATCTGTGTTATCGTATTATTTTTCTGATTTGATTGGTTTTCAAATCAACTTAACTGAATATTTTTATTTTGTTAATACGGATTACCAAGGAAATATAAGACTAAAAAGAAAATCAATTGTTTACTTATTGTAGTATATTAAAAAACAGCTACCAATTAAAAAATTATTAATTTATAACAAAATGCATTATAAAGTATAAGTTAATCACTCTGTACTCAGTAGCATATAGAAAGTTTTAAGGAATATAATTCTCATGATTCAAACATTCTTTTAATTAGAAAAACTAAATGCCGAAAATGTTAATTTTTTTAGTTTTAAGTACAAAAAAATATGTAAATAAACATTTTTGTAATGAGAAAGTAACTGATGTCTTATATACTTTTGGTAACATGGTGTAGACTTAACAATATTTTCCAACACTTTCTTTCGGGGACGCCGCTGAATAGCGGAAGTCTATAAAAAATTTATATGCCTCAGTGTCACTATTCTTAATTTTAAAGGCATTTATATTTAAAGCTATTTGCCGCAAACCCGACCTCAAATTGTAGGTAATTTTTTAAAAGTTTTATCTCCTACCATATCTTAACCACTCTTCCATTATAGGTTTGTTTTGCGACAATAGTTTTAATATTTAAAACCCTTTCAAATAATCTGCTATACTTCTTAGGGAAATTACCTTCACCAAACCTTATTTAGGAGTGAAGTTGAAATCCATAATCTCTTAAGAAGTACTTCAGGTTATTATAGTGATGAGTATTAAAACTCATGAACAAATTTCCATCCGTCCCAAACTCCCAAAGTTAAGACAGGGGTCAAAATGTATAGGCCTACAGGACTCCATGTTAGGATATAGCTATTTCCTCGTGAACTGTAGATGACTATTTATGCTCGTAATACATACAAGATTTTTCCTACCATAATAATAATTGTAACAGATTACATGGATTCAAAATGGCATTGAGGTAATGTTTGATTTTTCTGTTCAGACTAACAACTATCAAACATAACCTCCAACCAAAAACAACAGCAATTACCAATCAACAACAATGACCAGCAGCTGTTTTGTGATTTTTAACAACATCTGACCTTAAATATAGCTGTATTTTTTAGAGTGCGGGAATGTTCATTGCTGCTCTAGATTAGAAAAGCGTAAATGAACTGTTTTGCGCACTTTTTGTAGATTTGGCAATGTGATTATTTTTATTCAGTGGTAGGAAAAAGTAATTTCTTCTAATCTAATCCAATTCTTACTCTTGGTCAAATTTATTTTACTGACGCTCGTGTTATGGAGTTAAAAAATAATAAACAAAATAATTGTTGAAAGCCTCTGTCATCATTTATAAAAGTATCGTCCAAGTGCTAAAGGATAAACCATACAACTCTATATATACACCTGGAATGCTCACTCAGGTATGATAACCCAAAACGCGGCAGAAAGAGGACAGACAAAAAAATTACTGATTCTGCCAGTTCGCTGTCATTCACACGCTTGTTCATAGGTTGAGCCTCACGTATTTTTAATTTACATGGAATACTGATTATAACGGTATTAAAATATTATGAGAGTATACAAATTATTAAAACAAATAATTTTAAAATGTGACATCAAAGAAATTCTGAACGAGTAGTTCTTTTTTTTGCCAGGAAAAAATTTTATCTGCAAAGTTCCAGATTAAGTATTTGATGTAAAAGGTTAACACATAACACTTGTATAACATTTCTAGTGTAGTAAATAATCTATCACAAAACAGCCAATAAGTGTTTTCCTTTCGCTGCTTACTAGCGGCTATACAAAACCGTGCCATGCCGCTGCATTGCTAAACAAACTGTGTAGTACAAACAAACTGCGACTGTTATGTTTATCTAAGAAAAATAGCAGAATGATTCATAAATTTGTACTAAGGATAAATAAATGTACTCCACATTGTAAGAACGGTATTTCTAAAACGGTTTAGATATAATTCCAGACATCAGGAATAAAGGCGCGATTCTCCAAAAATCTTCAGCTATTCGTAATGTAGATGTTTACACATTGTCCTGCCCTTAAGAACATGGGTAAGGTTTTTCGTTAGATTTTGGCCTTCTGTGAGCGTTCAAGGTGTATATAAGAGATTAGTATAATGGTAATGGTGTACATAATGGTATAAACCCGTGGTTTGTTTGGATTTTGTAGCCAGTTACGCAATCATAATAATTTATCGCCTTTTAAATCACACTCTTTACTGGTGGCTACGATCGTTTTGATAAACATTTATGCAGTTTACGTTGTTTAGTAAATTATTGCGGACATCAAACAGGATTATGCAGTTTGTTTGAATGATATCTTATAATACAGTAGTAAAAATTTAAGAATTTACAACGATAAAATCTGCTAATATTGCAGAAGTAAAAGCCACTCGTGCTGGTACTAGTGAGTGGAGCTAATTACTAAATAACCTCGGCTTGGAAATAGACTGACCCTGTGGCTCAGCATTAGCTTCTATGTTATGTGACTCAATTTATTGAAAAAGTTCACAGAGCAAATGATTTTCCCCAGTTAATTGTAATTGGAACGGATAACTTACCTGATCGGAGGAAGGTTCGACGGCCGCGCGCCAGAGTCGGTCAGGAGGTGCAGGAGGTTACGCAAGTACGAGGACATCCGTCTGACGCATGCGCGAGCGGTGATTGAACCTATGATTGAACCCGCGCCCGGGGGTGCCGGGTTCGAATCTCTCTTGCGATCTCTGTTTCGCCAGCGTCTTTGTGCTTGTGCAACACTAATTATGTCACTAAGGATAATTTCGCTAATAGAATTTTCAACCTTGTAATTCAAATCGGAATTTGTTGGTTTAATAGGACTAATTAAAAGTAAGGTAATAATTAAGTAGAAGGTTTAGATTTAGACAGGATTTTGGCATGTTTTCATCTAATGAGTCTATGTATACACACTACAATTTTGTTTTTAAAGTAATCACTGACCTTTTACATTATCCCTTCTATGTAGAAATGAGTTGGAATTTACATTTTGGCGAGGTAACTTCCGAGATAAAAATGTTTTCAATCTCTTTCAGTAGTATTTACACTCCAGTATGTTCTCCTTCTCTTGTAAACAGCTGTAGCTTGGTCGGTTAACAGTGACAGCGCCCTACCATCCTTCTACAACTCGACCTTCGAGCTCCAGAGAAGCCTATGGTTGGTTGTTACTGAATTTTCTCGATCTTGAAGATTGCATGAAACAAATATTTTATAACAAAATCCATCTAAAATTTCATATTTTACATTTAAAAATATGAAAAAATGGTCAGAAAATAATTTTAAAGCTACTCGTCAATTGAAGTCATTATTTTGAAATATTCGTGCAGGCTTCATTGAGGAATAAACATTGGAATACAGTAAACATTTTCAATGGGAGGACCGGCAACGGCGACTTTGTGGTTCAGTTTCAGCTATGATAATAAAAATCCAGCTTTGAAACAGGGCTGGGCCTACAGGCCCGAATTATCGCAGGTCACTGACCCCGCGTTTTGGGATAGATTAAGTTACGGTGATGTTTTAAATTTGATTACGCCCGAGGGTCTGACTAAATTCCACTTAATCACATTCGAAATTTCCATAACGATGTGATTCTATTCTTTAAAACTTATGAAACTAACTTCTTAATACATATTCAATCTGTAAATAGATAATACATTAAAATAAACATTTAAATTTTTTAATTTTTTTCGTCTGAAACAGATTATAATTTTCATTATTAATTTAACTACTAGGCCTATATAAAGAAATTACCAATATAATTGATGAGGTAAAAACTTTTTTTATAATTTTGCTTATTGTGTCCCTACCAAGGGTGACCGTCCATTAGGGGTCGACCTTTTAATGACGAATTTTTGGTATATCACTTGAAAGGCCTTTAAAATTGTGTACGCTATGACATAGATCAATGGGGTTTTCTTCAAGACTTCATTTCCGCACATTCTTTTAAGGAATTCAATCGAGACAAATTTACTAGCTTATGTCATAACCAACATAATTTTTAAAGTATTTAAGTTCTTAGCAACGTGCCACCAACATGACCTCAAATTGTCAAATTTGTAAGAATGTTATTTCCCACAATGTAAGTACAACAACGTAACAATGTAAGTTCCAACAATGTGATATCCATTCAAAGTTTCATCGCCTGCCATTTCTTGTTATCCTTAGCCATGGTTATCCTTTTGAGGTTGGGGTTGCGGCATTGTACTCCATCAAATGAGAATTTTGGTTTAATGTCCAAATCGACCAATGCTTTCATTTAAGACCACTGACTCCAAATGAGTCGTAATCCTTTGGAGGTACAAAGTCAGTAATAATGTAAAAAAATAATTTTAATAAATAGTTCTCAAATTAAATTTGCAACGTCTATTTAGTCTAAGTTTATATTCTATAGTCAGATTAATAAGGAAAACACTAAGCAGTCTCCAGACTTTCCTTCACCCCTATAATAATGATTACAAGCAATGCAAACATTTTATGACAGTGTTCATTTTGTATCGTGAAACAAAACCAAAGTGTTTTTATTAATGATTATATGGTACAGGAAATAAGAGAGCATAGAGTTTATTTTTTTAGTTTATTTAATATAAAAACAGTTCAATGATGGTTCGATCAAAGGGCGTCAGCACTTAGAGGATTGAGAGCATTAATCTCTGCGCCAAAACGTACAGACTCTGATTTTAAAACAATGTTTTGTTACATTTTTCCGGATCAGTACGAACTTTTAATTTTAATTTTCTTTTTGGAATTCTTTGTCTAAATTCAGAAAATTTAACATTTTAAACTGAAACTACTTAAGAGAGCTTGAAAAAAATTTAGTATTTTGAATTTTTAACTTGGCTTAACATTTTACGGAGAAAATCCAAAAATATTGTTTCCGCATGTTATTCTAAGGGGAATTAGCAAAACTCCGTATCTCACATATTTATTGACATAAATTGAACAAATTTTGTATGTACATTCACTAGGTAGGGATTAACTTAGGCATATATTTACTTACAGCACCCATATGGCGGCAAACCTACCTACTCACCCCCATAGGGTATATGGGGAAAATAAAAATACCAGAATTTGATGCAATTTATGTGTGCACTGGGAAGGTATTTTGGTACAGTATATCTACTTACAATACCCTCATGGCAGCAAACCTACATCCTCGTTCCCATGGTGTTTATTGGGGAAGTTAAAAAAATGTAATCCTATTAGAAATTCGCTGAGTAGGCTACGCAGGTCTGCTATGACGGGGTTATTTTGTTATGATCAGCATAACCTGGCCACAAGTGTTCAATGTTGATCCAGTGCATATGGCACACTTGTACAGTATACCTACACTCTCTGTTTATGTATCGAGCTTGGGTATTTTTAATCATTACTACTGTAGTATTTCAAATATTCATCTCTGTAATTTTCAATGTTATCCTCAAGGCAATTGTTTACGCTAAATGCCCCAGTCATGTTGACAATTCTACATAGCTTTTATCACAACTGCACTCTTGTTGACTGATGAAAGTGAAATTCCATGACTTGGCAAAACTAAAGTTAGTTCTAGACAAACTTGTGCTTGATTACGGTTAAGACAAAGTCTAGTTAATTTTTTTCAAAGTTTTTAATATTATTAATTATTTTTTTTTAGTGACGACAACCTACATGATTCTTCCTATTGTTACTTATGTGGCGAAAAATTTAATTTAAATTACTAAATATTTCAAAAAGGACTCTGCAGCTTTGAAAATGCCTATAATTGCATCGGGAGCACTTACTGCGATGATGAAAGTGCAGTTTCCCATAGTTGTTATACCATAACACTCTTGTCGACTGATGAAAGTGAAATTTCACGAGTTAGCAAAACTTAAGTCAATAGCTGTGCCTAATGAAGGTAAAGACAAATTCTTGTTCAGGGTTTTTTCATTATTTGTAAATATTTTAAATTCAACGCTCAGACTTTTATTATTTTAGCTAGAAAATCAGATAAAAAGAGTAGTACGGTAGGGATACTTACTCTTCAGCAATCCGGTTTGTAAGTACGGTAATTAAATTTTTTCATATTACAGTTTCATATTGAGAGTTATAGATTTGGTACGACGATTTCTATATACAGCTTCCATAAGCATATTTCCAAAATATAACATATAACTTTACAACACTTACAAGTTTATAACGTTCTTAAAATTTTGCATTTCGGAGCAGTCTTGGCACTTACATAAGTTCCAGGCGAATTAGTTTTTTTTTTAATGAAATTTAAACCCGTTAATTAATCCAGTGCCGCCGCTAGGTATATCGATGTCATGAAATGTTGTATATATAATTACGCCACTTACTCCAGCATTAATGGCGGGCGCAGCTGAGACGGCTGTTTCTAGGGCGGGGAAAGTTTGCCCGTAAACTGCAAAACACACACACCATGGTTAACGAGTCGCTTATCAACTAACCAACAGGGTTCATTTCGTGGATTGCCCGTATTACTGTTTAAATTAGTTACAACGGGTTATTTCTTGTCAAGTTACTGTTTGCAGATGAGTTGACTATTGGTCGTAAAACCTGAGACTTTTCCATAGTTAGGGTCAACATTAATATGTTCTCAATTTATGTTTTCTTTACTGTTTTAATTTTGTTGGATACCAACCATTAAGTTAAAATGGTCACTTGTATATTAAGGGGGCTGTACCTTGATCAAAATTCGCACTGGGTTGCTTTACACCGGTTTAAGAGTATTCAGTACCTACGCCATTCCGTTATTTGATCGCATAAGAACAATGTTACATTTGAAACATTACTGTGAGTTTGTTTTTCGTCTGAAAATTACAAACTTGATGTCATTTTAAATGGTACCATAGTGTCCTTCATTTGACGTAATAGAAAATTAATTCAAAATACTATCCACTCGAATAACGAATAAAAACAATGTATATTAACACCTTTTTAAACCATATAAAACCATTTTAGGAGGTTTATTAAAAAATTATCTACGTCATATGAACCGCCATACCATTATGGTGAACATATTCAAGTTTTATGCAAATCCGATGCAATATTATCGAGATAAAGTGTTTCAAAGACACCTATAATTAACATTGTTCCTATGGGACTAAAAATCAAGATGGCGGAGGTAATGCAGACTCTTAACATGGGTTGTGGCGTCTAAGAGCGTTTGTGCTCTCTCAAACTAAAGCTTTACTAGTATTTTAAACTGTAAATTGAATGTGTGGGTTGTATTGGTAAAGGTAAATATACTGACCGACAGTGCTAATTCTTTTAAATATAGTTTTCTTCTTCTAAAACAAACGGTTAAGACTACTTGCTTGTATATTTCACCAAGTTATAACTAAAAAGATAGCATTACATAATCTCATTATAACGAACAATCGATTATTTTACTGAAGTTTAGATGAAACCTTCAAGTTTATAATACACCGGTTTTTCACTAGAAGAATTGTTAGGTTTTAAGTTACAAGATCAACAAATATTCCACTAACATGTTCAGTCCAAAACCTGTTAAGTCTATGTTTTTATACAGGCTTTAAGGTAAAAAAATTAGCAAGATTTGTTATTTTAATTTCAATGAGTGCTCCGTTTACTTGTTTACTTTAATGTTTTCATCATAAATATGGTTCTTTAATTGCACACCATTAAAGGGCCCGGAGTGGTATAATATGTTCTGTAAGGACTTAGAGGTTTATTTTGGAGAATCTAGTATTTGGTTCGGCTACTATTGGACTGTACGAGTGGGTTAACTTTTTATAGAGACGAAAAGCAATAAACGATTCCATTGAAGTGTTTATGAGGATTCTTATGTATTCCGAGCATTTGAAACGTAAACTATCGCATGGTTATTGCTTATTTTCCGCCCATTGTCCCAAAGCTGTTGGCCAGAATATTTGATCTTAGTTTGGACTCGCACCGTACTAATAATATTGTAGAAATTGATTTCTAAGACTTAAAATACCGGTAACTTTGGTGCATATCCCTTTAAAAACAATGTCATAAAGTCTAAGTTTAAATTAAATATTTAGCAACAAAATCCAATGTAGTAGAAACTTGGTGCAACCTGTAGTCCACCCTATGTTCTCACTTGATTCTCTGTTTTCCAATGTTGTCTAACAATTGAACGTTCCCTTAGTAGTGGGTTTACTCTTTACAACTCCTTCCACAGATTTTCATCCTTTCGGTGGTCTTACGATTTTGTTACCGTTGGGAAGGGCTGAATTTAAAATTTTTTGTTAATCGTCGGTCTGTACACCCATGTGTTCTAAATTTCCCATTTAAATACTATAAAAAAATTAGGATCTCCTCGATTCTGAGACATGCTTTTATTTCTAATAAGGTTAACACACCCTAGCTTTATTTTTGTAAGAATGGTTTATTTTTTCAATATTAATAGGGTACCAGGTGAGCTAATAAATATATTGACAATTTTTCATAAAAGTATTTGTTGAATTTTAACCAGCCCAAGGACCAATAATTACATATCCACGATTTGAAATATTTTATGAGACCGGGTCAATCGTAATGGTCGGTGTTCGTTTTGCGATTACGGTGACATTTTCAAGAATGTGACAGATTTGTTTATATTTACGGATCATTGCGTAACTGTGACCAATCGCAGGCCATTAAGATGTCCAACGCAGATATCTGGTCTATCTTGGGCCGGAGCAACGATAACGACACCACGCAAACTCGGTCGGCCATTTTCGCTGAAGTAAATAATTAAATCATAAATATGCCAATACTTTTTCTTATGTTTATGTACAGGCGAATTTCACCTTGGAGATATAATAATTTCATTGGGTGCAATTCATACTTATATTAAAATAATATTTTGTAATGATTGATACTTTTAGCGAATTTCCCATGGGAATAAGCTATTTCCGTAGGTCTAATGGTAAGACCTAAGCCCGGGACCATGTTACTTTTTCGTTTTGATGTGTCTAGAGACCAAAAATAATAGTCATTAAAACTTTAATATATATATATATATATATATATATATATATATATATATATATGTATGTATGTATGTATGTATGTGTCCCTAGACACGGTAACTCTTGTAAAAACGGCCAGATCGAGATCAAATTTGATAGAGATGTGTAATCCTACGTTTATTCGGATGAGTTCGTAAACCAGACATATCGACCTATCGGAAGGGGTAGTTTTGGGGGGTTTTGTACCCCGAAAATTGGGCTTTTTGCATTTTTCATATGTAAATTTTAAAAATTAAAAAATTGATTTTTACCAATGGATTTAACTGAAAAACACACAATTTAGTATCTTGAAGCTTTGCTCTATCCCCATTGGTTACCGAGATATTAAAAAGTCTAAAGACAGTACATTGTATTTTGGGGCTCCAATGTTAATCTTATGGAGCATAAGGATGTGTTAATATATCACTTATTAACCAATATTTTTGGATGAAACTTGGTATTTAGCTTCATTTTTTTTTAGATTCAACCATTTATGTTAAAATATCTTGGGTTTTGTACTTATCATGTCAACAAACCTACATACTCTCTTCCCGTGTTAATCATATGGGGAATAGGCAGACTCTTTTATTTATGGACAGATATTGATGAAACTTAGTATATGGCTTCATATGGTCCAAATAGTTAAATAGTTTTTTTTTTTTGTGGTTAAAAGCTACTTTTAGTTTTTCCCCATGGCAGCATACCTGCATACTCTTTCAATATATATATAAGTAGTTTTTTGCAAAAAATCATATATTTTGCATTAATGCTAATTTCGTAAATGCGTTCATAGAAAAATCACAATAACTACGTTATTAGTTGTCAGATAATTACAAATTTAGTATCAATGGTTAGTTATTGTAATTTTTCAACTTTTTGTCTGCTGTAAAGTTTTTATAAACTTGCCGTTATTATAAAATTTAAAATGACCATCATTTTGAAAATACACCTCAAAAATAACTTTTTTCTGAAAATCACCATTGCATTTATAAAGGTCCATACCAAATATGAAGTAATTGGCTTAATCATTTACGGAAAGAAAAAATGTTTAACGTAAAAAATTACGGCTAGTGGCTAAGCGAAGCATTTTGAGACATATGTTTACATGTTCTTGTTTTGCTTTTTCATGTGTAGAATCAGCCCCAGAAGTTTCTGCACATGATCGTGAATCACCCTATATAAAATAATGTAGGGTATAAACGGTTTTGTAATAAAACTTATTTTCTAACAGTATTATAGTAAATAAAATTGTTTGTAATCAGTATAAAGTAGTTCATAGTGTTGCAATTAATCTTATAAAATCATCTACATCTTGTAAGCATCTCTAAACTTAATCGTCATTAAAGATAGCAAAATCGGAGTTTTCTCAGAGTAAAAAAATGTTTCCACTTCATTAGGTGAGGCAATTAACATGAGGGGGCTGCAATTAGTTGGGGTGCCTATTACCCTCGGCCCTTGAGCCGCTGCTGCGCCCTTGCACCCCCCCCCTCACCCCCACCCCATAACTAAACAACGCCGTTCAACGTGGTGAGGCAACCCGGGCAACACTTCTTACAAATTAGCAGGTTGCGTGAGAAACACTAATTCAACCTGCTTTCCAAATGTTTTAAATAAATAAAACTGTATTTTATATCATTAAAATTGTTTTAATAATAACTTGTTTTTCAAAACAATTTGCCACCATATTAAAACAAGGTGCATGAATAAATTATAAACTAAACAATTGTATACACACTAAATTTTCTTATATTTTATGGCTCTGTGTTTGAATTATCAAAGCTTAATTTACTGAGTAACACTTCTAAACTGAAAAAATTAGTTGGGTTAAGAAATTACTTAAATAATATAACTATAGCTCTAGTGGCTTATTGTGGGTCAGTTTAGGCTAGGCCTATACACATTACTACCGTGTACTTAGTCACTGTCACTAGTAAGAGTTGAGTTGGATAGTATTTTGTCTTTCCGTAGAAAGCATTTCGAGTTATTTTCAGTGTGGAGACACTCTTCCTAGGAACCCTCTTTCCAGGAGCTAAATATTGGTTGATCCCCTCTGTAAGTTGTAAGGTAACTTTTCTGGCCGGTAACTGCGAGTTGGACTTGGATCTCGCAAGTAAACCCTTCTCTGTGGTGACTCACCATCTTAAACTAACCAAACTTAAATATTATAATTTTAAATGTTCCTTCGAGAAAACATGCCAGAGGGCCCAGATTGTTTCCTTCCATATACAGGGTAATCAACTCAACTGTTGCCACCATTGGTATATCGTAAAATAGAATAGTTACAGAAAACTTTAAATTGGGGACTTTACCTTCCTTTTAGAAACCATTAAAATATAAATTCAGATTTTTAAAATTTTCCGCCATTTTCCACTATGACCAACTTTGAAATTAATTTTGGATAACCCCGTTTTTACAAATGATTCATAAGAAGCAATCTTATTTAAAACTTTTATTTTATTTCTTACCATCCTTAACGGGAAGGGAGCTAGAGGCAATTAAAGTTCAAATTTTATTTTACTGAATAGTTTTAGAGATGGGCACATAGTTTACCGCCATGTTATTCTTATGGAACTAAAAATAAACTTTAAGTACCTCTAGCTCCCTAATTTTTAGGTTTAGAGAAAAATGGCAAAGGATAAAAAGACTTAAATTTCATAAAATATTCTTCCATTAGGCTGGCAGTCTTCAATAATGGTAGTCAATGCCACTACGCCGAAGAAAAGAACCAATACGCCAAAATTAAGATTGCCTGCCATAACTTACTACCAGGTCAGCCTTGCGCCTCCCCGAGCGGTTTACGCCAACTCGCAATCAGTGCCGCCGGTGGCTGAATAATTTATCGGTAATTTTTCCCCGTTCTGCTTACCCGGCGTATATTGCATTGGCCACGCGACCCTTTCTCGCTAAGGGACTATTCATATGGTTCCATAATTCCATGACATGATCATAACTGTTTATTTTCTCTGTGGTCATAACCAGATTCTTCATTGTGGTCATTCAATACCATTATTATTATGAAGAAATACAAGGGGGATAGTTCAATTTGTTTCATCAACCAATTACTTAATGGGTCTACAGATTGATATCCAACTAAAAATGTTTAATCCGGTATTAAAAAAAATGTTTCGTATTATAAGCATTATAATAGGTCTATTTTATTAACAAAACATTAAATTATTGTTACAATACTTATAATAATAAATTATTATTATTTATGTTGTTTAATTTTGAATTTTTAAAGAGCCGTATGATTTGTAACTTTTCGTGAAAAATAAATATAGGCCTAAATTGTGAATCTTTGTGTAGTTAGGCTTTAAAATGAGCAGAGTCAGTATAACACAAAATAAAACATTATACATAGAATATACCGTGTAATTAAAGAAAATATTTTTCTCCACCAACCTACCAAGATTTTTTATATTTTAATCTCCTTACAATGTTTTTCTATTACATTTGCTTGATGGTTACCTGTTTATTTACACCTTTTAAAAATGCTATAATGGTACAGTAAATAATTAACCACAAAACTTTATTTTATTAATAAAACCTTGAGTTACTTTAAATATATTTTTCGTCCGTTGAAAAAAAATATTTTCATACAGTAGAAATTAGTAACAATGATTGATTAAACTGTAAACTATTTTATTATTAAAACCAACAAGGTGTTTCTTATCCGAGCCAGGTTACTCCGTAACCAGTCTTTGCCGCTAATGACAACTCCTGTTCCTCCTGGGCCGTATGTATGATAAGGTTATCAGTGGGAAATATCACGCTGTCACGTCACGTCACGTCGCCTCACGTTAGCGTGAGGGAAACTGATAACCCCCCCCCCCCCCCCCCCCCGATAAAACATCCCTTGTCGTGCTTGGGATGTTGGGGTAGAATATTATCATACGATGCAACAACTCAAGGGCCTTGGATGGATTTTTTTTTGAAATTTTTTCATCAACACCCAGTAGCATTTTGATAATAAAACTTAAACACTTTATGTAAAAGCGTCACAATCCTCTCAAATCGTGTACAAGTGCTGGTTAACATTTGGAAATCTTTACTGCTAAGGAGGCATTTAATGAATATCGCCGTAATGTTATCGAATTTCTCTATTACTGTAATAGTCACGATAAGAACTAATTCCGGGACTGTGTTACTTTATTTTATTGTTGGGGTCCCGAAGCCAAAAACACCGTTTGTTAACACCTATATGTCTGTGAACACGATAACCTTTAAAGGTATCTCCGTTTCTATGAGATTCATGTCATTTTTTCCTTGAGCACCCTGGATTGTTTTCCTATCTACTATTTTATTAGTGCTGCTGTATATCAAGAGTCAGCTGACCAGTCCATCCATTTTCACCGGACAGTGTATCCGGGAAAGTCCGCATACAAGACTTCCATACACTGAGTTCCATACTAAGAGTTCAAACTAAGAGTTCCATACACTGTATATAACTTCCTTCAACTAACTTACAGTACATAATTGTAAATTTAAAAAACTTTGTGGGCGAATAAAAGAAAAACATTTGTAGGCTATCTTGTCTTCTAATAGACTACCAAATTAAATTCTTTTAGTTGCTGGATTTTGGGCTTAATAGCTTAAAAGGGTTTACAATTTTATCAAATGGCCTTTAGACCTTCATTCATTTATCTATGATTGTTTTAATAAGCTACAGTGATGATATTATTCAGTTAGGTTTTTCCAGCGGCGTGTTTTGGACCCAGACCCTCTAAGCGCCATTCTACTCGTCACGGCCCGGCGTCGGTTGAGGTGACAGTATCAACAAATTGGCGGTAACGAGTCAGGTGCCTAATCACCTCACTCATTTGAACCGGTAATTGCTTGAAGTAAATTCAAATTTGGCAAGTCGTCGGTATTTTATGGTATACTAGAATAAATCAGAAAATACTTATATCAATAAGCTGAGATATTGAATTCTTGGTAAAATGCTATTCTCAAAGTTGGTTGGGCAATAATCATATCAAGACTAATTTTAATATGATGAACATTTCAAAAGATAAAAATTACTGGCAGAAATCTTCACATTCGCAAGCTCAAATGCATACCAGCAAATATTTAAAAACAGTCCTGTTGTTCTTTTTCCGATGGAAGTTACAAAAGAAAAAAATATTTAAAATTGTTATATCTAATTAATGAATCACCATACCGTATCGCGTATAACACCTACTGTGTAATCTGTAAGCCGTAAGTTCTCTTTGTTCCATTATCGTGCTTACTCAGGAGTTTATAACTAATATTATCAACCTTTGTGTTAGTATCACAAAGCTATCAACAACAGATTAAGCATTTGGATTTTATTAGGTCTATCATCTAGTCAACGCTATTAGGTCTACTAGGCCTACTCTACTACTGAACTACTCTAAAATCTAACCTCACCTAACTGGCTTAACCAAACCAGTGTATTGGTCAACGGACTAATTGGGATAATAGCAATTTGCGATTTGGTAACGGTTGATAACATATAGCTTTTTGTGTAATAAGAGCGTAAAGTACGTCATTGCCACTCGAGAATTGTATGCGGCCAAACAATTCGAGAGCGGCAATGACTATTTGCGCTCGTAGTCAAGACAAGATTTTTCCTACAAACATAATTGTTACATATTACATGTTTTACTGTAGTATACAAAATGTCATTTAGATTATTTTTGATTTGTTTCTATTGGAACATAATGTTAACTATCAAACATAACCTCAAACTAAAAAAGAAGCAATTACTAAACGACAACAATGAATAACAGCTGTAGCATCGTTTGTAATAACAGCTGATTTAAAATTGATGTTTGATCTAGCGTGCGGTAAAGAATCATTGCCGCTCTAGAGCGGGAAAGAAACGGAAACCGGAAATGAACTGTTTTGCATAGGGGTTACAGGTGCGGCAATGCAATTATTTCCATGCAGTGGTAGGAAAAAGTGTTTTTAAACTTTGAATGGGAAATTCGTTGGGCACTATTTACATGTTGTCTGTCTATTTATAACCATGTAATTCACCAAAGTATTAGGTAATTACCTATTACGGTTTCAGAAGATCCTTTGTAGTGGAGGCCCTCTTCTAAAAAATTCCCTTTCTGCGTCGTCTGGGAAAGGATTCTTCTGCGTCGTCGGATGAAATAAACCCTACGAGTAATTTATTCTCCTTTTCGGTGTCAAAAAAATCATGGGAAAAAAATTTTTCAGATTAAAAATAACGAAGATGGATAAAAACAAAAAACAAGCAAACCCCTTGAAATCGTTTAACCACCAATAAACTTCGGGACCTACGATACTTTTTTTACTTTTAATAGGACCTCTTTTTTTAATTATTTGGCTCACTCCACGACGAATATTGATGTGTGGAACGTAATAGACAAAGTAAGGGGGTGAGCCGCTTCAGTACAGGTGAATTATACTGATCTACAAGGTATAAAGCGAATTTTAAGAAACGACTCGGCTGGCATGGTCCAGAAGTCCGCGGCGCGCTAACCATTACGTCACCAATCCTCCTCCACGGGATCGCATTGCCGGTTGCCTAATGGCCTATGCACGATGCACAATGCACATGCACCTGACTCCTCTATCGGCGTGATCCAAGGATGGTGCTTATTGCTCCCGCGTGACCTAGGCAAGGTCCTCCGGTCCCGGCGGCTTCCGTCTTTCTCCGACCTCGGGCTCCAGATGACATCCTCCGGTGGCCACGTGACACCAAGGGATCACGTGACCTTGGACGTGGAGGAGACCATCGCGAATGATGAAGACAGCCTCGGACGACAAGGGAAGAAACAGCCATGTTATTGTAGTCTGACGGTGTGTTTTTTTACTAACTGATACTAATTATACTAAAAGCAAATCTTTGTGTAGGCCTATTTTAGATTTGAATTGTGAATAATGGTCAGCGGATTCCATAAAACCATTATAATATTTTTGAAGTTTATTAAAGACAAGATTAGGATAAAAAATATTTTTTAAATTAAAAAATTCTATCCAAGACAATCCAAAATTATTTTTGCATCAAGGAAATAATTATTTCTAAATGGTGACTTGTGATTTGTGTGTGTATCCCACGTATCGAGCCTGATGCCTAGTGAACCGGGAGTCTAGTAGGCCTACGCTAATGATTATTCTAACAAGGCAACCAGAACCAATCATAATTTATCTGAATCATCTGTAATAGAGAGTGCGATTGATTATGTTAATCAATTAGAGAATTTGCTCAGAGTGAAATTATACTTTAAAATCTTATTTGTTGGATTAGATTGCTGGATATAAAAAAAGTTGAATCCCGTGATTATTCATAGTTTAGAGTTAAGGGTAAATACCTTTATATTTTTTGTCAAAATATTTTAACAAATGGCGCTACGTGTGTGTACACAATATTTTATATACGATATACACACTTTAGACTCTCTTAATTGTGTCCAGTTAGTATTACTGATCCAATTCCATCTACATGACAGGAGTTTAAAATTCTCTAACAATCCTAAAACTCCCGTTTTCCAAGTCAAGTGTTAAGTTATTCCTAAGGATTACCGACCTTTTGTATGTCGGTGTGGCTATAGACTCTTATCTCTATCAATTACGTTTCCGTATTGTTGTCAACAATGACATGTTTTCTCGTTGGCCAACAATTACAATGGCATATCGGTTATGTAACATGCAGCCCGGAAGCTAATGACCAGAAATTCTCATGGCTTCAACAATAGCCGACCTTGGAGCTAATGTTCATCGCGAATACGCATTTCCACGTCGAGATTGCGATTGCGGTTGCGCGGCGCGAGGGGCGGACCTTCGCAAAAACTAAGCTGGATCGAAAATTAAACTCACAATCAGCTAAAACTTAATTAAATCCTGCTTTAGCTCCCGCTATTTTTAATATACAAGCTTCATCGCTAATACGATTGAAATAATTATAATTTATGAATTACATTTTGAGACGAAATTTATTTTCTATAAAATAGTGAAATCCACTTATGCTTTCAGAGTCTTGAATCATGAAACCCATGTGACTAAATGATTAAAAAATCTCTAGTGAATAACGATTGGATACCCTGTCAATAATTTACAACATTTTATTTTATTTTATTGTTGTTTTAAATATAGCACAAAACATTTATGCCCTTACGGAAAATACAACCCATTTAAAACTAGCTGATAGTAGGCCTACTTAATATTGTTTACAACAGGATGGGGGAAAATGAAATAATTACATGTCCAGGATTAAGTCTTTCAGATCATTATAGCTGTACAATATTAATAACCCTCGCTATATATCGTACTTCCTTTTTATGAATGGTGTCCTTAACTACTTAACCTTAACAGCTTTCTTGCGCCTTCATTATATTGTCAGAATATAAACACAAATAATAAATTATGATTTATGGTTTAGTTTTTATTTCCCGAGTAGGCATATTTCTTTTAGGTTTAAAGTAAGGTAAGTGTGGTAGAACGGTATAAGTAACTCATAACAATATGAATTTATAAACGGTGATTGAAAATAATAAATTTATTTATGTACCTTCAATGTCAACTTCAAATCATCCATTTCGGGATACTAAAAGGATTTTCAATTTAAGGGTAAACTAGAAAAGACACTCAAGCTTTCGTAATTGCTGGAGCCCCTTTAAAAAATATATAGCCCTAGCTTAATCTACGTCTAAAAAGGAGTACTCAAGAAACATGCAAGGATATGATAGCTCATTCTACATCTACAGGGTGTCCCGGAACTATCTGGAGCCCTTTTTTATATTTTTTCCTTGCATTGAGACAATGAAAACACATAGGCCTACCACAGGGGTCTAAAACCCTTCGTTAAGCCGCTATCCGCCATTTTGTTTTTTACACATAATAATTTTTATTCCCGTAACGGATGGTTATTAAGTTTATATTTGATATGAACCCTCATCACACCAATGTCTATTTTAAGAATAAGAATTATTTTTTACTATGTGTATTTTCAAAATAGCGGCAATTTTCAACTTTTAAACTAAAATATCTCAAAACCGGTATATTTTATAAAACTTTATCATTAGTATAAAAGTTGACAGTAATATTATCTAACTAATGATACCAAGTTCGCAAGGATCAGACTGCAAATAACGGAGTTATTGATATTTTCTGCAGAAAAACAGCGATTTTCTATTATAATTATTAATGCAAAATTAGGATATTAGAGTATACAACTCAAAATAACTTTATTGTTTGTTGTCTGGTCCTTACAAACTTGGTATCATTAGTTAGATAATTTTATTTGCCCACTATTTTGCCTTTGCTAAATTTTGTATACAATTTACCGGTTTTGAGATATTTGAGTTTAAAAGTTTAAAATGGCCGCCGTTTTGAAAACACTCGTCGGAAAAAATTATCCTTTTCCTAAAAATTGGCATTATTGTGATAAATGTGAACTTAATCCAAACATTCGTTACGGGATTAATAATTGTTATGTGTAATAAACAAAAAGGTGACTAGAGGCATAACGAAGCATTTTAGGCCCCTATTTGTACGATGGTTTTTTTTTTTTATTCTCTCGATGCAAGGAATAAATATACAAGAGAGTTCCAAAGAGTTCTGCGACACCTTATAGAAAAATATATCTCATATGGATGTACATTTACTTTTTGGTATAGGTAGGAATGACATAGATCGATGTAGCAGTAAAGATCCTTGCCATGCACGATGCAGCCGATGCATATCCTAATACCGCTGGGCAGTGTCACTCCCATCACTGTCGAGCAACAATGAGGGGCGGCGATAAAGGAAATAAAAGAGCGATTCACACCATTGTTGAATAGGGCGTTGACATGAGTAGAGCTGATGGTGACGGCCTTCCGCAGTTCTTGAACTTGCCGCATAGAACCAACCACTGTTGCCAAATAGTAGGAGCAGGAGGGTGACCACACGGTTGTCTTGCAACTGGAACAATGGTGTAGACAGATTTCCGAGCCAGGATTAAAATAGTATAAAGTAAAATGTCTGTTGTAATTGGAGGCAAACTTAAAAATAAACTAATAGAAGAACACTAATAATGAGATATCAGGAATCAAGAATCAAGAATGTTTATTTGTCATTAAACTATTCAATTAACATTGACAAATCGTCAGTTGGTTGTTGGTTTCAACATACAACAATCAGTAATAATGAAAATTAAATCACTCTTCTAACTAAAAAGTATTCGTATCTGTTAAAAACTCGTGGACACTATAGTATTCCTCGAGGACCAAAAATGATTTTAATTTGCTCCTGAACCTGTTCACGTCTGTCTTTTTTTCTGAGGGTAAAGCGTTGAAGAGCTTGACAATACTGTAAAAAGACTGGTTTTAAAAAAAAAAAAGTGGTGTTCTGATGAGGTATGGATGGATTGCAATTTGCATGTCTAAGTCTGTATTTATCATTACTACAAAATTAAAAAAATGCCAATTTTTTTATGTAAAAAGAAAGACTTTCATAAATGTACAATGAGAATAATGTGAGTAGTTAACTGTTTGAAAATACCCATCTACATAAATCAGTTGACCCCATTAAAAAAATTAATCCAATTGATTTCTTTTGAAGGTGAAATATCATGTTTGATTGAGTTGTTTCGGCTCCCAAAATTATAATGCCATAGCTGAGGTGAGGATAAAAGCACTCGAAGTAAGATGTCAGTAGAACAATGACATCAGCAAACATTGATAAACTACGAAGAATAAAAATCCCACTATTAACTCTGCGACAAACCTTGGATATGTGTTCAGAAAAAATTAGACTTGAATCAACAACTAGACCCTGTACGTTGGATAAGAGTTAGTTGAGTATTCTGGACCATTTGGAAATAGATGACGATTTTACTTTGTAAACCATAACATTTCATATAAAATTTTCTTTAAAATTTTATTATATTTCCTGTGCTTAGTGATAGTCATAGTATTGAAACAACTGTAAAAAGCAATTAGTATATTTTAGACTTGTTAAAATTATGATAATGATAAAGTAAATAAAAAATGTGTGCTGCAGAAAGTTTATGACTGGTTCCATAAATTTCTCTGTGCTTAAGTTATAGGAAAAATATATTTTCAAAAGAAAATAGTAAGTTACATAGAATTGACTAACAAGTTAAAACAAGTTTCTTTCCATCTAAAATCATTTTACGAGCATTAAAAAAAAATAATAATAAGATTAGCTAGTATTTGTTCACAATTTAAGGCAATGTAAAATTGTATGTGTCCTCCATCTAAACATGTTAACGCCTTACAAGTGGTAAAAACCAAATAAATTATTCAACTTATTGCATCATTTATGTCATGGCTGTGTTATAGGACCGCTCAACTAAAACGAATTCTACAAACTAATTTTCAAATATAGTAAATTCAACTAAAACAAATCAAATAAATTAAATAAATATTAATCAAACAACATTCCACAAAGGAATAAATAAAATTATAATCCAAATCAAAAAATATGGGAGCAAATGTTCAAATACATTGACCATCAAGGGACAACAGGCCCCAAATTGAAAGTTTAGGAAAGAAAACTTTCCTATTGAAAACTTTCCATTTCGGATTGAAAGTTTAGGAGGAAGTCTTGGAAAAGGTATTTTTTGACCTACAGCACTGAGCTTATAATATTTTACTTATTTTATTTTTATTTTTTAAGTACATCATAATACAGTATGTAAAGAGAGCCAAAAATTTTATTGAATTGAAAAAGGGGTTTCAGTGTTAGGGCCTCTTAAGACAACTTACGAGTATGTTTTTTTCTACATTTAGATTTGCCACAATACCTATAGAAATAGAAATATAGTAGGCCTATATTTATATGCCTACGTGGTGCTACTGAGGGATATGTATAAAAAAGTCTTGTTTTTCCAAGTCATATTATTTATTAAAAAAGAATATGGAGGAATTTTTTACTCTTTTGTGAAAAAACACATAAAAAGCTGTTTTCCAATTTTTTAGCGAGTTTATCTATTCACGAGGTGGCCCGTGCGCAAATTGCGCATTTTATGATTCTGTATGAGTGAAACTCATCTACACTACGTGAATGTTGATTATGAAGTGACAGAGATCTATTTTTGTTCACTATCTGGCTTTTAAAATACATCTGAAGGTAATCAGCTGTTAAATTACAATTCACATTAAAGAACTTGCAATAAAAGTTGGTCAACATTTTAAAGCGCTCTCTAGAAATAAATCAAAGGCGAGGGGGGCGAAGCCCGAAACAATATGACCTTTTTAATTACGATTCGTCACTGCGGTATATCTTAAGCTTTACAATGACACCTCAATCTTAAAAATCGGTTCAGTAGGTCGAGAGAAAAAGGGACGTAACAGACGATACCCTTATAGAAATAAGAAGATAGATCCTATGTACTAATTGCCGTCGAGGGCACCGCTTATGTTAGTAGCTCAATTTTTCTAATTTAATTTGCTCGCATATTTTGGTGTCTCATGTGCTAATTCAATTAAAATTGGTCTATGATAGTTAAATAACATCACTCTGTGCCCATAGTATTCTACTGAACTGATTAATAACGACTAATGAGTGTGTTTGCTTGGTTATGGGCATAGTTGACACGCATAAACGTGTGTAGTGAGCTGGCATAACTTGTATAATAAACCTTTGCACAGTTACTGCATATCTAGATAAAATTACCAATAAATTTCAAATGCTGGTGGCCTTTTAGGAGCAATTATGAATCATGCCTAAGTAAAAATTTGTGTCATGGGGAAAATAAATAGGAATAGAAAATATTTTGCTATGAGGTGATAGTTGGGGTAGGGGGGGGGGTAGAAATAAAGTGACAGGTGTTCAGTGTCCATGGTATACCACCGTTAACATAATTTGCATTAATTTGTTTAGCACACACTGAGTATGAAGATAAAAATTTATGTCATCTGACCAACACAGAAGAATCCTCTTCTAGACGATCCAGAGGAGTTTTGTTCTGTTCGATTAGATGTAAATAACAAACTGAGCTATTCACTACAGATTATTTCCAAACAAAGAAAACCGACCTTAAAAAAATAAAAAAAATAAATAAAAAATAAAACATTCTATTGACCCGTTTGGAGCTGGACTCAAAACTAGCTGTTACTCATCAATACGTTGTTGACTGGATTTTAGAGTCATTTTAGCGTCAATCTTTACTTTAAGATCGTGTTCATTTTTATCGTTATTGTTTGGCTCGTGTTTCAGAATGAAAGTAAAACAAATGATTTTATGTACACAAAGCAGACGTTTTTTAATCCCATGATTTCTTATGAAGGACGTTTTTATCCTTCATTTCCTGGTATCTTTCTGGACAGCCACTATTTTCTCCGAGTCCTTGGGACCAAGTCCTTTACTTGGGACCCCTACTATTTTCTGCAATTTTTGAACTGCCCAAAAATCGATTAAGCAAAATTTTGCATTCAAACCAGGCCTAAATTTTTTTTCAAAACTTTATCAGAAAACGTCTTTTGGATTTTCAATGGAAGTGTTTGATATAATTTATTTGATCCAATCCAGTGGCATAAAGGCTAATCGTGATTATTATAAAAAAAATTCAATTCAGACTAATGTGCCGTATACGCGACCTCAAAAGATAGATTAATTCAGAAGTTGTTGCATTTTGAAGTTTTGTTCGTATGTCTGTAATGGAAATTTTTATTGCTTGCCATTTTCAATTCGACCATCCATTTGAATACCGGTTCCGGTTTGGCATTGCACTGTGCTTAGTGAAACTCTTAAATTGAAGTACAAATCACACTATATAACTGTTGTTACATTGAAATATCGCATACATGACAAGTGTTTTTCCGATTGCTAGTGGGATATCCTCTTGTTCGGAAAGGAAACGGTAGTTTCAAATAGTAGTTCCTTCAAAAAGTAGATTTTTAGTTGTACTATTGATGTACCAAGTTTTATTGCCTTATCTACAATCACGAAGGAAGCAATAAACCCTTCCGGGACTTTTTATAGGCTACTCTTTGTGTAGATTTACTCTGCCTAAGACCGTGGTTCTTTTCCATTTGCGTAATCTAATTAATTAGTATCCCTGAAAAAGTAGTAAAACCTCAATAAAGGAAAGTGTATTACTAGCAACCTTGTCTTTTACTAGTTAAACCATTGCATTTTTTATATTTTAAATGACTTATCTAACACCCATATAGCTTATCCTCCAAGGCGAACTACAATACTGCAGTCGTGGTTCAAAGAAGCAAACCTCCATCGAATGAAAACCTTTATATTTACAAATTTAACCTTGCCCCAGAAAAACCTCAACAATCTAGAAAGCAATATTCCAACAGTTCAGAATAATTTAATGCAAGATATATCCTCTGAATTTTAAAATATTGGTGTTACACAAAAATGTACAACTTTACCTTTGATGATGTTTCTTTTGTGACCTTGACAAGTTCTAATATTACATGAATTGGCCAATCAATCATCGAAACATAGCAATCACGATTGGTTGGAAACCCCGCGAAATCCGCATGTCATCTCGACAGCCAGCGAGTACTTTACAGTAATTCCATGCAACGCTGGCCCAAAACAACAATTTTCTCTATCACACTCACGGCTTGAGCAATGATATATGATTACAAAGCTAAAGCATGCCTAGCACTCCTGGAATGCCTACATTGTTATGATGAAGATAAGCATAGAGCTTTTATTGTTGCGTCAGATTTTACTTGAGATTCAAACGTTAGCTGAATTTCATGTCCGTTGTAACAATTCTCCCCTCTGTACTAAAAAGTATCTGGTTCTCAATGGCGTTTAAACATTGTCAGCAAATATGTCATAAAATAGGATATTACAGCTTGACAATTATTTTATTCGACTTTAGTACTGAATCCAAAATCCAAATTTCAAGCCACCCTGTTTAAAAAAATATGCACGTGTTGCCATTTTTATCCGATTTTATATTCGAATAACCGAGTCCAGATGCTTCAATGAGAGCAGTTTTAATGTTTATTAATCAAATTAATTACAAGTGTGTTATCCATCATTTTACTATTTGATACTAGATATAGTTTGGAACGA
Source organism: Neoaliturus tenellus (assembly GCA_030545055.2). Taxonomy (NCBI): domain Eukaryota; kingdom Metazoa; phylum Arthropoda; class Insecta; order Hemiptera; family Cicadellidae; genus Neoaliturus; species Neoaliturus tenellus. The sequence continues at coordinate 46,101,721 of CM061535.1, read as the reverse complement.
TATTAACGTAAATGGAATTTTAGAATAAAACATTTTAGATGTTAACAATTTACAAATTGTAACGAGTTTTTAAAACGGGTATCGCTTGACTTATTGAACAGTTGTAGGGTAAATAAGCCCACTCGTGTTAGATACTGTAAGATACTCCTCCATAAGAGATTCATTCGGTTTCATATTTCTCTGAATTTAAAGACATTAAAAATTGTGCATGATGTGATAATGACCAATGAAGTTTTACCCGAATATTTAACTTCTAAGATCGTCCCTTAAGAAGGCTTGGAGAAAACTTCCTTGGTGTATGTTACATCATACATAATGTTTTATTTCTTTGAATTATGATCAGCATTACATAAACCTAGACCTTAAGAGGTCCAACATCTCCTCAGTTGTTCCATTTTAAGTTTTGTTCGTATAAATTTAATTTAAAGTTTAATGGCTTGCATTTTCTGTCTCATTTGATATCCGGCTTGCAGCATTGAACCCTGCTAAGTATGACCTATATTTTTATTTATACAGGGTGCGGCAAAAGTCAGCGTACCGAAAATGCAGTTAAACTGTAGATAGTATTAAACATAACTATAACAGTATTATTTTAATGTACCTGTTAGAGAAGCTGCTCAAAGTGACCACCATCATTGTCAATACACTTGTTTCACCTTTTAAATTTTCAACATTGATTTACAGATTTTGTTGTAATGTTGTGGTCTGAATAAAAAATAAAAAATGTTTCGTTATTAATTATTTTAAATGTTCTAAGCTTTGAGGTTTCTCCGAAAACAAGTGTTCTTTTAACAAGCCCCACATACTAAAATCGCACGGAGTTAAGTCTGGGGACCTAGCAGGCCAATCAATAGTTCATTTTCTTCCAATCCATTCATAAAAAAATTAAGACAAAATTAACCATGACTAGGCGTTAGATTAGATAAGTATCAACACTGAGAGATAATAATAGCGCGAGAGAAAAACAATGAAGCTCACCGGCCTGCAGTGGTAAGCTGACTTTTGTGACTTTTACCGCACCCGGTAGGCCTATATAAAAATTTGTTTGGATTTAGAATGAAACTTTGATTTAAATAATTCATGGCCCGTCCCCCATTATAGCATATAGCGGATAGTTTATTCAAACGTATATTTTAAAGTGTAATTATTGCTTTATTTATTATAATTTATAAAATATTTAACCAGTACCGGACTTGATGTTTACTCATTTCATATTTAAACTTTCCTTAATTTTTTTGAACTTAAGTTGAATGATGTTTTAATGATGCACACCGGTTCCCTAACTCGGCGCTTAATACCATCTTTTGTAGTAACATCCTCAGACTCTATCCGGGAGTCCCATCGGCTTCTTCAAGGCTGTTGCATTATGTGCTAAGATGGGCCCTTTGCTCTTTACAATATGGCTGTATTCATTTCCAAGGTCACATTTAAAATAGTCTCTATACGAAACGGGTTATCCCCTCTACAAATTCATGAAGAAATCTTGCAATGGGCGATAATCGTTATTGAGGTAGTAGCTTATGACAGTTCTTAGTTAAATTAAGTGTAGTTAGAATTATACACTATCTATTTGGAAATGTCTTTTACTTAAATATGCACATTTAATCCTATAAATTTTTCATGAAGGTATTCAATTTAAATTAGCTTTTATATTTCTGCATTTGAACAAGCTTATTTAATATTTTACTTTGCATCAAAAGCGGACATGGCGCTTCAAATGTCACATGAGTTATGCACATTCGTCTTCGTCTCCCAACAATACGATGGCATTGCGTTGTCAGATAATTTATAAGACTTCCACTGTCAACAAAAACTTTTACATTTCTATACCTATAAAAAAATAAAAATACATTTTTTTAATTTATTAAGTTTGCCTCAGATCATATCAGTTAAGGGAAGATTAAAGCTCTGAAATCTTGGCTTCGATTTTTAATTCGCTGAAGTTAGTTGATAGAGTGAAATGAGTTATATGTTAACTATTAAAATTGATATCTCAAAATGTTAATATTACAGTTTCAATTTTGTATTACAAAAATTAAAATTTTAATATATTGAAATATTTTTTACACTTTAGATTTGAAATAAGCATAACTATAAAAAAGTTTATTTGCATCACTATACCATTGGCTGTTGGGTTACAAATTAACAGTCCTATCTAAGGAGAATGTCGACCTTAGTCAGTAACAAGACTACAAGATCGCGCCACAATCATCCTACACTCATCCCTCATTCATACTTGGCTTTAAACTACCTATTGAGTTAGGTCGCCATTTCAATAAAGGTATTCAAGGTACTAATATCCATTGCTGCAAACACATTAGAGTTCTTACAAATTACATACAGTAGGCCTACAAATACTTGATTCGGAAGCTACGATTTACTATAAGCTACACTGAAAGAATAGTAGAAATAGCGCCCTAAATTTATCTAAATTTATCTATAACTAATATTTTGTTTAATTTGATTAAATAGCCATCAAGTCTATAAAATTTACATTGCGATCTAAGAAAATATCAATACTTAGGACAAGAACATTTCCCGGTGATAGAATATCTGCACCCCAGCACCCCCCGTATTCGAAAAGAGAACTGTGGTTTTGAGGGAAGAAATCCAGGATTTAAATTTTTTGTTGGGTGTTGATTTAGCTCAAAATACCTTGAAATCGCATATTTAAACTCCTTATTTTACGTTTATATTTTCCTACGCCTTTGACTTGTTTTGGAATCTTTATGGGCAACGGTTCAAACCATGGTATTATCACTATCCAAGTGTTGTTAGATAACATCATTCACTAATAACCCAATAGTAAATGACAACTGGGCCCAGAACTGAGCCTGTGGCGGTTCGAACTAATAATATCATGTTTATGTGACGAACGCTCATCTCCAAGTACCTTAGCCACTTAGCTACCACTTAAGCTTGCCAGCTCATTAGCCACTAGCTACCACTTAGCTTACAAGCTCATTAGCCACTTAGATACCACTTAGCTTACCAGCTCACTAGCCACATAGCTACCACTTAGCTTACAAGCTCATTAGCCACTTAGATACCACTTAGCTTACCAGCTCATTAGCCACTTAGCTACCACTTAGCTTACAAGCTCATTAGCCACTTAGCTACCACTTAGCTTACAAGCTCATTAGCCACTTAGATACCACTTAGCTTACCAGCTCACTAGCCACTTAGCTACCATTTAGCTTACCAGCTTATTAACCACTTAGCTACCCAGCAAGTTATCATTTTTAATTCATCGTCTGTGTGCCAGTTGAATTTTTAAATAGGGGACAATTTGATATGGATAATATCACGAAATTTTGGAAAAGAGCGAGAAACTACACTTTCTCCCATTTTCCAAATGGGGAGCATATCCTCTTCCCCACACGGTGAATCACATATTCAAGTCGGGAGCTCTGTGTGACGTGCTCCACGCCACGGGGGGGGGGGGGGGGGGAGGGGAGGGGTAGCGACTGGCGGCACCGATTCTGCCATTACTTCCTTCACCACTCCTGGTCCTCATACTAATTTTATACTTTCGTGTTGTAAGATGACTCAGCCAAACTGAACGTTTATGCCATGCTAATATTTGTTTTGTATAACATGTTTAACAAATATCAATATTTGTTACAAAACTTAACAAAAATTTTAATAAAAACATTAAATTACATACCCGTTTTTAAATATTTTTCATTACATATTTATAGATACATCTGGTTAAGGATTAATATAAGGTTCCATAATGCTTGAAATTGTACGGATTTTCCAACGTTCTACTTGGGGGGGGAGTGCAGTTTTATTCTTCCTTTGATTATATACAACACCCAAAATAGACTTCTCACAGATTGGACACAATTGAAACTGTATAATATTGGTGGGGTCTAATTGAGTGTACATGAATTACTGGTTAAAAGACATAACCTGTCAACTACATGATAGTCGAATCTGTTCTAACCATTTTACCATTCCTATGAATCCTGCATGAATCCTGATGTTGTCCAGTGTTAATGTTTTAATGCGTGTTTGCTGCACTCAAAATCAGACGTTTTCATCACAACGTCTTTTGCATGATTTAAAGGGTCTCTGTATATTTTTCCCATAACAAACACAATGGATTAAAGATTTATTCACATTAGTGTATAAAGTCTTCCTCCACTATATTGGATGATATACTTGTGATGAAATAAATGTTAAAAAAAGTAAAAAGTAAATTCGTATACAGATACTACAATAATTTCTACAATGTTATTTCGAATTTATAATTTCTCCCAAGTATATCAATAAAAGTCTACCTTTAATATGACGGTCATTTTATCTCATAGCCCAAAACCATCATAATAGGAAAATCTTTAAATATAAGTGTTTCTTTTATAAAGCCAAACACCATGAACCATAACTTCAATTTACTCTAATTTTATACTAGTGGACTCTGGTTATATAAAATACACCAATCCTTATCGCTTTTAAGATTATTTTAAATCTTTAAATACTCTTAAATATTTAAAGATAACAAATGAAGATTCGTTTAATAAGATAAATGCTACTCATCAGCTAGAAGCATATATAATATGACATTAAGACTATTATGCGAGGATCGAATCGCCGGGGGTCTAAATTGGTCTTGCTGTTCCATGCAGTCTCGCCTTTGTGTTTCGTTTTTGTCTACTGGTATTATGCCTCTTATTGTGTCCCTCCCATTGTGTCTGAAATCTATATACCAGGAATTTTATTAACAAGAAAAATTACATTGTTGCAAATTTCTCCCTCCATAATCTTCAAACTGTCTAGATCAGTGTTCCAGTTAAAAGAATAAGGATTGCTATATGAGCGTTTCGATTATTTTTAGGAAATTCCACTAGGTCATGTTAGTCATAACCTTGGTGACCATTGACCACCGGCAACAATATAAGATCATAAAATGAAACAAAGAAGACTAATTAAGGTGTTTTTAAAAACTGTATTTACATGTTACATTCTTTAGCGGATGCTACTTTTGTTGGATTTACTTAAATTTAGTTACAATCCTTTTTATTTTCAAAAAGTTATGTACGAAGGGTGAAGTCATAAATGATTTGATAACTTTTAAAAGGCAAAAATCCCAAATGGAATTAAATTTAACTAATGTTTATAAATAACGACAACAATTTAGGAAAAATATCAATAATTTATTTAGAACACATATTTCTAATGGGAACCAGGTACGTAAAAACAACCAAAATTTTAAACTGTGTTAATAGATAGCACGCTTAACATGGGAGACTATCTAACTTGTAGTCTGTTGAACCAAAGTTATTAACTCATCAAAGTGGCGGGTTTAAACCTTAACAATTTGCAAGATATTGAGCAGAATCGAAGGGGTAATTATAGTTGTATGTATAGAACTCGTAACTATTAGACAATTCATTACTTGTGAAGAAGGTACATACGAATTATATTGCCGTATGGTCGTATGGAATTCACTATGTGTGGCATGATATTATGCTATAACCCAATGTCCCACAGCACCGCTAGAAACCGGGGAGCGACCACACTGATCCATCCGGTCGTTCTTGTTCAGCTTGACCGGTTTCTGCAAACACAGAAACGGATCCAAAACGGGCCCAAAATCGGATTGTAACCTTTGCGAATCCCTCATGGAGAAAAGTGAGAACGGTTGAGCTAACGGCAAGGCCGGTGGACGGCACTGACCCCGGGATTTGCGAGATTGCGTGGACCACCTTCATGGGAGTGACTCGCCTTGGCGACAGCGCGACACTTGGTCGCACTGGGTCACCACCACCCTATCAGCCACCGCCTCAGCTGCTACCACCTCACCAGTCACTCCTCAACAATCACCAACTCATCAGTCACCACCTCACCAGTTACTCCTCACCAGTCAACGGAACACCTTCACTAGTCACTCTCAGAACACCTCTCAAGTCTTCGCTTCAACAATCACCACCTCACCAGTCACTCTTCAACAATCACCACCCCACCAGTCACTCCTTCTCACCAGTCACCACCTTATCAGTCACCACCTTCACCAATCACTCCTCAGTAATCACTCCTCAACAATCACCACCTCACCATTCACTCCTCCTCACCAATTGAACAACACCCAACATACCTTCCTCGGAACCACACATAACCTTCACCCACGGAATAAGTATAACTAAGTATAAGTTATACTTAGTCCGAGCCTTCACCAGTCACCACCTCACAACTCTTCTCCTTATCCCAGCCACACCTATCACCACGCTATATCCTAGTAGCTTATATGCTAGTGGCACATCGACACATCCCTTTCATTTTCTGCCCTTATAAAAAACAGTGAGTGAAGAAAGTAGTAACATTGCTTTTTTAATTAGATCTGTTGATGGAATAATCGTTTGGTCCTCCATCAACCCAAGAAGCTGATTTCAGATTTATGTATATCTGTACGTCTGATTTTATTATAGAGATAATGAAAAATGTTCCTATTTTGATGAACCATAGAAACTCACAAAAACCTTTAAATTAGTCTTTGTAAACTTAACCATTGTTTATTGTGTTTTCATTAACAAGTGTAATTTTAAGCGTATTTTGATAGGAACAGAGAAACCTTTTAATATGAGACTACTTTAACGATAACGTCAACTTTATCTAAGTAGACCACAGTATGTATCAATAACTGATGGTAACTTTATTTTTTACTTTATTTCGGGGATACTGAGCATTAGACACTATAAATGGAAATAGGTCAAAACTGATCATGGTTTAGTTTAGTTGGTAATTCAGGGTATCTAACGTGTAGTCTCTTGAACAAAGCAATTAACCCATCAGCCATTCAAGTGGAAAGTTTCAAACTATAAAAATTTGATCAGAATGGAAGTAACAATTGTAGTTCTAGGTTATGAAACGAAAAGACATATGAAGCAAATCAAATTAACTATAACCAAATTTAATTCCACTTGGAAATAACTGTTGTGTAAGACGGAAGCTTTGGACACCTCCGCGTCACCTGAGCATGATCAGTTGTTCACGTAGAGAATCACGCGAGACAAGTCACGCCATCCCAACTCTACACTTATAAACTTTCTGTTCAACTTTGTATTTTATAACTGAAGATAACAGTGAGTGTTCCAGGAATTCACGGATCAATTGTTTGTAGTTTGTTCCTTGGAATGCAAGACTTATTGCTAAATTTGCCATGTCATAGAGAATGGAAAAGTATAACAAAGAAAGAAATTTATATAGGGAGACCGGTAAAATACTCAAAAGCATGAACCAGTCGAAAAATTACCTCGAAGACATAATTGCTTGTAATTGTCAACGCTTTTTTTGACTAGCCATCTAGATTTTATTAAGTGATTGTATTACCGGAAAGATACAAATCTTATAAACTCTTGTATGTAGAAATGTGAATGTGTGCACTCATATTTGTAGGATATTGGAAATATTTAGGGATTTTTCAAATAATAAGGTTATGCCTCGGATTCTATTGACCCGTCTATCAAATTAAGGTTATCAACATTCAAAATATTTGACGTTTAACTGGACCTTGTTGTACAGAAGTGTCTTTGATGTTTATTTGGGTTTTAAGTGCGTAAATTGTTTAAACTTTTTGAAAACTGTATCCACTGTTAAATCAGGTCTTTTTGTCTTTTTGTGTCCTTTATTTAAGAAGCAATGCCAAAAATATAACATACAACATTTTACCTTAATCAAAATAGGTAACCTGGTCTGTCGTTATTGATGAAATGATATTTATTTCGAGTCAGCAGTCTCATATGAGGTATTTTAACGAGTCATAATTTATTCTTGTGGGATCTGATTTAAAAACGAAAGTAAAGTTATTTATACCAAGAACATTGAATTCCAAATCAGAGGAAATGCTACTTAAAGAACCATTTGAACAAGTGACTTTAATCACAGAGAAAATCGAAAATGTATAACTATAGCGAATTTTACTGGATAAATATAAACTTCTGGGTTTTACGATGTGTGCTGCTATGTTTTTTCCTCCAACTAGTGGTTCTGTTTACATCACAGAGTGACGTAACGACGGTTAGCGGTTGGACCTGTTTTATCTTTGAGGGCTTTGCCCTGGGCTGATACGATGTATTTAAATCGTTTTTGAACTTTATATCAGACTCGATTCATTTACTACTCTGATAAAATAAAAACCCATAACAAGGTATTAGCTTGAATTATGAGGCGCTTTCTTTTCTTAGAGTATTATAGACTATTTACTCGTTCATTTGCAGAGATAAGCTATTGTAGATATTGTTTCAGGTGAATAATCCTGCATTTCGTTATAAGACTGATGAATTCAAAAACATTAGATGAGTCCAATAAGTAATTTTAGTATCCTTTAAGAAATTGCTAGAGGTTGAAAGTGCAGGATTTCCATACTCTGTTGGGGGTTTGATTGGGGTCAAGTTCCTTTTCTCCTGGTAAAAAAGTGTCTTGGCTCGGCTGTCGTTTTATAAGAGAGGTTCAACCTACATCCATACCACTTGACAGGTTTAAACGTCAACTTTGAGGCTCATAATTTCTTTCAACGTCTACTTCCCCCATTGTTCATCATTTTACAACCTCCTTTCCTCTTGAACTGGGATGATTGACGAAGCCAAAAGTGACATTTATTGACAGGGCCGCCGAGAGGGGGGGCAGTTTACCCCGGGCCTCAAGAGACAGGGGCCTCATCTTCAGACTTTTTTTTTGTTTTTTGTTTTTTTTTTTTTTGTCTATGGTAGCAAAATTTAATCTTTGCATAGGCTATGTAGTAACACCATCTAGTCTCCGTGGTTTTAAGCTCTGTGTCGGTGAACAGACGCCGCGGCGCCGGGCCCGCCGCCTCGTGCTCTGCCGGTATTTGACAGCTATACCATTGCAAAAATATTATATTTTGCAACAGATCCTTCACGGCTTCGACTAATATTGTCGTGTCTGCGTGTGTTGGTCCAAGTATTTAAGATAAAAGAGACATATTACATAAAAGGGTCTTTTAATAATGTCATAAATGAATTTGCTACAGTATATTAAAGGTAAGAAAGAAACGTTTGCGAAATGGTTAGTTTTTGTGAACGGTACTAAACACTGAATTATCTAATGGCTTATTAGTGAAGCTGAGGGCTAGTATCGAGTAAATAGGATGACCTTGCGTAATTCTTTAAATCTTAAAAATTAATTATAAAGCAAAAGCAACTAATTATAAGTTCAAAAAGCGTTTAGTAAACAAAAAATTTTTATTAATTAACAATTTTAAAATAAAATAAATTTTTATAATTTTTCCTGTAGGTTTAACCATTTCAAATACTTAAGTTAGGCCTAAAACCACTTGGTAGTTCTCTAATAAGCACTCTCAACCCCTGCCAAAGTGCAAGTTTGATCCAATTATTTCATGTAGGCCTACAGTAAACCTAAGTACATTTGTCCTATCTATGTCTAAAATAATACAAATAAAATATTTATGAATCACTTAAGAAAAGAAAGCAAATTGTGTGCATGGATACAAAATAAATATTCAAAGAAATAAAAATGTGTAGCCTATATTGCATCTGGTTCGAATACAGACGGCGACGGGCAGGGATGCACCGAGCGGGGGGGGGGCCTCACTTCGGAACTCTGCCCCGGGCCACAAAAATTCTCTCGGCGGCCCTGTTTATTGATTACCATTCGCCGTCGTTCCTCATGGGCTGAGTCCTCGAGGCGGTCACTGGAGCGTCTCTCCAGGTGCACCTCCTCCATCCCCGACCTCGGTCCAGGGCGGCCATCCGCGTCGTCAAGGAGGTGGTGGGTCTACCGGGAGCATTGGCACGGAGTCCTCAAAGAGATGCCTAAACCCGGGGCCAAAAATCTGGACCATACTTCCTTTTTTATTGTTTGTTGAGTATGCAATTCATTAAAAAGTAATTTAATGAATTATCTTAAAACGGCTGTCCCTTCAGGGATTATCTAGTTCAAAGATGTATCCAAAACACAATAGGTCAAGACTTTTTGCAAAAGAGTTGAAATAATCCGACGCTTTGTGTTTTTCCAAACCGATAGTCATCTGTGTGACGTGGGTTTTAGTAACTGATTTGATCTAAGATGCCCAATTCGAATTAGAACTTCAAGTCTATTGAAGAGTATCATTAGTTAAAATAAATCTATTCGTATTAGATACTATCACTTGATTAAACCAAGTCTAGCGTCAACACTACTTAACCAGTCATTATAATTTAGGTTTTCTCCATTGAATTCCATCCTCTAAACCTCTAGAGAATAATTTATTCAGACTGCACTTTAATATGTTGATCCCTTGTGAAAATTACTTGTTCACCAGGATGAGAAAGAAGATAGATTGTATTTGACTTAAATTTTAACTGTAAAACAAACATTTTAAACTCATTACGATATTTCCCGAGAAGAGTGTTACGTTAAATAATGGTCTTAACCGTTTGTAAAGGCTATAAACAATGGATGAACAGTAACAATAGTTAGTAAAATAAATTGTCATAGGATAAAACTATCAGTTTGAAATAATTACATAATGACTATTAAAAAAAGATGAAACGTATTTATCAACCGTAGTAAGTAAGGTTATCACCTGGGTCGCAACGATAAAATAATGTATAAAAGAAAAAATAACATTTCAATAAACCAAAATTGTTTAGCCAATGTAAATCGGCATTGAAAAGAAACCTCCCAACAATATATACGTCCCTCTAATGCATTTTACCTAAATGAATCTTTAAAATCGACATGTAATCTTCAACCTGACAAGCGACAGTATTACGGTTGCCATTAATCAATTCATAAACTTTAATTAAATAAATAATACAAATTGTTACGGCATTGGAACGCGAACACATCGCAGTTCAAGGGGCAAGGAGGTTGTAAAATGATGAACAATAAATATGAGGGAAGTAGACGTTGAAAGGAAATTAAGAGCCGCACAGTTGACGTAAATCACAAACCCGCACGCACTGCTTTACGGACTGGCGTTAGCGTGCGCGACCGCAACGCCGCGCTGGAACGGCAGCGTTTACCGTGACGTCGCGTCGCGGTCCGCGTCCCCGTGCTCCTGGGGACCAAGCATTTCTTCGGCAAAATTAAATAATTTTTGTTTTAATAATATTAGTCACAGGCGATATGCTAAAATGTCAAGCCCAACGATGCTTTTTCTTTTGAAGATAAGTTCGTTTACTCCGCTTAGTCGCCTTTCAGAATTCTTGATGTTATCCTAAGGGTACAGCGATCTGGCATAAATTTGATGAACAAAGTTTTCAAAATAACTTGGTAGTTGTTCTGCAGTACAATGAAAACAATGCCATTAACACCTTTCCAAAGAAACAGGTGATTGATGATAAATATAGGTACTCTTAGCACCACTAGCACAATTTTTGCTATAATCTCGACAAGTGTCAAGAGTAAAAACTAATTAGTAGGGCGGGGAAACTATTCAGCTGGTTCTCCCATTCTAGAGTTTGCCCGACTAGTTAGGGAAGTTAGTTTTAGTTAAAGAAAGCTGACGTTGAAGTGTTATAAAAAAAAATTTTATGCAAATAAAGTTTTATCAACATTATCCTACACTGTAATATGAGTGAAGAATATTTGTATGTATGCATGGTCATTGATCTCAAGTAACTTAGGCCTACTGTTAAACTGCTCGAACGATTTTCTCAACACATTGTAAATAAGTTTGGTATGGAATAAAAATAATATTTATACACTTCTTTAAGCTAATGAGAAGTATTTCTTTGTATTTATTTCGTTGTAATGTTGAATTACAATTCTAAAAAAGAAACGTTAGTCTTATTGAGAAATAAAAACGAAAAGAATTACTAAATCAGCTAACTTAACTGTCAATGTATAAATACCATGCTCCACTAAGTTTAAATGTGGGTTTCCATTGCTGCCAGTTACTTATTTATGTAATGATACTAAACTAAACATAACTTATTAGTTATTAAATTGTATATTAAGGTAATTAAAAATGAATGATTTACTGTAGCGTAAAGTAAAATACAAAACAACTAAGCAATTTAGAATTGCAATTTAATAATATTAAATACATCAAGAAATAGTTAGAATTGTGAAATTAACTGTTAGCCGAAGGAGTAAAACCTATGTGTTACAGTTCCAAAATGTGGTTCAAAATATTTATACTGTACTAGGGTGCAGCAACCTCAGGATAAAATTAAAACAGTCTGAAATTAAGACGAGTAAGCTGAGCCTATTGTTCCGATTGTATTGAATGGCCCAATAGTATAGACTTATTGACTTGTCCTTCGTATAGACGCTAGCCACCATTTTGGGGTTTTACACTTAATAATTTTTATTTCTGTAACGGTTAGTTGTATTAAGTTCATATTTTACATATACCTTTATCACAATTTTTTCAAAATAGCAGCCATTTAAAATTTTTAATGTGAAATATCTCAAAACGGTCAATTTTAAGAAGCTTTAACAAGACATAAAAAGTTGACAAATTAAAATCTTGGAGGACTGTCGTTCATGGACCACGGATCCGTGTTGTCCAGTATGATTGTTATCCCTGTCCCTGGTGTTTTTGCGAAGGTCTCAGACGTTGGTTAGGACTCAGTTAGTTCTTTATTCCGTGCTGTATCCAAAATTTAGAGGTAAGGCAGTGTCAATTCAGTCGCTGCATAGCTGTGAAAATTGGGTTTCTCTTCTTTTTTTAATTTGCCGACAAATTCCAAATTTAGCTGTAACTATGTTCAAAGTTTATTTTATATCTTTCGAGTTCATAACAAAAATTTTTTTTGACCATTATGAAGCCAATTATGTAGGCTTTATTGTAATATTCTCATTTTAAAATAAGTCTAGTATAATTAACTCATTACAGTATAAAATACAGTTCTTTTTCTGTTTTTTTTTTTTTTTTTTTTTTTTTTTTTTTTTTTTTTTTTTTTTTTGCTTTTTTAACACCGTTTGCATTTTTGTATAGTGATAAACACATTTAGGGAAAGCAGTCTAAATTCCTCAATGTTTGTGGACATCTCAGGGATCGTTGAACCGAATTCAAGATGATAATCATTAGACTAGCAAGACACCTAAACCTTACCTTTTGGATTTAATTCCTATTGTAGTGTCATTCAATGAAAATGTATTTTATCTTTGCGTGTTTTGCATATTTTTCTTAAATAAATGTTTATGGAAACAGTGTAATGATTCACTAAACATTTGATTTCGTCAAAACCAACTGATAAAAGTATTGTGTTGAAATTGCCCAAATCATATGTGCTTATCATGCCTATATTACATATCTTATCAGCATATTTTGTTGGCGAATCAGCTGATTTCTGATAACTCAGGAGTAATGAATCACTCTAAGTTTATATTTGACACTTGGAATTCAAATTTTAAAATTTAGAAAACAAATGTTCTATTTACATGTTATGAATTTGTTATTATAAAGTTCAGTAATGTTTTGTCCTTATTGTCAAATAGTTTTAAACAAAAGACATGTTTTGGCTATAGCCAACGAAATTTATGAAATATTTGAATAATTTTTACCAACCGCTTTCTTTAGCTCATAAAAATTCTTAAATATTTACCTTATTTAACTTCTTTTGTATTTATAGCGGTTTTTACGATATGCCAATGATGGGTTAACTTTATATTCCGTTAAATAAAATGTCCATCGGTTGCGGAGCGCCTAATGACGAGGTGATGAATATTTCATGAAACGTCAGTAATATTCGTCCCAATCTTTCACATCTGGACCAACAACGTAATTGCAGCGGTGGGGCTTAATTATTGTCCCGTTCCGTCCCTGTTTGCATGCAAAGTTGGACATTAGAGTCCCCACACTGGTCGTGATCCTTCTGGTTAAAAATACTTTCAAGTGTTTCGCTTAAAAAAGAGGACTTAATAAAATTTGTCCGATCATCAATGGATTGTAACCATATTATTTGAAAATTGCAAATATAAATATTAGTGATTTTATAATGTTAGCACCTGATGATATTTTGTCATGAACTCTTCAATAGGCCTACTCGTGAATACGTACTCACGACGATATTTAAAAAAGAATTTTATGTGATAAAGAGGGTCGGTCAAGGGTCTGAAGTATTGATAATAAAATCCTCACCGCCATGCAACCATATTTACGAATGCAATTACTTCTGACATATATTCAAGCTTTTAAGATCGGATTCCGAATATTTTTCAGAATTATAAGACTTTTAACATGAAGTATGATATGACTTAGTCCATAAAGTTTCTAAAACTTCATTTGGGGTCATCCTTTAGGGGAGATCATCTTATAAACTCGATTGACTGATTTCATATCACACTCCATTTAAGGGTTTTGAATTTCTGGGTAATATGCCATGAGTCTGATCTGATCTCAAAATCTTAAATGTATATCAGAAGCTATTTGCATTCGTCAAAACAATTTTTAATACTAGGTTTGGTGGCCTGTCATTTGCAGCTCATTCATCTATAGAATTTGGATTTTCTGTCATTACAATCAACCATGCAAGATCTTTATTTAATGTACACACCACACTATTGTGATTTTGAAGACTTCCTCGGTCAGCCGCAACAAAAAAATGCATAAAATTCTTCAAAATGGGACAGACAATTCTAATAAAACATGTTAAGTTTCATTAAACTTAGGAGCATTATGGCTAGACACTCAGGATTTATACTTCTTATATTTTTGTCCAACACTGCATTGGTACTTTTAATCATAAACCATAAGAATATTTAAAAAGTCAAGTAGTGAAGAACTTGTTTCCTACTTGAAAATTCCGTTTGGAATTCCCAGCCATTTTGAAGGGAGGCTTTCATTATTAAATTAATGCATTATTAAATTAATAATATGTACTTGATTGGCGGCCCAATATTAAAATCATTTTTAGATGATTTTTTTTCATAATAAACCCGGGAAATCAACACTTCCACTTCATTAAGAGTCATCTTTACCCCTGTGCCAGTAGCCCATTGTTGCGCAGTCGGCAGTTCTAACCATACGGCTTTTAATGCAAAACAAGGTATTTTATTCCCCGGTTTCGCACGCCGTTTTTAACGGCGTTTTTTTTTTTTTTTTTTTTTTTTTTTTTTTTTTAACTTGGTAAGTGTTTAGTTGAATAGTTATATTAGGCCTCTCATACCTCGAAATTTCAAATTCGAAAATTTAACAAATATTACACTCTGTGACGTTGCAAAGTAACTCGATTTTCCTCAGTAATATTTGTTAAATTTTCAAAATTTCGAGGCATGAGGGGCCTAATATAACTATTCAACTTAACACTTACCAAGTTAAAAGAAAATCGGTCGAAAAACGGTGTCCGAAACAGGGTAATAAAATACCATGTTTTGCATTAAAAGCCGTATGGTTGACATTGCCGACTGCCCAACAATGGGCTACTGGCCCAAAGGTGAAGATGACTCTTAAGTCCACCTCTTATTTTCCAAACGATATATTTTTAATGTAGTTCGCCTAAATATTTTTTATGATTTGAAAAAAATGGTTTTAAATCTTAATTAAAATTAATTCCACAATTTGGCAGTTAATTAAACTGCAAGAATGGTCGAATGACTGAGGAAAAACAGTTAGTCTACTTCGCACAGTTTGGTTATTTATGCTAAGCTTTAGTGAATAAATAGGTAATACGCTCTTCCGCCCACGGTAAAGTAGCAAAAATCTGACTATTGTTGTAGTTGACAAATTATACTACTGTATTTAGAATTTAGAATCTTAACCTTAGAATAACCCAGGAAAAAATCAATCATGAAATCTAATTACGTTTGTTATTCTAAATAATAATAATAATAATATGTAGCCGTATAATTAAACAGGACACTTTAATTGGGTGTTCACGTCCATCTGTCCGGTTAAGATTTGATTAAAAAAAAACTTTGCAGCAGAAAACCTATGTACTCAACTTATGGTACTCACTGAAGGAGGGAAAAATATCGAGTCCGAGTAACCTTAAACATTTGCTAAGTAAGTATATTTGTTGCGACAGGGGTCTTGACCGTCGACATTTTTTTCTAATCGCTGGTGGTATGTTGTGTTCCAGGCGAGATGACCGTCATGTACCTGTTCACGCGCTACAGGTTCAACTGGAACGAAGTCGACTACAGCATCTTCTCCACATACAGCATGATGACCAACCTCATCGGTAATTATTACTCATATCATTGTAATGATACTTAGACTATCAAAATAAAACATTGAAACGAGTTAATACATTTTAAAGACTCAATAATTATTTTCCAATATTATTTGGACATTTAATTGATAGATTATTATTTTGACCCTATACAGTATACAGGGTGTTCAGCTTAAACTTTTACAAACTTTTCCAGGTTATTCAGCAAATCAAAATGAACAAAAAAGATCATATTAGCATATGTCCTAGAATCTTTTGTTAAACCGCTAGCCGCCATTTTGTTTGGTACACTTAATCAATTTGATTTCCAAGTGGTTAGTTGTATTGAGTTCATATTTGTAATGTACTTTTATCACATCAATGCTCATTTTTGGTAAAAAATTTTTCCGTTGTATATTTTTAAAATGGTGGACATTTTAAAGTACAGTATTAAACATAAAAATTTCAAAAACGGTAATTTTTATCAAAATTTTACTAGTTCATACAAGTATGCCAATTCGTATGTAATTTTTGCAGGAAGGGTAATTTCAAGGAGGAAATTGTGTTTAAAAGTCTTGTGTTAACTCCGTAAAGGTGAGTTAAATAAGCGAACAAGCTCGTTTCAGCAAATATTTACTGGAAGTAAATAAAAAAAATCCTCGGTTTAAACGCACTGTATATAATATTTTATTTGTTCGTCAATGTATAATATCATTAATCAAAATCTAACCTAAAAATAAAGCATTTTTGTTATTTTTAATTATTTTTTACTACAATAAGAAGAGGTTTTAAAAAAGGATGTGTAGTACATAATATTTTTAATTTGGACTTGAGCTATGTTCTCCTAGCTCCAATATATTGAGGTGGAACCTGAACAGAAATACGTCTGGTTTCTCCTTATTAGAACTAATATGCGCAGAACTCTTATGAAATCAAAGTCATCATCTTAACAATAATGCCATTTATTGCGGTTCCATTCCAGGTATTTCCGCTCTTCGCTGCTATAAACATCCACAGCAATAAAAATTACTAACGTAATCCATTGAAAATTAAGAAATGTCCAATCTGTTTATGTTTACAGTACTTGGGGGATGATCTAAGAATACATTTAAGTTTTTCAGTTAAGTAACAGCATCAATTGTCAATCACTTACACTGAAATTCTGAAGAAAAATACCGTACCTCGTTCCTTAAATTATCCTCCTCTCCGCGCTTACTCGCCTATCAGGACTTTATATTTAAGGACGTTTCGGTACTGTATAAATTTCTTGAAACACGTGCTTAAATTTTCTTACTTGGGGTTTACTTCTAAAATTAATAGCCAATAATTTTTTAATTTTGACTATTTCGTCAATAAATTGCATTTTTAACACATTGCGTGTATTTTTATTGAATGTTTTTTTTTAATACTTACAATCGGAACATAAATAAAAAACTGATATTATTTATAATTTTGTAAAATTGGTGTTTATGTGCAAACCACATTATGATACTTTAGCACAAGGTTCATATGATTACTTACACAATCTACTGCTGTTTTTAGAAATACTTTGTTTTGATTTTTAACTCCATAAGAGTAATATTATGGTTTTGGAAATTTCTATCCATTACTTCCACAAAATCCGAGTTTAATTGAATAGCTTTCCACATTAATTCTTTAACCACAACTATGTTTAAAAAAACACGTAGAAGACCTTTTGAGATCAACGCTCTATCCCACCTTACTCTGTGGATAGGAAGCTCTGTTCTTGCACCTCCCCCTCCTCGATTGCAGCTAAGGGGCCGTCCATAAATTATGTCATCGCTTTTTGGCCATTTTTGGATCCCCTCTAAAATCAACCTACCATCATAATTTGTTTTAACCTTCCCCCTCTCAGAAAATTGACTTCATTTTTAACAAATCTCCGTTTTAAGTAAAAATAATGCTTATTTTCGTCAAAGCTACTTAAGTTCTATTCTTTATTGATTTCTTAAGACTATCAACTAACTTTTTAACCCCATTTTGGTGGTAGTTTGTTGAAAGAACTATTCAAACCGGATATTTTCATTTACACACCACTGTAGTACCACATTATTTTTAGGATCGGAAGTTGGTGAAAAACACAAACGGGACGTATTTCAATACCCCTCGTCGGATATGTCATATGCCCATGCTCTCACCCTCTCGCTCTATCACTCTTTGTACTTATCTTGGTCTGACGATGAACGCTCTGATAAACTAAGAACATTGACCAAGGAATCAAATCTGAATTTACCTTCAGAAATGAAGGAAAAATAACTTTCGCAATGAAAAAATAAACTAAAATAAACTATAAAACAACGCATACAAATAGTCTAATGTATTTTCTAACATAATAATTTTAAAATAGTAAAATTGCGTACGAATTTATCATTGTTTTACTGTCAAAATTTGATATACATATTTTTTTATGACGTCATATCAAAGCCGACCCCCCGCCTTTCACATCACCCTACCGCCATTTCCAATCTGGACCCCCCCCCCTTATTTTCAGATTACTTAATTTATGGACGGACCCTAATCACCCCTTGTTCGCAGGGACCATGGTGTCGGTCGGCGTGTTCAGTCACATGCTGAAGATCGACGATGCCCTCATAGGAGTCATGTCCTGTATGAGCAAGATCCTCGCAGGCTTCGTGTACGCCTACGCCACCACCGACTTCCAGATATATCTGGGTGAGTAGCTTCAACTCAACATCACAACGTTACAATCTCCGCTAAAGTAGTCCTCTCCCGATGGTCAATTTTCCCAACAGTCAACTTCAGCTAGTAACATTTCTCAACAGTTAACTAATAACAATCTTCCCCAATAGTTATATCTCCAAGCTGTAACCCACCTATTATATAACTTCCACTAGTAATATTTAATTACTTACCTGTACTGGTGGTAACCTTTTTTTAACAACTGTATGTCTTCAAGTGAAAATCCGTCTTATTGTTTCTTCTGTCGGCTGTAATCTCAAATGTTTTCCCAATGGTCCTCCCAATTATTCCTTCAAAAGGTTAGCTATTCCATTTCATCTTTTAATGGTTATATCTCACAGCTCACTCTCCCCGTCAGTTAATCATATCAGTAATGCTTATTTCCTCAATATTTACCTCCGGTATATTTATTGTGTTACTACAGTAACCTAATTGTAATATATATTATCAAGTTACCTTCTCCGATAGAAACATTCAAAATATTTAACCTCCACAATAATTATCTGCAACATTAACTCTGCTAATTCACATTGTGGTCACCTTTGTCAGTAATGACCACCTTTGCAACAATGACAAAGGAAATGTGCACATTAATAGTTACCACCGTTTGTAACTCTTCGCCTTAAGCAGAGGTTTATGTTTTAGTACAGTGTTTTTCCCTATAGTTACTTTTTTAAAATGAGTTTGTCTTCAACAACGTATTCAAGAAAATTCGGAAACAGTCATATTCAGGCACAATTTTACTAATTATGGTTTCAAAGGGTTTCCTGTAAATTATACAAATCTGACTTTTCTTATAGATGTCCTTTGAGGCTTTGAAGGATACTCCATCGAAAATAAACATAAAATAAGCATAAATGATATGCTTTATGACTCTGTAGGTAGGTAAGGTAGAATAAACCTAGTGCCAATATTACATAGGCGCCTATTGTAATTAACCGTGATGCCAAAATGATGAGCGTTGCCTGTCTCTGGGTCCTTGGATCAGTCACGTGCCCATTATAACACTCACGTGTTCCTCGCGCCAGCTGCAATTAAACAGTTCGATATCCCTCCTTCAAGGCCGTGGGACCGTCTACCATCAGAGCTGGCCAGCGAATCCGCTAATCCTCCCGAGGGCTAGGTCCGGACAAGATTACCTGTTTACTTATTCTTCTTTTTCCCTTTTTTATATATAGGGTTCATGTAATCGTAATGCAAGTAAAGTTTGCTGTTTTATGGCTTATTCCGGGGAAGAAAATAGAAAGCGATGTCCTGGCCCGACAAAATATTAAATTATTGTAATAACAAAGAAAGTTTGATTTTGCATTTTTCCTCTGAGCATTTACTTTATATTATTGTGTTATTTATTTAACTCACAACATCTCTTTAATCCTGTAGTGGTGACGCATTTGGCAATTAAATTGGGTCTAAATAGGTGGTTGAGAGGTGAAAATCTTTCGTGACAGTCTCCTTCTCTTAGGAAACAAGTAGATTAGATTTATTCTTTGGATCTAAATTTTAAAAATTCAGTATACATCAGCAACTTAACTAATCAATTTTTACCTAATGTATACATGTCTATGAATGGAAAAATACATAGTTTGTTAATTTGTTATTATTTTAGGCTACTTCCTCAATTTAAATTTTAAAATGTTAGAAATATTTGTGAGGACAAAGATTTTTTTTCTTAATCACACACTTGAAAATTTAAAACTTACTACCACAGTGTATGAAAAATAATAAATAATAATAAATAGAATATGGTAAAGATATGAAACTTTTACTTTGATCCTACGATTAAATTTACCAATGGAACAAGATGATTAAAACACGTGTATAATGATTTGCCAGGCAGAATAGGCTACGTATAACCCCAAGGTGCTGAAATTATTCAACATTGCAACGGAAAAAGAAATAAAGCAAAAAAGAAGTTGGACAAGTAAGGGTTGAAAAAGTCCAAGGAATAGACATTTTGTAACCCTTGAATGCAGGACGAGGAAAGGTGGGGAATGTCGAAAACGCAATAACTTTGTAGGTATTGCATTGAGTTATAAGACAAAAATACCCCAAAGTGGACAAACATACCCAAGAAGGACAGAAACGAATCCAAGGACCAGTCATTGTTTGGAAATTAGCCTAAAATGTGATTTAATTAAGGCTGCGGTCTACCCCAACCAAAACAACAACAATGCCGAATGCCGTAGCGCTAGGCGAGTTTGATGGCTGCAGAGGTTTACGGGGATCGTGTTTCAGAATTAACCGATTAAGATAGAAATGGGCTGTTAACTTATTCTAAAATTAGAAAAAAAGATCTAGTCGGCTATCTTTTTAGAATTTTTAAATAAAATTTGTAATTTCAGTTATAATTGTCTAAAAGCATGTGTTTTTGAGTTTTATAGATGCAGAGGTTTACGGGGATCATGTTTTAAAACTAACCACTTAAGATAGGGATTGGCTGTTAACTTTTTTTTAAAGTAGAAAAAAGGATCTAGTCGGCTATCTTTTTCGAATTTTAAAATAAAATTTCTAATTTCAGCTATAACTGTCTAAAATCATCTGTTTTTTATCGATTTTTAAATGAAGTTTTCTATTGGTTTTAATGAACTAATTACCAAAGTGTAACAGAGGGAAATTAGTACCGTTATTCTTCTTTAATATGACACTTTATTAATAGCTCTAGGCTTCATTTGGCAGAAAATAACACGATTCTAAAAAACCCTTGCATTTGGGTGCGCGCCAGGGGTAGACCGGAGCCCGGGACCACCCCAGTCTACCCCTGGCGAACACCCAAATGCAAGGGTTTTTTAGAATCGTGTTATCTTCTGCCAAATTAAGCCTAGAGCTATAAATAAAGTGTCATTTTAAAGAAGAATAACGGTACTATTTTCCCTCTGTTACACTTTTGTAATTTGTTCATTAAAACAAATATAAAACTTCAGTTAAAAATCGATAAAAAATAGATGATTTTAGACAGTTATAGCTGAAATAAGAAATTTTATTTTAAAATTCTAAAAAGATAGCGACTAGATCCTTTATTCTTCTTTTATAATAAGTTAACACCCAATCTCTATCTTAATCGGTTAATTCTGAATCACGATCCCCATAAACCACTGCAGCCATCAAACTCGCCTAGCGCTACGGCCGCGAGGCGGCATTCGGCATTGTTGTTGTTTTGGTTGGGGTAGACCGCAGCCTTAAGAATGGAAAATAAATCAATTTGTAAAAATCGCAATAAGGAACGATGATATATATATATATATATATATATATATATATATATATATAAAATAACCATTATATATATATATGTATATATATATATATATATATATATATATATATATATATATATATATATAGAAAATAAACCATGATTAGTTATTTTGTAACTCTGTCAATATTAGACTTCAAAGAGTATAAAATAACCCAAGGATCAATGATTCTACAACCCTTTGCAAAGAAATGCGAATAAAGGTAGGAAATGATGCAAGAAGCAGTCATTCTGTTAAAATTTGAATTAAGGTGTCAGGAAGGGTAAAAAATAATATGGGCAGCAGTTAGATTGTGAAATCTACTGCTTTGGTGTGTGAGGAGTTGTAACAAAAACTCAAAGAACATTAGTCCTTAAATCCTTGCAATACTGGGGTAAGAAGGATAGAAAAGAACTTACAACCCTTACTATGAAGGTCGAATAAATGTAGAAAAGAACCCAAGAAGCAATCACTCTCCAATCCTTGCAATGAGGGACGAAGAAAGGTAAAAAAACCTATAAACAATTACATTGCTAACCTTGCAATGAGGGTAGCAAAAAGTTAGACCAGAAGGCAAGGAACAGAAATTCTGCAACACTTGTAATGAAGGATAAATAAAGGTAGAAAATAAGTCATGAAACAGAAATCTGAAATTTATATTTTATTCTAACTTGAGTTTGCAATGAAGGGGGAAGAAATGTAGACAAGAAGTCAAGGGGCAATCACTTTGCAACCCTTGATATGGGGAGTGAAGAGTGAAGTAAGATAGAGAAGAAGTCACAGAGTACTCATTTTGTAACTCTTGCAATGAGGGACAAAGAAAGACATGAAAGAAGTGAAGGAGCAGTAAATCTACAATCCTTGCAATCAAGGGTGAAGATACATAAAACATCAGTCAAAGAGCAGTCATTCTGTTACCTTTGCAATTGGAGTAACGTAAGGCAAAAAATCATAACATAACCCCTACGATAAGGGGCGAAAAAGGTATAAAAGAAGGCAAGGAGCAGTAATGATTGATTGCCTAGTGACCCAGTGGCGGGGCTGAGGCCAGACTCGTGACCTTGACTGACGACGACGACCGAGGATGCACTTCTGCGGCTCTTAAATAGACCGCAATCGTTCTGCCAAGGTCGGCCATCTCGTTCCTTTGGCAGAGGTGGGCCGCCGCGGTGGCCGCCATGCCAATTGGTCGACAATTCCCCGTATTGTTCTAACTTCCTCATTGAGCAGTCGTTATTGTTCCATTACTCCTTGACTTACCATACCGATGATAACTGCTTCGACAAATGCTTCGACATCGAATAGTGGGGTTTTAATTGCTAACAAATCTTGAAATATAATTTACCAAAAGATTTTTAATCTTAGATTGTAAGTAAGAAGGAATCCAATCGTGTTACTAAAATAAAATTTAACATTTGCAAAATGTAGCTAAAGAAAATTAATCTGCTCTGTTTGCAAATGTTAACTGATTACAAAAATATATCGTATTAAAGTAGTGAAATGATGTTTAGAAAGAGAGCCCTCATATGAGCCTTATAGTTTCAATGAAGTCGTTTAACTATAGCAAAACTCAACATTATAATCCTTATATTACAATAGAATTCTATGATCCTAAGATTTAAAATGTAATATAGATGACATTGTTGAGTTCTAAAACATTTTTAGTGTGTTTTACGCTTTAAAAGCTATTTATAACCAGAGCTTTAGTGTACAATGTAAATCCATGAAGCCAACAAAAATATTGATTGCATCTCGTATAAAAGATCCTAAGTTACCTTATGAATTGTTTAAAGTACGATTTTGTTTAAAGAGTATTCATAATTTACTAATAAATTACGAAAACACCACTGTTTTCATTAAGAATTATTGTAATGACATTGGTGCCTGTCCTGTTTTAAAAAGCTTGAAAATCTTAAAATTTGAAAAAAGTTAAATGTTGCCAACGCATCCCCTTAGAATCTTGTGAATTTTTACTATACACCACTTAGCTTGTGCATTCTGATGTATCATTTTAATTACTTTTTTTGTTTTTTTTTCGAAAATTCTGTTCTTAAAATTTTTAATATTTTATAGGCTGAAATATAAAAACTTGGCAAACAGCCTGCTGTTTAATTTTCTTAAAATAAAAATTTGCAAACACATTAATAGTAGTAATATTTATTTAGTTTATAGGACAAAATCTTTGTAATGTAGGTTGAAAACTGAGACATTGTGGTTGTTGACAGCACCCCTGGTGGACATCGTGAACGGCACCTCGTTCATCGCGATGAGGTCCATCGCCTCGAAGCTGGTGCCGCCCGAGGAACTTGGTGAGTCAAACTGTACAAGTTAGTGATGGTCCGGGTTAAGAAACACCTATTATAAAGGGTGTTTCTTTTAAAAAGCAATATATTTTACAAGTAAAGTAAGTCAAGGAAAAAGAGGAAAGGTTCATAAGTTGGTAACCCTGGTTATGGTTTTTATTCTTTCTTGGCTATCAGCTGATCTCATTGTTGCATTGTTGTTCACTTTATGTGCGTTCCGTGGAAGGTAATTAAGTTGAAGTCACAAACATGGTTTTTAGTAAATATCAGAGAGTGTTTTTGTGTCCGAAGGAGTATTTTCAAACAAAACTGTTGGTTTTATGTCAAAAAAATACTTTCTAAAGAAATTTTCTTAATGAGGGTATACCTAACAAATCTACTATTCATAGACTTTTTAGTAGCTTATTTATACTTGATGATTTTTTAGATGAGTATTTTAAGTGAGTTCTTACATCCTCTAATATCTTCTCATTCAATAGCTCACTATTCGCCTTTTTTTAGTTTTCAGTTTTCTACAGAATCTGTTTCTTAAAACTTTGTTACATCTAGGAGATTTCTTAGGTATACTCTCTACGGGAAATCATCAAACAGAATTATTTTCACAAAATAGTTGTTTGTTTTAAAATACTCCTCGAGCTACAATGAACACTCTCTAATCACTGCTCAGACCCAGGTTTGTTTTAGCTTAATTTTAACAACTTAATTACCTTCCAAGGAACCCTTATAAAGTGAACAACAATTCAACAATGCACATCAGCTGATAGCCAAGGAAGAAGAGAGACAGGCGTTTCCATCTGATCAACTTGTTATTTTTCCAAACATTTATTTACTCTACTTTAAGTTGGGTTGTATTTTAATAAAACACTCTGTACAAGGTGTCCCGGAACTTTCTGTAACCCTTTTGAACCCCACTTGTGCGTTGTGCGCTGAATCAAGACAAAAACATTTTACAGTATAAATTGGGTCTCCGGTACCAGGTTTTCTGTCTGTCTGTGAGTAATTTTTGCTTGTTTCATGATATTTTCGAAACGGCTTGAGGTATTGAGTTCGCACATTGTTGGCAGTATTATGTGAGTCAAGCTCTTTTCACTTATGAATTTTAACATTTCTAACTTTACCTTTCAAAATTGCTGCCATTTAAAATTTTCAAACATAAACATAACAAAATTGAAATACCATCGAAATAGAACAGAACAATTAATATATTTAATTGTTTGATTATAAATACCAATTGTAAACAAATCTTACCACAAATCACTGATAAATTTAAATCTATCTTAACAAAAGCTTTTCGTACGAAAACTACTAAATAGTTTATGGCTTTAAAATCAGTTATTAATGTTAATTTGTTTCAAACTTGGTATTTATGATTAGAAAACTACATTCTCCTCATTTTAAGTATCTTGCACCATTTTGATGATATTTATTTTAGATATTAATCTTTCAAATTTTAAAATAGCCGCCGTTTTGGAATGGATAAGGAATAATTTGTTTAATTTACAAGTAAAACTGTTTTTTGAATTATATAATAGTCATTCTAAGTTTTATTTCAATATCTCAAGTAATTTTAAAAATCTCATGAAAGAAAAGAATTACATATAGACAGACAGACAGAAAACTAGGCATCAGAGATCCGCTATGCAAGGAACAAAAGAAAGCCTGGCTTGGCTTTTGTATTTTCTTTTTGTACTAGAGGTTTCCAGAGGTGTCGTATCATTATGTATGACAAAATTAGTAACATGAAATACCATGATCATGCAACCTGAATAAAACCATAGCACCATAATAGTCACCCATCAATAACTATTTCTAACCTATTTTTATTTATTTTTTCAAGTGTTTTACAACACTAAAATGTATGCTTACTAATACAATTGTAATAGGCCTACCTTTACAATGTATTTGGCTAAATAATATTAGCTGATTAGGAAATAAAACTCCAGGGCCTGGGTAATTTATATGTATTCACCTAATGTATATTGTTTTATCCTTTAAAAATATATACAGGGTGTTCGGAAAAAACGTTTCAGGAATTCAGGAGGTTATTGCCCACATCAAAATAAGCAAAAAAGTTCCTATAAACATATGTCCTAAAATGCTTCGTTAACCCGCTAGCCGCCATTTTGTTTTTTACACTAAATAATTTTTATTTCCGCAATGGATCATTGTATTAAGTTAATACTTGGCATGAACCTTCATCATAGCAATACCCATTTGCAAGAAAAAAGTTATTTTTTTCTTATGCGTATTTTCAAAATGGCGGCCGTTTTAAAATTTTAAACTAAAATATCTCAAAACCGGTAAATTTTATAAAAATTTTACTAGACACAAAAAAGTTGACAAATTTAATTATCTAACCAATGGTACCAAGTTTGTAAGGATTTGACAACAAATAACGGAGTTATTGAGATTTTTATGCATAAAAACATTGATTTTGCATTGTAATTAATGCAAATTAAGGTAATTTTAATTGAAAAATCTCAATAACTCAGTTATTTATTGTCAGATCCTTACAAACTTGGTACCATTGGTTAGATAATTAAATTTGTCAACTTTTTTGTGTCTAGTAAAATTTTTATAAAATTTACCGGTTTTGAGAAATTTTAGTTTAAAATTTTAAAATGACCGCCATTTTGAAAATACACATAAGAAAAAAATAACTTTTTTCTTGAAAATGGGTATTGCTATGATGAAGGTTCATACCAAATATTAATTTAATACAATGATCCATTACGGAAATAAAAATTATTTAGTGTAAAAAACAAAATGGCGGCTAGCGGGTTAACGAAGCATTTTAGGACATATGTTTACAGGGATTTTTTTGCTTATTTTGATGTGGGCAATAACCTCCTGAATTCCTGAAACGGTTTTTCCGAACACCCTGTATAATTAAAATCCTGTGTGCAGTGACAGATCATACTCGTACTGTTCTCCCCCCCCCCCCCCTAAATGGTTTCCCGACTGACTAGTGAGAAGTTGTATATCTCGGTAGCAACGCGGATGTAATGCCTCATCACATCGTATCCAGACCACGTCTCAACTGTTTCAATCTATCTAGTTAAAGCGTGCAAAACTCTCCTCTTTCAGCCTTACAAACTTTTTAACCCTGAATCAAAACTCTTACCACTCGGTCCATAATATTTCTACCTCTTTATAGTCATCTTTTATTCGTCTCACGATCTAGTTTTCCATTCGGTTATTTCATTTATAAGATCATTGTAACGATGAGGTCAAAATTACAAAATACTTTACTAAACATTTACTTCTTATTTTTGCTATCGATCTTTGTAACATGTTCAATAATACTAAACCCTGAGTTAATGAAATGGAATATATATATATATATTATACTTAAACAAAATATCTCATCACTGTTTTCTGAATACTTTTTCGTAAAAATTAGTTGTTATTCTTGTTTCATAGAATGTTAAAATATTAAAATCATGTCACCGTTATAGTCCCACTATATTTGTACACTAAACAACCTTCAAGTTTAGAATGATTTTAAATAATTTGTAAAAAATAGTTAAATAGTCTCGTATGATTATGTAACTTTAGAAAAAGAACGATTTTTAACAGGAAGGTTAACATTCTACGGTTAACACTTCTATTTTTAATTACTAGTAAGATAAAACTAATGGTTAGGTATAATTAAGTTAAATTGAAATTCTAAACTATGCTTTTTTATAAAATTTAAGAAAAAACAAGGGGAATTAAAATTTTTAAGATACAACTCTACCTAAAAGTAAAATCTATATAATTCAAAGATTTTATTAATAGTAATCTTCGTCATGTTAGGATACAAATTAATTATACTGTAAAGCTATTTGCCAAATTATAACATCTATTTTAAGTCAAAGACCATTTGTAAATGTAAAACTGCTGGATTAAATATTGGTGTCTATAAGGTCAATAGTGGTGTTTTCATGTGGTATTCAGATTTATCTTTGATTTAGGAACACTACCTCTGAATAACGTCAGAAAGTTCCGGAGCACACCGCACTAGTCACTAATGTTAAGAAACTTATTTAGTATACAACCCGTAATACAATCAAAGATAAACCAACTTCGCCTTGAAATAGCCCCGAGGTTAAAAATAAATATATCAATGTCAAAGCCAAAGAACTTTAAATGAAACCACACAACGCTACAGTTATACAGCACTACTCTTTATTATGATAATGGACCTTCTTCTGAACCTTATGAAACACACTGTTATTGAAGAGGAAAAATTATCATTTGAAAAAGAAATATAATCATTCTTTTCTTTTAAAAGAATACAAGAAGATAACACCAATACTCATTTGCATTTTGCGAATATTTAAACTCTTTGCAACTTTGCCGTCTTATTTCCGTACCTGAAGGTGCTCATTAGACCATTGTTGTTAGCGAGAGAGTTTTCCGTACACAAACAAAGAACTAATGAACTCAAACAACTTTACATTAGTTCAATTTGGTCGTTAAAGTACTTAAGTAACTTTCTGAACTCTTTCTGCGTCTACCTTTCACCGCAAGAAATATAAACTACAACGCGTTCACCAAAGATAAATTGGCATTGATAAAACTGCAACGAAAGTAATGAATTTTATCTTTACTCACGAATATTAAAAATCCAACATGAGTAAACACTCTTCTCTCTCGGAATTATATTATTTGTAAATTTGTTGAAAAGTGTTTATTGGTTATGACAGATAAACTGGCATCCGCAATTCATACATATATCATGGATAATTCAAACCTGGGCATTTTTACTGTGAAAATATCTTCGGTTATCATCACTAAGGAAGCATATTTCCCTGCAACTTAGACTCAAATACAGAGAGTTCGAACACTATCTTCCGAAAATCCAAAAATATTGGTAAAAAATGAACTTTGGGTTAATTGGTGATTAATTGGTTAAAAATGAACAAAAATATTATGAGAACATAATTATGTCATGAAATGCTTCCTTAAGCCGCTAGCCCACCATTTTGTTTTTAACACTTAATAATTTTTATTCCCGTAACGATTGAATGTATTGAGTTAAATTTGGCAAGAACATTAATCGCTCCAATTTTAATTTCTAGTAAGTAAATTATTTTCTTCCGATGTGTATTTTCAAAAAGGCAGCCATTTTAAGTTGTTTCTTTTATCTCACAACCGGTAAATTTATCAACATTATTCAAGCAACAAAAAGTTGACAAATTAAATTATCTAACCAATGATATTTTCTAATTAATATCTGACAAATATCAAGTTTGTAAGGATTTGACAACAAGACGGAGTTATTGCCATTTTTTGCAGACGAACATCGATTTTGCATGGTAAATCATACAAATTAAGGTTATTTTACTAGAAAAATCTCAATAAATCAGTTAATATCACATCCTCACAAACTTTGTATCATTGGTTAGGTACATTAATTTGTCAACTTCTTTGTTACTTGTAAACATTTGATCAAATTTGCCGTGTTTGAGATATTTGAGGTTAAAAATTTAAAATGACAGCTTTTTGAAAATACACATAAAAAAAAATATTTTTTTTTCCTGGAAGTGAATGTCGGTGTGATAAAGGTTCATCCAAATTTAAACTTAATTCATCCATCTTTTACTGGAATAAAAATTATTAAGTGTAAAACAAAATGGTGGCTAGCGGCTTAAGGAAGCATTTTAGGACACATATGCCGTTGAAATTGTTTGTTCATTTTGATCCCAGGAATCAACACATTGTTTTTCGGACGAGAGTTTCCGAACTCCCTGTTTACGCTGTAACACCAATGATATGACATCAACTGCTTGAGCCTGATACTTATTGCTATTAACTTTGATGAAGGACTGTAAATACAAAGAATGAATATTAATAAGAGGCCGAGGGAATTTCGTAAGAGGTAGAAAAAATACAGTATAAGGAGGGACATAGGCCTAGTGCAATCTAGTGCCTGCCGAAACCTTAAAACTGCCTCCAACTGAGTTGGGCGTAAAAGTGATTTAGCCACCTTTATACGATCACTAAGCCAACATAGGCCTAAACTTTAACTAAAGGTGATGACAGTTTAAAAAAAACTTACGTCTTACTTTCTACACTCTATTTGGCTACTTTTTTATGATGTTTTTCATGCTTACATCAAGATTGTTTTCGTTAAAATATATTTTTGGATAAAGCAATTATTTGGATTTAAAGCTTTGCTTCTTATTACTTCACATATATTTAAGTTTTAACACAGATTCTAGTTCCTACCACTCTTCACCATATACAAACTATTACCCTGAAAGTAAGCCAAAAATATAAATAGAGTACTCACTTGTTCGTTTAAAAATATTAATTTTTATCCCTGTAAAACTTTGATTTGGCTAATTTTTTAAGGATCAATATTTCTTCATAAATAATAAATACTTATAATAAATTTGGTATGGAATAAGAAGAAATCTACTGTTGTCATTTTACCTTTCTTTACTTCGAATCCTTTATTCTCGAACAATATAATTTCATTATTAGTCATCGTTATTATTTTATCATTATTAATTTAGTTGTCATTAATTTAATAAGCTCATTGACCATAGATGTATTTATACCTACCCATTAATTTTTGCACAGTTACAAAGTACTTTACGATATCCTTAGACTCAAGTATATCTTAGTAAGTAATCCTTGAAATTAATGATAGTGCAGAAATATTAAATAATTTTAGGTTTAAGTTATTTCATTTGCAAAACCAACAAATAAAGAATATATTTTTACTAGTCTTCATGTATGTCGTTGTGCCCGGTAACGTAAAAAAATAAAATACTCATTTTAAAAACTCAAAACATAGATATAGGAAGAAGTAATGATAAAAAATACAGTTTATAAATTTAGTACAAACCAATTATCACTCAATTATTTCATAACATTTCTATTTACGCCCGTCGCAATTTATATTTAATTGGAGATAAAACAAAAATACAGAAAATTTTGTGGGAAGATTTTCAAAGTTATGCGAGTCTTTCCCAAGTTTCCCTCAGTTCTCGACAAACTTGAGCTGTTATTCACGAGTGGTTAAGTAGTAGGGATGTCTTTGCAGAAAATTTGCAGTGATTCTGCAGTTGTGAGCTTTTATCTTGTGTACTGAATTCTAAATATTTTTTATGAGGTATTAAAAATCTACTAGGTAGCAAAACCTTAAATCCGGATATGAAATACAGAATCAAAATAAATAAAATCTGGAATAATATGAAAAAATTCGAATTCCTGGTGATTGAAAGTAATTTAAAGTAAGGTGATACCTATTCGGTAACATAGAACCAATCACTATATGAAACTCCTTTATATTTATGTCAGAACCACCAAAAACTGTAATATTTTCTTAATATATTACATTTTAAAATATACAATATATATATATATATATATATATATATATATATATATATATATATATATATATTTATTTATTTATTTATAAAATTGTATAAAATATATTGAAGTTTTTTACGCTGTAATACTACAAACCCTGCAATACAGCTAAATTTGCTGAAATAATAATACATCAATATTAAAACTGAAAATAGTGGCAAAATAAATAGAATTTAATTTCAATAGTACAGCAAAAAAGTTTTTTATCTTAATACAATAAAGCGGTGGATTTACTGTTATTAAAATTAATAGGACTATGCTTATTTACGTTATTTTTTAACATTAGGAACTGTAACTAATATCCGATTATTTTTCAACATACTCTTATTTTATTTACATCACCATTATCTTTTAATGAATACCGCAGTAGAGATTTTACGAAAGGCAATATTCCATAACGACTTGAGGAATGATATGTACCAACAAAAGTTTAGGTCTTAGATTAAAACTTAAGCAATATTTATACCAGGTTTGGCCTTCAATAACATTATCGTGTGCATAGTCGTATCAACTTGTGATAGGACCAAAACACAATAGGTCTACTATCAAGTATTAATAGTCAACAATCAACAATTTGGCTGATATAGAGTTGCAAAAGCCAAGCAATGATTTTAAAGACCTTTACACTCCTTTCATAAATAAACTGAAAGAATGGGCTCGTTTCGATTGTTGGAATGTTGTTAATGGTCCTGATGACGCTGTAAAAATTAAGCATGCACTGCAACTCTAAAGAAATTTACTTTTATTATTGTTGTGGTCATTTAGTATATGTAGGCCCACGATGTCGCGAACTTAACTGTGTGAGTGAAACAAATTAAAATTAAAATTCAAAATTATTTATTTTAACAAATACATTACAAATTTATTACATGAAATTTTAAATCGTGGTAAAGTCCTCGCATAGTATAGTCTGCGGTGCGTGGGGGCTGAGGTCGTATAATCTCATGCTCCTTGGAATGTTTGAACAAAATAAAATGAATAATTAAACTTGATAGTAAAAAAGTAACAAATCATTCTTACTACTATACATGAAAATAGGACAAAAACTTAGGAAAATAGTAAAAGAACGTATAGTCTTTTTACTTTAGTTTGATTGAGTAGAGTGCTATAATATAATAAATAAATAAATAAATAGATAAATAAAAAAATAAGTTTGCTGGTTTTACACTTTTATCGGCACTTGGAACATGGTGGACATCCCCTGGAGGAAGTCTTGAGGAAACTGTATTGGCATGTTTCATATTATATATAATTTTAAGGCCTTCGAATGTAGAGAAAAACTCTACAAACGCGATCGCATTGATTTATTTAGATTATTTTACTTTGAAACCAAGTTTGACTGAATGCCATTTCTAGCTCAATCGTCCATTTCAAGTTGAGTTTGAAGCATTGTTATGCGTTAAACAGGATCTTGAAGTTTACGTCAGCGATTTTCTTGAAATTCTGCGTGGGCTGTCATTGGGGTGAAAGTAATATTTCATTTCATGTTTTGAGACATCAAGCGGGGACGGCCCTTGACGATATTCAGGAAAATCTTTAACGTAGGATTGAAGGTCTTGTTTAAAAGAATAACACCGCAAGTCCGAGACCTCAAATGGATAACCGAGCCATAAATTTAAGGCGCCCAAACGTTGCTTTAAAATCAAATATTAAAATTTTTAATTAAAGTAACGTGTGACATCCTCAACCTTTTGAGGTCGGGTTCGTGCCGTTTTGCTCTACGCTGATAAACCTCTAAAATTATATACAACATATCACAGACTTCCTCTATATTGTACTCAAGCTGGAAAGTTAACAGCATATTTTTTGTTACCTACTAGATGTCCTCAACAATAATCTAAGGTAAAATTTCTTTAGACTTTCATTGTATGGTAGCGTTAGCATTGCATTAGCGCTAATGATAATTGCCGCTCTCGAACTGTTTGGCCTCACTCAGCTGACGCTTTGTGCGGCAATGTCGTAATTTTTGCTCACAAGTAGCTATTATCGCGGAATCTTATATATACTATTATAGGCTATATATTTACTACTGACATAGTTTAAAATTACATAACGTAACCTAACTAACCTAAGCAGCCCAACAAATGAATCGATTCCCAGAAAGGTACTATGCAATTATACCCCCCGGAACTTAGGTATAAAAATGGGTTGGGCTATGCTATCCTATGTTATTTTACGTTAGTTAATTTAGAGCTATATGCTTAACTATTACCCAAAACATATAAACTAAATTAAGGACATTTCAATATGTAGGGCCAAAAACTTTATTTTTGGTATTTTCTTCTTAGTAATTTATTATTAGATTATTAATATGTACTTTATTGGCGGACCAATATTAAAATCATTGACAGGAAATCAACACTCCCACTTCATTTATTACCTCGAATAATTAGAAAGTACCTTACAATTAATGATACACTATCAATTGTGAATAAATGTTTGCTTGTTTGGTTGCAGGCAAGGTGAACTCGCTGTTCGGTGTGTGCGAGGCGCTGATGCCGCTCGTCTACGGGCCCATGTACTCCGCCGTCTACGCCGCCACCATGGACACCATGCCGGGGGCCTTCTTCCTGCTGGGCGGCGCCCTAACCTTCCCCGCCGTCCTCATCTTCGGGTGAGTGTGGTTGCTGTTGTTAGGCCAACTGGTGGATGAACAAACTCCAGCCGAACCGCTAAGCACGTCTGCCTCGATCTAATGGGTATTTGGCGCAATCCCCGGAAAGACAGGATATTGAGAAAAGCAAAGGATGAGAATCGGTACAGCAGACGGCCATTTGACTCCTCAGAGGGCCAACTTCATGTTTCTGTTATGGCTGATTTTCAGGATCAAACACATGGTACGCTCTGAACTTTGAGTGGCCAAGTATCAACTTTCCACTCATGCTCTACCGGTGGCATATGTGTCTTCCGGATGACATCAATCCCTTGCTGGCTAGAACTAAAATTGATTGTGAAGAAAGGGTAATTGTCTTACAGGAACCAAAAGACTTGCCACATGTTATGGCAACTTCTAACTAATAGGCCTATAGACCAGTTATAATGTTGTCGTGGGAAAGATGAAGTGGTGGTAAAGTGGAAATGGTAGATGGGCTGGGAGGAGAAGGCGGAGGGAGGAGGGTGCCTTCACCTTCCGCGATGTCCTCTCTTCAGATGAGCCCCTCGCCATGTGAATCTTGGTCTTGTGACGCGGGAGGGAAATGGAAGGAATGTACATGGTAGAGTAACATTCTGATTAGAATGATAAGAGTGATGGACTGCTCACTCATGTCGCCGTGATTACTTCAGTCGCCTGGGGTTAAATTGTCGTAATTATATTACTTTCACTCAAATTCATTTTCAGTCAAATAATCATTCCATATCAATATTTCTAGGAGCTCAAAATTATGGAGCTAGGACACGTCTTGAGCCTCAAGTTGCGACTTAAAATGCTCCTAGATTAATAAGTAATAAGAACGTAAGAGCAATAATAATAGTAAGTAATGATAACCAACACGAACATTTAATGTAGTATTTCACCCAATATAAATTAACATTTAAACTCACTTTAAAAAAGAACTGAATACTGTTCGTGGCATTCAGAGTATGAAAATCGTATACTCTAATACGAAAAAGGCATAAACGTATTACGTAAATGTATGTGTATGTATATACACTGATTTAAAAAAACGGATTGAACTATTTTATCAAAACTTTCCAAATAACTTTTACCGGGATAAAAATAATATATTATATATATATATATATATATATATATATATATATATAGTTCTCGATGCAACGAAAAACCTTATTTCGCTTTAATCTTCAATTGAATTTCTAAAAGTTTTAACATTGAGTCTTATGGTGTTAAAAATAAAACCAAAAGAAATTCTAAAAACATCTGGCTGAATTAATTGTTAAAGTAGAACCACGTATAAACATGTGTTTTCATTGTAACCACTGGACTGCTGAATTATGCTATGGTATCAATGAGTACAAATTTAAAATGTAAAATTTTAAAATGTGCTATTTATTATAAAAACAAAATAATGTTTAAAAATAACAAAATAAGCCGATTACTAAAGAAGTAAAAAACACGTGTTACAGTTTTAATATGTGGTTCAACCAATAAAACCCGAGTGCATTGTGAATTTAAGCGGATATAACATCTTGTGAAAGACAAGTGAGCTTAAAAGAGGTCGTCTTGAAAAGAATGAAGATTTTTGGGACGTGGAATTCTCGGATAATCTTGTGAGATTATTACTGCAAAAGAATTGTATACGTTTAGGAAAATTTGAGCCCCCGGGTACCTTTGGTTATCTCAGAAAAGTTGTTCCGCTGCATCCGCTACGTAGCTTTTAGTAGATTTACTCAAACCAGGAACTCATCTGTCTGACTGTTCCCAGGTGGATGTACACGGAACACCGGAAGGACCGTCAGCGGGCGGAGCAGGCGGCGGCTGCGGCGGCGACGGCGGTAGCAGCCAAAGCGGCGGAGCCCCTCAACCGCGCAGCCAGGAGAGCGGACGCCCTGCGCCATGTGAGTTCAACGCAGCCGATAAAATAGGGAAACTTTAGAGAAATTTTCTCTAGAGAATATGATATTATGATAGCAGCCCTGATAAGGGCAACTACCAACTACCAACATGGCTCGGGACCATGTTACTTATTTATTTTGAGGCCCCTAGAAGCCTAAAACATAATTCGTTTGTGTGTCCGTGGTATTGATAACTTTTGGAAGGAAACTCCGAGTTTAATGAAATATGGTATGGACGTGTTAGACCAGGTATATTTTCAGGAGTTCACAAACCATCATGAGAGGATTATGGCAACGGGATTTTATGGGGGTTTAAAAGGGTAAAAAAATTATGTTTGAAGTTTTTTTAACCTAAATTAAAAAACGTGTGATTTTAATTCAAATAATTAAAAAGGAGCTAAAAAAACTTTTCTTTTCTCTTTTCTTAGCGAAGAAGCATCAGAATCGCCCTTGTCTTACTTGATTCGTATCTCTCTCAAGGCCTTTACATGGTTATAAATAAATTAATCATCGATATTTTTTCGCATTTTAAATTTTTCATATCCCATAAAATATGAATAAAAAATTAATAAAGGAACTTTTGCAATGACTCATTTAAAAATAAATTCATTTTTAAATATTTTCTTTTTTTAAAAAAAAAAAAGGTTACATAAAACGTGACTCATTCTCACAGACGTGCCTCTGTGAGAATTTATGTCACATACCATATTTTGCCAAATAATAACTTGCACTTTATAACTGTAAACGCATTTCTTTTAAGAATATGAATAATAATTTTGTGGAATAAAGATGTTTTAATTAAAAATTTTCCTTACCACAGGCGAGGGTAGACTCGGTGGCCACGACGCCGTCTCGCCTGGAGGTGGCCTCCCCCCCTGCCCCCGCCACCCCCGCCACCACCCCCAGCGACGGGGGCCTAGACAACCATGGCTTTCTGGGCGACAACCACTCCGGCGCCTTGTGATGTGATATTTTAACATATTGTGATTTCTTAACCGAATTAATGTACGTCTTAAGCCCTACCGGGCATTGTATATAGTAAATATTTTTAATTAATGTTGTAGTTTTTATTTCCTTTCCTGTTTTTTAGCTTTTTTATAGAACGCAATGAAACACAAATTTAAAATTAAATATCATTGACCATTTTTAATTAAATAAATATTCGGTTACAATTATTTTCTAACTAAGAGTGTGCCGAATTTATGAAACAGATTTGGCAGTCAAGTAATCCTTTCTGAGCTAGTACGAGATCTGTTCGTAATACCGTAATTTGGTTTCAGAAAATTTATTTTCGATACATGGATTGAGATGTTAAAATGGCTCTTTTCTTACTCTTAGAAAGACAACCAGATGTCGCGTAGGTCATTATCTTACAAATGTAGTATAAATAAATTAATGAGCCAAATAAACAATTGCTAAACAAATGGCACTGACACTATAAAAATATACAAATTACCTACCAATTTTACACTAGCATATCTTTGTTTATGAAAACAAAAACTAGATAAAAAAACAATGTTGTTGGAGGCAAAATATTTTAAAGCAAGGAGACTATTACCAAATATTAGTGAAATTCGTTCATTTCCTTAAACTGCCACAAGTTTCAACAGTTGTCTTCAATCTGTAAGCATTTTGGGCCTTTCTTCAACACCGAACACTTTCAGCAGCATCAGTATTTTATAAAAAAGCCATTTTTCCAACCTTAAATCAATCAGTCAAAGTTTACTGTTACATTATGTTTTATAATTCGATTTTACAGTGCGTCTTACATAAAGTAAGTTTTATACATTAAAAAGTACCATTAAAGGAAATCTAATAAACGGAATAGAACTCACCAAAGACCCCTAGTATTCTTCAAAAGTCTTCTTAAAATACTAAGAGGGGACTTACCAACTATACAATCAACCATCCGGCTGGTGAACGTCCAGTTAAATATTTTAATGTTTAACCGTCGTGTCGTTTTATCAGTTGTGCTTCTTAAAAAACTCATTATGTTTTATTGTGCTTCAAACGAAATCGCAATATGGATAAATTTACGAACAGCAGGTCCTTAAAGCTATAATATATGACTATGGGCTAGTAAGGACCGAAACACGGATCATCCATAATGTAGTGAAAATGGGCTGCAACGGAAACAGGGTATGTCATTTATCTAAAGCAGCCCTGGTGGCCATACAAAATATATAGGTTTCAAGGCTGTACCTGTACTGCACAACAAGTCAATCTCAAGTAGTCAACTGGGACCCCTATGAAGAAACATCCATTTCATCATATCGTCAAGCAGTACAATTCAAAGGAGATACTCATTGTTGCTTTTAACTCACATATTTCCTCAAATGAGTTTCAATCAAAAGGGCTGTTACTAAATTTTATGTATTTTAAGGAAGGTACATTTCAATTTAAACTATATTTTTGAGAACACTCATTTTCTGTGTGCTAAAAAAATCAATAGTATAAAACCTAGCTCCCAAATGTTAGAATACTGTGTAAAGATTGAGAGAAAATACAGTGGTTTTCCTTACCTTTGATATCTATCAAAAGACGTGGCTTAGAGACCAGAGTTTGAATTTGGAAATGAGTAGATAACATTAGAATAATTCGTTGAATTCTACTCGTCATTCATTTCACCACCTCAGAGACTTTTTTATCACAATATTACTGTTAATTCATTCGCGGTTATTCTTGTGACTGCACGAAGACTGCCCCTGGATTTTATTTTCCATTTATAATTTTCCTTTAAGTACTATTTTAACTGAAAAATATTGTAGGGAACCCAATAATTTATTACAACGCGTGTGTAGCCGATAAAAATCATATTCACAAATATGGAATAACCGAAATTGAAATAAATAAGACTCTTCCATTGTAGCTGTTAAATTTTGCCTTAAGAATCTCCCCAAAACCCGAATAAAAGGTTTTATTCTTACCAATAATAATTTCATGTTGAAAAGCATATCGGTGTATGAAAAAATGATTTTATATAAAAAATTAATTTATACAGTTTTTCAAACCATTTTTCAAGTTCAGTTTGGCGTTCATAGTTAAATAAAATATACAATTAATTTTATTGGCTACTGGAATGGACTTGAATTTAAGGCTTCAAATTTACTCGAAATTAAGAATGCATTCTCGTAACTGGTTATGGTTCGTTAAATCCAGTGAGTTAATTGTAACTGTCATGAAACTTTTTAAACAGGCAAAACCATATTCAGTAAGAGTCAACATTAGTAAGAACATCATCATAACAACGACACCATTAACTCATTCACAGTTGCAATATAGAATCTTGGATAAACAGGTCTATTGGCGTGGTTTGCGATCTACTTTTCTTGGTGCCCAAGTTCTGCAATTCCCTTCTCCAAGAGGGCCTCTGGAGATGTTGGAAATACTAAAACGTTACTGTCAAAACTCCGAACCTATATACAGTATAGACAGGTATATTGTTATAATGAGTCTTTTTCTCATAGGTAAATGGCAAATCGTAGACGCACCAAATACGCAGCCAGACGAAACTCCCAAATCGTTCTACCAATAATTGTAATTTGTTTAACTTGGTCGAACCTAAATTAAATTCGATTAAGCCCGTGCGGAATCTTTCTTATGAATCATGTAATTCTAGAATCACCGTACATATTTTTTATATCGTTCAATGATAAAAAGTGAGATATATTTTAGGGAAAGGGTAAACCCAGAATAAAAACATTTAATTTTCATTCCACGTGTATATTTTAACGTATCTCCTACCCACTTCCATTAACAACAAAGGTATATCAACAGTTTTAACAACATTTAACGTCTAAATACTAAACTTCTTCGGCCATTTAATCTCTGATTGCCAACAAACCTCTAAAACTAAAAATATATAAACAATAATCAAGTGTACACAGCCACGTTGGTGAAATAAACTAAATAAATGCTATTTTAATTTAGTAACTACATTACATAACATTTAAAAATGTGTGTTATTGTCAATTAGTTCATTTTAAATAACAACTTTAGTACAAAACTAACAGATTACTAATGTAGGTAAACCAATTAAATCGGAATTAAAATGTCATAGAATTTATTCATTCCCCAACTTTCATGGCATTTTATACGA
Organism: Neoaliturus tenellus; assembly: GCA_030545055.2. Lineage (NCBI taxonomy): Eukaryota > Metazoa > Arthropoda > Insecta > Hemiptera > Cicadellidae > Neoaliturus > Neoaliturus tenellus. The sequence goes on along the minus strand of CM061535.1, from coordinate 46,061,412 downwards.
CTGCTACGCTATCGGGAGAATCGATGGCGGACTCGATTATGGGAGAATCAATTCCGACAGAAAAGATTCATTGATTCTTAAGTTAGAATATATTGTTTGACTCTTTTGCTTTTGAGTCGATTCTATGGAATCGTCTGCATTTTTCAATCTCCACCTCTGTCTATAAATACACGAGTAAGTAAGTATTACTGCATTTAATATAATCACCATCATCTTTGCGTAAAAATACTCATTTGCAATGGTTGAAACAATTACTATTAAAGTGCTTACAAATGTATTAACGGGCCTCGTTAATAAACCGGATCAATTTAACTAATTTTGGTAGTTCCGGTCAACCAAGAAACGATCCCCGCCTACCAAGCCAAAAGATTAAACAAGGTAAGTTGTTTATAAATGTGGTTTACCTATATTTGTAACATTTGTTGCATTACTAATAAACTAAAGGTGTTAAACTATATTAATAATCTAAAGTATATTTTATGTACATTTATTTTTTCAGATTATATTTATTTTACAAAATAACAAAATACTGTAATGATTCTCTAATTTTGAACTAAAACTAACGGTTAAAAATTTTTTTTACATTTAAGTAGTTACTTTGAACTCAATATTTAGTTAAGTTCATACATGTGAGGAAATAAATATATCTTTACAAAAATATTTATAAAATATATTATTCAGTTTAGTTATAAGTTTTAAAGTTTATGAATACAAAGAAAATGGATGTTGATACAATATGCTGCAATACGTTTGACATTTAACTGAAGAATTTAATAGAATTTAAAGTAAATATTACAGTAATGAAAGTTCATAGTGTTTTGATTTGTTTAAGAAAATATTACTTATGTATAAGGAGTGAAATAATATAAAAATAAGTTAATAGAACTAAAATATTTTATTCATTAAATAATTATTGAATTTCGTTCTTTTCAGCAAAGTTATCTTTTTATCCTATCAGAAAGTACCGGACATGAAATAAATTTCGGCCTCAATAACCTCAGTATTATAATTAAAATTATTCCTCCCAATTGGCTCATATGGCTTATCATGTTTAGCGTCATGATACCACAAATCATCAAACTAACGAAGGCCGCTCAGAGCAGATATGTTATTTTTAAGGTTATGATTGAAACGGAAAATGTTAAATTTAGAATCAATCAAAAGTTCAAGTAATGTAGGCATGCATTTTTCCGAGAATTTAAAACCATTAACTAACTTACTTGCATCATCAACCCCACCAAGAGTTAAAGAAGAAAGAAGAAAGCTGGAGCGCTGCCATTTTTGTTTTATATTAACACAAATTGGTTAAAAATACATTATATGGTGCAGTTAATTTGTTTGACGTCCCTTTAATATGACACACAATAAAAATAAGTGCTCTTGGACCTTTCAATCGGCTCTGACTTGCCTTCGAGACGGATAGACGTGGGACGGAAACACTGAGGGACGGGTTTCAGTAGGGGAGGACGAGGCCAGGGCGAGGTCACGGGTTCATGTCGGCGTACAGGTGGACCCCCACTTGGGGGGCGGATAGTCAAGGGTTACACACGTGGTAGTTCTCCTGGTTATGTTGACAAGATGACAAGAAGTCCTGCAACTCCCCTCGCTTCAGCAGCCGGCGTTGTTTTCTCACCTAGACAATCGAGGGTAGATCATGGTTTACTATCGTTATTGATCATTGTTGTTTCATAATTGCATTAGGTACTCTTGGTCCAAACTATCAAGAACTTCATAAACTACTCTGGGGGGGAGGCCTTTTTAGGGTCAAGCCAAGCTTAGTGACCAATACACTACCTGGTAGTTTGCAACCAAACACGCCACTTCTAGCTCTAGTTATTTTTACGCAATTGTTTTAATGCTTTAAAGTCTTTCCTCCAGTCTTTCATTTATGATTTCAAGAGTGTGGGCACGTATTCTAAATTTGCCTCTTCCAACACAAAAAAACAATTGATTAGTCTACCATCACCTGACCTCCGCCCAACTTTAACAATCAGCTGGTTAAGAGAGCACTAGCATTACTTATGATGTCATTCATAAGAGTGTTAACACGATTCTTGTGTTTTGTAAAATACCCTTAATTGGCTAGAATGGCTAGAAGCCGAAAGAGCTACTGAAATATCTCTACGAAACAATGTCGCCCGACGGACCACACATCACATCGATTATATGACTTCGGCGCACGTACCCCATCATCATCAATAGTTTATAACACCTCTGATTGTTTATTTAAGGTGGTTGGTTGTTTCTCTAAAGCCACAACAAGGAATCGGTTTATTTTTTTTAGCACTCTTCGCCTCTTAACCTGGTGATATACTTCGTCTTCTAATCTTAAATGACGTGATGCCTTACCGAGATACACAGATTTGCGTGCTAAGAGTATTTAAACACTCCACACAAACTCAAGACCAATTTCATTAGTCAAGAGCTATTGCTGACTCATAGACAGGGAAAGTGAAGTTAGTTCAAAATCACTGTTAATGGTTAGTCATTATCTACTGTATTACGAATGGAATTGATTTCGCTATTCTTTTAGATATAGCTTTCTTCAAACAAGTATGCAAAGCGGTTATCCGAGTTGAAAAGATTTTAAATCTAATCTTTAAACTTATTCTATAATCATTGTAAAAGAATATTAGTTGGTAAAAAGGATTAGTTTATTGCAATTTAAAACCCATTTTAATTTTAGGGCTGCATTTCAATTTTGATTCCGTGAAAACGACGTTTTTTAATAAAAGGCTGGTAGTATTTTTTTCTTTACGTTGCCCAAAGGTTTATATGTATTTGTGGGGAAATTCATTGATAATGTTTTAAATTTTGTGCTACAAGTAGGTACTTATGACTTAACGGCCTGATGTCTGTTTAGGGACTGTTTCATTTAATTAAAACGGGTTTTAGATTTAAGAAATGGTGGTAAGAAAATAAGTTTGATGTTCTGTTAACACAAAATGTTGTCAAATCTTGAACCCTGAGCACCTTTTTCTCTTTTTAGTTAATGTAGGTAAGCTGTAAGATCAAGTCGAGTCCAAGAATAGTGACTAATTATAATATTTGTAACAATGAATATGCACAGTTTAATTGAAGAACTCTATGCACATGAGGTTGAGATGATCGATGTTTGACTTCTATGACTTTGTCAATTACCTTGATGTAACCCAGGACGCAGATGAGCAGCAGGAAGACGACGAAGCCCATGCCGCTGCCCACCATCAGGCCCATGCGCCTCGAGAACATGATCACTCCCGCCTCCTGCACCTCCACGCGCTCCAGCGTCCGCACCTGCAAGCCTGCAACTTTAACGAGCGGAAGCCTTGGGCTTGCTATATGTAATGGGCTGCAATGCTGACGTTGAAACCATTAATTGATGAACACCATCACAACTCGGTCCGAATGTCAAAAGGAAGATGTGAAATTTAGTAAAGAGTTTTAAAAGAACAGTTTTTTGTTAAAAAATGTAAAATTAATTAAGAATAAGTTCAGATATAGACACGAGTAGAATTTTACAAAGGTTATGTCAAAGATTATCTTAAACTGCTCATTCATGAAGTTCATTATTAACGACATGGAGTATTATATTTCAGTGGAATTAAATCGTCTTACTAGTCCATTTTCAGGTCCCTACTTCAAGCCACTAAAAAAATTCAAATTTATCCTTCCTTTCATAGCCAAACAACTAAAAGTATGATTTAGAAAACTATATTAAGAGATTTTAAGCCGTGCAAGTATAATTTTTTCTGTAAAAAATAGAAAAGATTAATTAAAATACGAGACAACCAAAATGTTTTAACTAAAATATTTTGAATGTATTAACCAGCAATCTAATTAAGAGAATTTTTGCTTTGGAAAAAAAAACCAAATTATTGTTTTGCATCCAGTTTCAAGTATCAAAATAACATAAGAGAAGTTATTTTTCAGGGTGCCTACCTGAGTACATCGACTGGTCCTGGTATTGGAAAGCGGCGGAGTAGTCCAACGTCCCAGCCCCAGCACACACACCAGATACCACGTGTCCACGGACAAGTCGTGGAGGACCATGGATCTGCTGTCCTTCTCTACCTGTATCATGACTACCTGCAACATGGCAACACACACCAGGTACCACGTGTCCACGGACAAGTCGTGGAGGACCATGGACCTGCTGTCCTTCTCTACCTGTATCATGGCTACCTGCAACATGGCAACACACACCAGGTACCACGTGTCCACGGACAAGTCGTGGAGGACCATGGACCTGCTGTCCTTCTCTACCTGTATCATGGCTACCTGCAACATGCCAACACACACCAGGTACCACGTGTCCACAGATAAGTCGTGGAGGACCATGGACCTGCTGTCCTTCTCTACCTGTATCATGGCTACCTGCAACATGGCAACACACACCAGGTACCACGTGTCCACGGACAAGTCGTGGAGGACCATGGACCTGCTGTCCTTCTCTACCTGTATCATGGCTACCTGCAACATGGCAACACACACCAGGTACCACTTGTCCACGGACAAGTCGCGGAGGACCATGGACCTGCTGTCCTTCTCTTCTACCTGTATCGTGGCTACCTGCAACATGGCAACACACACCAGGTACCACTTGTTCACGGACAAGTGGTAGAGGACCATGGACCTGCTGTCCTTCTCTACCTGTATCGTGGCTACCTGCAACATGGCAACACACACCAGGTACCACTTGTCCACGGACAAGTGGTAGAGGACCATGGACCTGCTGTCCTTCTCTACCTGTATCGTGGCTACCTGCAACATGGCAACACACACCAGGTACCACGTGTCCACGGACAAGTCGTGGAGGACCATGTACCTGCTGTCCTTCTCTACCTGTATCATGGCTACCTGCAACATGGCAACACACACCAGGTACTACGTGTTCACTGGCAAGTCGTGGAGGACGATGGACCTGCTGTCCTTCTCTACCTGTATCATGGCTACCTGCAACATGGCAACACATACCAGGTACCACGTGTCCACGGACAAGTCGAATAACATTTTGGTTACTCTAAAAAGAGAGTATACTTAAAATGTATTATTAAATTTCCTACACCCTATGCCTACATTCAATCTTACGACTTATAATTGTTTACACATATATATTTTCATGTGGATATCGACTAATATTTTTTTAATAAACAAAAAACTTATTTTTTATTGTAAAATACTCATTACCAAATTGTAATCTATTTATTATTATTATAACTACTAAGTCATTTACTTTCTTAAAATGGTTATGTATACTTGTATACTTCTATATATTTAAGAATTAGTTTACCTACTATTTCCTTTTAAATGCCTCAGGGAGTACAAAAAGGTGAATGAATATACAGAAGATGAACAGTGAAGAATTAATAAATAAAATACACAATAATAAGAAAAGAAGGTGAAAATAAAGTGCAAATAAGAGACCGAGGAAAATCATATTTTTTATAGTGATTAAGTGACCGTAAAAAACCGAATACCAATTTGGTAAGAGAATTGGAATGGAATAATGTAAAATAATCGTTATCGTTATCTTTTTTTCATAAAGTTCTTATAACACACCGCAAAACTATATCAAAGAATAATATACATATTTAATATGCAACATGTTTTTTTTTTTCAAGTAACTCCTACAACTAATTTTAACGATTTTGGTGTCATTGGATAGAGCTCAGCGTGAAGTTGTTTCTAAAAGTAAATTGGTAAATGTCCATCCAAAATGAAGGACCCTGCAAGCCCTTAAAGTGATATATTTCCCCATTATGATAAGGAAATTGAAAGATTTCCAAGTTTAACAGCTCTGTAACAAGTAAACAAACACACTGGCTAGAGCATCTGTTTATTAACATCAATGAAGTTAAGTTAAACCATGGAGGATACACTAGTTTTAAAGAACTGCATTGAACAAGCCTAAACAATATAAAGTATTCCAAATAAATTGCTTGAATACGAGCAACAAGTACACTAGTTAACTATTTTATCATTGTTTGACAACTGTTCATAACTTTCATGGCATTAAAGAATTTAAAAAATGTATAACTGGCTTAACTACTAACGCAACTGTCAAATAATCAACCACGTGCTCTGGCATAAACTTTGCAGACAAAATTTAGACTACTTTTTTGGGCAACTATGTAGCCGGTTACTTAGTGACACTATAATAACAATTATGTATTACTTTTTAAATCGAACTATATAATTGTGGTTATCTAAACGAAGATGACTAGATCTATTGATTAAATCAGCATATAATTTCATAATTAATTAAATTATCAACTCGTAACGGCATTAACAAGTGGTTCAACAAATTTATAACAGAGTGCAGCACCTTTGGTCTACATTGAAGCATTTTTAGAGTGAGTGAGCCAAGCGAACGAGCTCATCAGAACGAGTGAGTTGAGAGAATCAGCTAGTCTTGGAAATAGTTTACCAAGCAAAATGCTCGATCCCTAGGTACTGACTATCAGTATATTTAGATAGTCTTAAAAAAATTTTAATAGGCCTTAAAAGTCTCAGTTATATTCAAAATACGTAGTAATAAATTTGTATAGCGGAACCAGACTACGTAAGTCCACAAAAGGATTTTTACATTGTTGTGTATGAAATTGCAATCTGCATTGAGCCATAACCACCCAAGTCCTGTAAAAAGTTATTTATTATTTTATAAGGGTCATAATAGTAGGGGTTCCTGTTCCACTGGTGAGCCAGACAAGCGTTAATCGAAATTTAAAGAGTCAATGTAACGTAAGTCCAGTATTAAGTCCAAAAAAAAGGCTTTTAGGCCAAAGAAACACAAGTCCAGTACTGGCTAAATAATTTAATGTTTGTAGGTACCCTCAAGATTAATTATAATTATTGAGTTTAATTAACTCTGTGTATTGTAATTTGTATAGTGTATGCACTTTTACTTTTTACTCAATTTCAGTTTTGTACTATTTACACTGTTATACTTATTATATAATTTTTTTAATTAGCTTTGGAATAAATTGAATTTTTGGGTAGTTTTTTATAGTACTAAAACTTTATATTTTATAACTATTTTACACTTTAACACATTTTCACGTGTCCTTAACCTAGTTTAATAGTTAGATCCATATTGTAACGTACGTTCAGTCTCAAATACTAAAAAGGTTATGTTTTTAGGCCAAAGAAACGTAAGTTTGGTACTGGCTAAATTAACTGTATGAATTAAATATTTAAAAAAAAAACATGAAATATAAAAAATAGAGTACTTAGCAAATATTTTTTTAATTATAAAAACACATTATAAATTCTTAACCTAAGCATTAGCTCTGCAGTCAGCAGTGAAGTTCACCCTTCACAATTTTGTGCTCTCCAGAAAATCTGCCTTCTGTTACTGGCGTCCGGCTGGTTCTGAGGTTCAGAATTTACATTTAAATGATAATTTAAATATTTGGGGAGCATTAACAATAAAAATTATTTAACATTTTCATTATTAAAAAATAATATTATTTTCAAGAAGCTGCTAAAATGATTTCCATTTTGTGTTTTAGGGTATGTTATACTGGAAGGACATTTATGGGACAACTGACATGGAACAATAATGCAAAACAGGCATGAGCGGAACAACGTGTAGAATAAAACACTTACTTGATGAGGTCATTCGTATGTACAAAGGAACGCAGTTCAGCGTTCTCATGTAAAATACTTACTGAACATTTTGCCTCTGTTATAGTACTTTATACATTTTCCCTTCTCTTTAGATAACTGAACAGAAGAAATACTCTTTTACTTTCATTTTTATAACTTTTTAGCTACATTTTAAAGACTTATAGAATAGGATGCTAAATCGAGTAGCAAAAATGAATTATAAAAGAGTAGTATAAGCTTTAAGAGAAATACAATTTCCAACTAAAACAAATATGACTTAAATTCTTTTGGACCCTTACCAGAAATTTACGATGGTTAGGAGTGATGCAGACAATGACATGAATTCCGATTCGTTAAAGAGCATTATTACTTCCAAAATTGATTTACTCCGAAGGCAATACACTTCTCATCTAAAGCATTAGTTTGATACCGACATTTGGTGCTGAAACCAATAGTTTAATTTTCAACTGGTTTTACTGTGCTGCTAAAACACATAATAACAAAACAAACTAAACATCCAATTATAACATTTTTCATAAAAGGTCAGTAAGGTTGGTAGAAGTGATTTAGTCATCATAAGATGTACGTTGAGTATGCTTATATAATACTTAATTAGAAACGTGAATATTCGGGTAAAGTGATTTACTACAAGGATTATCGTAAGCACTACACACGGTTGTAGTCATCTCCTCTTCATTACAAGCGGAACATGATAATGTGAATTAGGATCTGAGGAGGAACGCATTGAAAAATCGGAATTTCGGAAATCTATTTGTTAGAGTAAATTATACTCATTATAATTTTTCTTAAATATTGGATGATTCAGCATCCCATATATTTTCAACTGTATCAATATATCTTAAATGAGTTATTAGTTAGGCATTATTTTAAATATTATTGTAATTCACTTTTATTTAAGAAGTTTTATTTTATTGTAAATAGTGAAACATATAAAAACAGTAACACACTCACTAACATGTCATAATGTAGAATAATACAAGACAACTGTTTAGTTATCTAGAGTTTTTTAGTTTGTATTAAAAAGGGCTGTCAGTTTAGGGTCAGCGGTCAAGTTGGTCAAACGTCTGGTGCTTTCCTCGTGCCCCCAGTCTGCAGTGAGTTCACAGACAGTGATGGCGACATGTACTTTATTGTGATAAAGTGGTGGAGAATGAATTCATCATGTAGTGTGAGTTAGATATGGTTTCATAAAGGGTCTTCAGTATCCCGAATATTCAAATGTTTTAATTATTGACATTTATTTTGTGGGTCATCAGAATCCCATTAACAATTAATTTAAATTTCCAAATTAAACCTATTTCACATGAACTGCAACAGCTGTGAAGCTGTCTCCATGCCATCCAGTGCAATTCTCAACTGTTCCTGTAGGCCAGAGGGTCGTGTAACCTCAAGATTCCTGGTTCAAACCCTCCTGGCCGTAAGACCCTTTTGATCAAGGAATCTAAAATAAATAAAGAGAAGGTAGGGGTCAAGACATTCAACGCCATCTATGCACCAGGTGTTCTTTTGCACCTATGACATCACCATTAACTATTGCTGGAAATGATAATGATGACGTCATAGGTGCAAAAGAACACCTGGTGCATAGAGGGCATTGCATGTCTTGACCCCTACCTTGCCTTAATTTATTTTAGATTCCTTGCTTTTGATGAACTTTTTCCACTGAAAATTATTTTAATTTTATTCTTTGCTGTAAATCTTTGAGAAATAATTTGTTTATTTGTTTTCTAATGCTAAACTTTGTTTAATTATATTAATATTGTCACAATCTCTGGTTTATTTATTAATACTCACAAATTCATCTATACTTTAAAATAAGCAATTTATTTTTATTTTATTGAGGTTGAAAGTCAGAGGTTTATTTCAATAGCTTTTATAAATTTCTCTTTTGCCCAAACATTGGAACTAAACTAATATTTGAAAGTAATTAAAAGATCAAAACTATTTGTAAACAAGTCCCAATTATATTTAAAATTTTGAACCGTTTCTTAACATTTACTCATTTATGTCAGTTTTAAACTTTACCAAGGGACAATATTTTTTTATGTTATAATTTCCACATAGCTCTAAATTCATGCTAATTAATAATTCAAGCTAATTAACAATAAATAATCTATGCCTTTTTCACTATAAAATATTTGTGAACAACGAAATAGGGATGTTTAAAAGTAGGCTACGATAAAAAATAAATTGTGCCTCACCAAGATTAGATATTATGTACTTCTAAAAAAAATTGTTTAAATGTAGTTAAAATGTTTCATATAGAACTGAGTAAACATATTTGCGGAATAGGTAACTCTGCCTGTAGCTGTAAACACGAAAAAATGAAATTCAGAAATCATTTGAAGACGGTCACCAAGTGAAAAAGTAGGAAATAATTGCTATTGTATATAACTTGATTTTAACAAAACATGCACATTTCAACAAAACAATTTATTTCAGTTTGTAATGCATAATACTGGAAATTAAAAATCTACCATGGTTAACATACTTTTTCAACTGGGTTGTAATTATATGTTATAAACAATAATGTCTTTTTCCTGTTTTAGAATGAGAAGACTTTTTTAAGAGGATAACTGACCTCTTTTTTTCCTAATTTGTCCCGTCCACATAGATTATTGATCTGTGCGTTTATCGTTTTAAACTAAGTAAGGGGGTGAGAAGCTACAGTACAAGGTGGACGGTACTGATAAAAGTCAATATCAGAATGAGGATTCGAACCCACAACATAGCGCTCATGGTCCGAAGTCCGACGCGCTAACTACTACGCCACCGACCCACTCACTTTTAAAAACTTAAACTAGCCTAATACTATCCAAGAGAATTGTGGAAATAAATTTTGAAGAATAACTAGTGTACCAGATCGAGGTTAATATGTCCAATTATTTAGAATAAAAGAATGTCAGGTTTTTTTGGTTCCGTGCTTTCAGAAAAAAAATAATAATAATAGCTAGGATTGTAGCGGGCCACAATGTTTGTAAAATGAACTGATTAAAGCACTAGAAGGGGGATACGAAGTCAAGTCTTCATGGTCTAGGTTCTTGACTCCGTCATGCCAGCCATGTTAGATAGTGATTATACAAATTTACAATAGGCTACCTTATTCACTTGGTTGCCTGAGATGAAATTTTAAAGCCCTCATGTTGCATCAATCAAGGTTGGGACAAGGGTAACTAATAAGTTATATTATCCTTAAGTGAGGGGGGGGTAGTATTCGTATTGTATCAAGATTAAGGGATAATTAACTATATTACTAATTGAGCTTTAAAATATCACTGTAGAACGGGCCCAATTTTCTCAACACAAGGACTTATTCCAGACACCGAGATCGAGTAGGACTCTTAAAACACATGAGAATATGACAAAATAAGCTATGAAGAATGTATAACACTTCTGTATTTTTTCATACTTTAATTAGGAATATTCAACATCGCCGTCGCAGCAGAACTGCGTACTCGGAGGACTTTCAAGAGGATTTGAGATTTTTTATTTTACCAATAAACACCATATGAATGAGTATGTAGGTTTGCTGCCATGGATGTTGTTTTAAAATGTAAATTATCCCATAATTAGTGAAGGCAAATATTAAATTGTATCATGATTTGGAATCAAGAAATTTTCATAAACACCACGGGGGTCAGTTACTAGTTTGTCGCAACGAGGGTGTTGTAAGCAAACATAAGTTCAATATCTCGTGAAGGTACATACCAAATTTCATCAAGTTATATCGATTTAAAGGGTTTTGTTAATTTCACATCAGAATAATGTGAAAAATATTTTTTATTTTCTCTGTAACCAGTTAAGCTATGGTAAAAATTAAAAAGACGGAATTATTAGTTTTTTGTTTTTTTTTTTTAGTTATTTCTAATGGTATCAGTTAAAATCGTTCAATATTTTCAAAATTACAGTTTAAAATGCCTAAAGTTCATTTTTACCATTTTAAAACGCGCTACAACCCCGTTACCACAATCTGATCATGTTGGTTCGTGAAGTTATGAAAATAGACCTGGTGTTACACTTCCTAACTAAATTTTATCTAATTTGAAGTCTCCTTTCAAAAGTTATCAATACCACGGTCACATAAAGTTTATGTAGATGGATACATACATGTATATGAAATTGAATGAATGGTATTTTTTGCTTTCTGGGAAGCTCAAAACGAAAAATTATCATGGTCCCGGACCTAGGCCTTACTATAAGTAATACCATAATAGCGTATTCCCTGTAAGGCAATTCGATAAAACAACATTGGTCTTGGGTTTACAGTGAGTGGAGGGTTTGACTCACCTCGGATGGGTTGTCCAGGGTGTGGTGCGCCACCATGAACCCCGTAAGGCCCGACTTGTCCTGGCTGTCCCAGGAGATGGCCAGGGAGGAGGCCTGGATCTTGTCCAAGGCCAGGCGGGAGATGAGAGGCAGGGAACAGAACTCCGGAGGCTCCAGGCCCAGGAACCAGAGGGCGCGGAGGTGTGGGGGCTCCTCACACCGGGGCCCTCGGTCCACGAGCTTCTGGTGATCCTGCAGCCAGTACCAGACCTCCTGCTGGCCGCAGCCGCACTGCACCGGGTTGCCTGAAGAAGACACGGTCACAAGTGCTTAGAGGGTTCTTGTAAAAGATGTTAATAATTGTTGTTTATTTATGGAGAGCCAATTTCTTTTGGAATGTGTTGTAATGTATCCCCTGTCCTTCCTCCGGAAGGTCCTCTAAAATTAAAAATTGGGATCATGCCCAAAATGGGGGGTTGGCCGAGGAGAAGTTCTGATGATACATGTATTTGATATTAAGTATGTTAAATTTAAATGCATTCCAGAAGGTTTATATATATATACGGTCGGTGGAAAAATGGCAGACGTTCAAAATTGGGATTAAAACAATAGTATTAAAATGTAGTTTACAATACTTTCAACACATTTGACCTTTAAATGTCTGGTTTGCTGCTTTTACTCTCCTTACTACGACCTTTAAAACTATGTATAGCATGGTTATAGGCTAAGAAAACATTTTCAGGACTTCATCTTTTGGACATACATGTAGTGGGTGGTTCAAGGGTAATATGGTATGCATTTGTCAATATTTCGGCATTTTTAGAAAATTTCCCTATAGGGAATGCGCTATTACTGTAATAGTCATGGTGGAACCTAGATCCGGGACCATAATACTTTTTCGTTTTGAGGTCCCCAGAAGCCAAAAACACCATTCGTTAAATTTCATATTTACGAAAAAGTATCATGGTCCCGGACCTGTATACCTTACTATAAGTAATACCATAATAGCGTATTCCCTGTAAGGCAATTCGCTAAAACAACTTTGGTCTTGGGTTTACAATGAGTGGAGGGTAATTAACTAAGGTTAATTACCCTCCACTTACCTCATTAATGTCAAACATCTCGTGTCAATCAGCGTTGGGACAAGGGTAACTAATACCTAAGTAACTAAGTAACTAATAAGTAATATCAGGATTAAGGGAGTGGGGGAAGGGCGGTAGTATTTGTATTGTATCAAGATTACAATATGTAATTTCAGGGGACTTTTCTGAGGAACGTCAAGGGATGACATAAAACACATTTCAGCAAAAATTGCCCTGTCCATAAATTTTAATCATCTCCCAGCCATATTTTGACTTCATTTTATTACACTAAAACCAGTTCTCTCCATATACTTGACAGCAAATGAGTGAAAAAATCAGAATGACCTCCCTTTTATGCTTGTATCTACGCCGGAGGCATTTTGTTTCGGAGATTTGTACTAGGCACACCCATCAAAATATTGATGGCCGCCTCGGCAATCGAATCTGTCACCTCTGAACTAAAGTCTAAGACGCTAACCGTTAGGCTAGCCAGATGTCCCTTTCCTAAGGACAAGCCAAACCTTACACTAATAGATACATTTTTGGTGGCATATGATAAAGAATTGTAAGATAATAAATTACCTTGAACATCCAAGGGGGAAAATTGTCGGCGAAATAGCTTTGGTTAATATGATGTCTTAGGAAAATTACGGCAACAACATTTGAATTGAAGTCATTCAAATCTAGACATCTTATGAACTTTCCTTTAAGAATATATATACAACAAGTAAAGTATTTGATGCCCCTCAATGAGGTTTAAAACACTAAAGATCTGTTAGTTATTTTATATAAAAAAAATAATAATAATAAGGCATTAGGCCTATTGCCTCTAGTTAGAGGTATTACTCTCCATGACGTGAAAGTTATTATGGGGGGTAAAAATTCAACCTAAGAAATTTACATATAACCCTAACAACAATCCCCGTTCTTAACAATTTTTAGTCAAAGGCAATTCACCACTCGGTCTACAATTCATATATTTCCATACCATTTTTATCATGTGCTTTGTAACATGTTGACTATTCGCATTGTGCTATAACTATGTAACATGACATTTTTAAATAAAATATCAAATACCTTATTAACGGAGAACAGTAAGCTAATCGACTAAAGTCATTACGAGATGTTTGAGAAAAGTCTTTTCCCAGTACAATTAGCTGATCAGCCATTTGGATTACATACCTCCACAAGACTTCAATCCCTACCATTCAGGAAGGATGAAAGCCTATTTTGGTTACTAGTTACTAATTATGAATTTTTGTATATTAGTAAAAAAGTATTTACCTTCAGTGGACAGGGATGAAAGCTGTGGCTCCACTGAGCGAAATACTTTGAGTGGAAGATCATCGAAATAGTTTTTGTGGAGCTGAAGAACTTGAAGGTGTATCTGGTTTTTTAGAGCATCCGGCGAAATGAATGACAGCCAGTTACCTTGGAGATAGAGTTCGGTTAAGGATTTCAAATTTCTGAATGAAGATTTACCAATTCGCATTAAATTATTAAAAGACAAATCCAACACACGAATCGATTCTGACCCCTCTGTAAATTCCTCCACGTCCTTCAAACGGTTATGCGATATGTTCAAAAACTGCAAGGTTTTAAGATTGTTGATGAATAGGCTAGAAAATCTATTTATTTCATTCCTGCTCAAGTCGAGAGTTATTAATTTTGGTATGGTTTCAAAAGTACCATCGCCAATCCTATATATTGCATTTCCACTGAGAATCAAGTGTTCCAGAGAGGGAAAGGCTAAAAAATCGCTTTCTGTGATAATAGTGAGATTTGTCCCGGTTATGTGAAGCTCCTGTAGAGACGGGTGAAGACGAAACGTACTGTGCCAATTTATTCTTGACAAAGGATTGTCGCTTATACTCAGTTGAGTTAAACGTAGTAAATTCTGTTCCGACAAGGCTACAGTAGGAATTTGTCCAAATCGGTTGGAAGACAAGTCAACGACTCTAACTGACATAGCCATATTGAAGAAGTTTACTGGAAGAGCTGCCAGGCTGTTGCGGCTTAGATCAATCGTAAACAAATGAGGCCATTGTGTGGAAGAGAAGCCTTTCAAAGTTGATATAAAGTTTTTTTGAAGTTGCAGGTTTCGTAGTCTCCACAGTCCGACCAACTTTGAGGCATCGAAGGATCTGATTATGTTTTCCGAAAGCACAAGAGTTTCCAAATGATGAAGATGGCTTAGGGCTTCATAAGGTATTTGAGAGAACTGATTTTGGCTCATGCGAAGTTCTCTTAAATCACTCAGAACAGAGAGAGTTACTTTAGACAACACCTTGATCCAATTCCTAGAAAGTGACAAATAATGTAACCTTTGGTTGTATACAAATGCATCACTAGGAATGTTCCTTATACCATTATTATCTAATGATAAAAACTGAAGTGACGGGAGTCGTTTAAATGTGTTGTTGTTAATGATTGTCAGATTATTATTCCCTAATCTTAATCTCCGCAGCCCGGGGATGTCAAACATCGACAAAACGTCTCCGTCGAGCATGTTATATTCCAAGTTAAGTTCATTAAGGTTGGTCATTCCCCTAAAAGTACCTTTATCAATACTAGCGAGAGAACAGTTCTTCAGATTCATGATTCTGATTGGGAGACCTTGTTGAAATATGTCTTTGTGCAACACAACTATTTCATTGTTCGAGAGATCGAGAATTCTTAACCGTTTCAAGCTTGTGAACGCTCTAGCTTCAATATGTTTTATATCGTTTCTAGATAGGTAAAGCTCTTCCAAGTTGTACAAAGAGGAAAAGGTTCGCACTGTAATAAATCCAATACGGTTAAAACTGAGGTCTAAAAGCATCATTGATCTGAATGATTCAAATGTGTAGTCTTCGATGAATGAAATAGAATTGTTTGTCAAGTACATCTTTTTCACAAGACTCATGTCACCAAACAAAGCGCTGTATAGTCTTGTAAATCGGTTGTTGTTCAGTTTCAAACATTGGAGCTTTGAAATCTCCGTCATATTGACACTAAGCTCATTGTCAGAGTATGATTGTTGAAACAACCCTTCGAGGCTACTTAAAAAATTGCCTTGAATATCTAAATTTTCTAATTTACCTAAACTTAATAGAGCTCCTGGGTTTATATTATCAATCAAATTGTTTGCGAGGTTAAGGTCCATTAAATTTGGCAATGGATAGAACGTACTTCTCCAAATTTTAACCAAAGCGTTATTCTGGATTTTTAGCTCCTTTAATCTATTTAAGCTGAAGAAAGTACCAGCCTCTATATTCTGTATCAGATTTCCCTCCAAATAAAGAGATATTAAATTAGTATTTTTTATAAAAAGCAACGGTGATATGTTCGTAAGAAAATTTTCACTGAGACATAAATGTGTGAGAAGCTTTAAATTAGAAAAAGCGTTGCCGTGAACATTTCTGATTGCATTTCCTTGAAGCTCGAGTATGGACAAAAATGTATTGTTTGTAAAGGTATCTCCGTATATTTCTAAAATATTATTATCTGCTAAATAAAGCTCAGTTAGCCTTGAATTATATACAAAAAGGTTTTGAATGCTATGAAGGTGATTGAAGCTCAGGTCTACGACAGACAGGTACTCGTTGCCGTGAAAAATCTCCGTATCGATCTCCATAAGTCGATTAGAACGCAGGTGAAGTGTATGAAGTCTTTTCAGGTTGGTAAACGAGTCTTTCTCTAAAAATGAAATTTTATTTCTACTCAGAGAAAGAGTCGTCAATGAAGGAGTAGATCGGAACGTGTGTTTACTAATAGTGTCAAACTCGTTCGAACTTAAGTCTAAATGTGTAAGTGGTTGCAATTTGGCACTTTCTTCCAAAGGAACTGAACTTATTTTATTCCAGGACAAATTGAGCTTCTCTAAGCGGGACAGACGCTTTAGAGCGGGAGTAGGAAAATATTTTAGTCTATTTCCGGACAAGTCCAATTCCGAAAGAGATTCCTCCAATCCTATAAAAGCGTGCTCTGCGATCATCTCGATAACGTTTTTCCTAAACGATATCGACGATAGGAGGAGTCCATAAAAACAGTGATTCGGGATTTGCGAGATGAGGTTGGACTCTAAGTTTAAATTCTTCAGTTTGGTCAGTCCCATGAGCGCTTCTTGAGGGACCTCGCTTAGATGACCTTGCACGATACTGAGAGATTCCAGACTGTGACCCATCTTGGCAAAGACCCCCGGGTGTAACTGCTTCAGCTTGGACTGGGACATGTATAGGTGGCGGACCGTGGTGTTGTCTGGGATGATGGAGGCAGAGCTGTCGAGAGCCTGGAGAGTGAGGGCCGCCGCGGGGGCGGAACTCCAGGGGAAGGAAGGCAGTCCGCTGGAAGGTCTCCTGCAGTCCAGGCTGAACTCTTGACGCAGGCTTCTGCAGGAGCAGGCTGGGTCACCGAAGAGGTCGGAGCAGCCAGGAGCCGGCTGGGGCTGGGGCTGGGGCTGGGGCAGTGGCAGGGGATGGGGGTCGGTGCCGACCATGGTGAGCAGTGCGCCCAGCAACACCGCCAGGAGTCCGATCATCTCTCACATGCCTGCCGCCTGCCTGCAACTGCATCAGCCAAGATCAAACTCTGCGATAAACACGCACACATCTTATTTAGGGAAATCAAAGATATGGAATAGTAGACGGTGAAAGGAAGGAAATTAAATCATCTCTTTTTTATTTCATATTAAACTTTTGTCCGACTGAGTAGCTCATGTTCATTGAAATTCAGGGGAAACAGAATAATAAATTTTAAATGCAATTTCCCCTTTAACAATGAAATAGTGCCAGATTGGTTACGAGTAAGAGTGTGCTGGAGAGGTCCGATGGTCAAATTGTACGATCTGCTCTTGGTCTTCAAATTCTGATGTGTAACTCACAACTTACACATAAAAATCTTACCTTCAATCGGTTTTAAGTGTATTTGTGGTAACTTATTTTAGTTACGAAAAGTGATGATGGTGTAAAGAACATTGAAATTTGAATGAGAGTTAAAAAAAAAGAAATTTAGACATTAAGTTTTTCTCAATAATCGTGTTGGAACACGAGGGATTTACCTGATGCGTAATTTTGGGTGAGGTGCTAATTTGACAACGATCAAACTTTGACTGCAATACTTTTACACAACCCAAACGGTGCGTTGTATGGACGGAAACATAAAAGTTTTTCCCCGGAATTCCACTGGAACTCCAAAACTATGTGTAACAACCGGAACATGGGAACAACTTTTAAAAAACAATAATAACAGTGTGACGATTGTTTCACTTCAAGTTGACTATTTGACAAGATGTTTGGGAACAGGGAAGTATGGACGATAGTGGGGTAGAGACAATGCTGGAAATTATAAACACAACTTGATCAACCTTCACAGTGCTGTAGTGGCATTAATACGAAAATTGCCAGTTTCCACTCGACCTTGCGTGGCGTTTCGTCTCGTCTTCTCATTGCTTTGTATTCTGTTTATCGACAAGGTGGCCCAAACAAATGATCCGGGTTATGTTGAATTGCAACAAGTTTATAAATATATTATAACTAAAAATTATAATATTTGTAAATCTTAAAATTGTGTTTATTCTTGCCTTCCGAAGTAATTTCTTTGATTTGCAATCAATTCGAGTTTGTACTCTTACCCATAAATAGGAGAAATATTTACATAAAGAAGGTGTAGCCTTTCTTTAATTTCTTTATTGATTGTCTCTGTATAAATAAAAATTATATTTGCAAAAAGAATGTCTTATTTGAGCTACTGTCGGAAATACTGTTTTTGTTTTGTTAAAGGTTTATTTTGAAGCAGATAAGATTATTATTGATTTCTAATACTCTATAGTAAGCATGTACGATATAAAAGTTTTTTAGGTTAGGCCTTCGTCCCAATTATAGGAACACAATAAATCATTACGTAAAAACATGAATTATAGGACAAATTTCATCCATGTGTGACCTAGGTATCCATATCAAGGGTCCAAATAAATAACTCATTCCTACATCCTGTGGACATAGAGTTTTGCTAAGGCTCAAAACTTTACCTGTCACTTACGCTTTATTATTTTAGGCTTAATAACGTGCATGTACTTTTTTTATGGACACTTAAATGAAGACTATCATCATACGTTGCTTCATTGACATAAAATTACTGAGAAAACGATCCTTTCCAAATTCACCCTGTGTAAAGGGATGATAATTTGCTACAAGGTCACAGTAAACAATCTAAAAGTGAGATTTAAGTTTAATTGTCAGCTCGACCTTTAGCTGTACAAGGTGGGTCAACGTAAGCGTACCGTATGTTGAAGCGGTTCCGACGTGATGATTGCTTCAGCAATGCGCGATGATCGGGCACAGTGACAGCATTGTCTTACATTGCCGATTATTGCCAAATCATCGCCGATTACAAGCTTCGCATGCGCTATTGCCTGCTCGAGGCTGTTCGCTAAATGCTAGTGACGAAAGTGAGTTCCATGGTTGTCTGAGTGTAATTGACACAAACTAGCCCTCATTAAAATCCCTCTCGAAGAGAAAGTTAAGGTTTGAGGTAGTTAAGAGTTAATGAAGCATCGGTAATTAAGTGTCGTTTGCTGTCAAATTTTAACAATCAAGGTATAAAATTCAATCCGCACAGATAAGACAAACATAAAATTAAATTTTACACCTAAATATATGCGAAAATTCTTAAGTTTGAAAACAAAGGACGCGTTAAGTCACTATTTTGGATAACGTTTCCAGTTTATAGTGTCAATTTCACTGTACACCTTTATTTTGAGTTTATTGCACATTTATAGGTAGATGCAGTTGACAGGTAAGAGAATATGAACCTCGTAATTTTAAAACGAAAATTCATTTTTGTATTCAATTCAAAATTTAAAAGCTGATGGGACTTTAAAATTATCTTACATTTAAACGTTTTACTTGTTTAGTTGATACTTACTAAAATGCCACTAAAATATGATATTTTTTCATTGGGAGAAAGCAAAATTTAGCACTAAAGTCTTACATAGACTGAGAATAATCCCCACACCTCTCCAAATAAAAATTGTAAAATACCCATAATCACATTACATACAAAAATACTTCTAAATGACTTCATCATGTTCATGTAAGTAAACCGTTTAATGCTCTGGACATTTCTTTTGCGTTATGTTCACTCCTGAATAATGTTATTGCCTAAGTAAAATATTGACTTGTCCCTAGTGCCCGGACGGCCTCTATCACCTTGAAACATACATAAAATATCGCCCTCGAACCATATTTGATGCACCTTTCCCGATACCCCTCTATTTAGAGTGAAAATAACAACTGGAGGCACACATGGTTAAAATGAAAGTAGTTTTATTAACTTGTAACGGGCACTACGTATAAAATCTAATAAATATGTCTGTAATTAAGAAGGTGTGAAAGTCAAATAGCTGAACGATTTTTTAGTCGGATAACATCTAACAAGTAAATCCGCAGACCTAAATAGAAACATCAAAACGTTATTGGACAGAGCGGCACTTGGGCTCCGATGTAATTAAATTTGGATAAGTTTTTATTCGAAACGCTGCAATTCCCGTGGTAAAACGTCAGAGCAAAAGACAAACTATTTTAATAAGGATTTGGTTACAAAAGTGTTTTATTACTATGAGCTTGGAAATATCGTTTAGACTTACGGTCCGGTTCATTTTTATGTAGCAGTAAACCTCACAGGTTACGGTAGTTGAATATTCACATTAAAAATTGTTTCCACCATTTAACCGTCGTTACTTTACTTTAAAGTCAAGTGAAGAAAAAAAGTGAATGGGCCGATTCCTTTCCCTGTATTACTGTTCTATGACATTGAAAACACATTAAAGGAAAAAACCTCAATGAAAGTACAACACACTTGATTAATTATAAATAGTTTTTTAAGTTTTTTTTACATATAAATTAATATGTGCTTATCCCAAATATGCTCATCTTACTTATGGAAATTGTTGATATTTCATAGTATGAATTGTGAATGAAATGTAAGAGGATAGTTTTGATCTAGGATGTGTGTATAAACGTAAACGTTATCATGATGCGTCGACCTTATCAGCAAGAAAGGCAACAAAATTCGTAGAACTTAAATAGAAAACTGTTTGGTAGTATAATATTGAATAAAGAAATATTTTACTCCAATTTTAAGTAAATATACCATTCTTATTATTTCAAACTAGCAATAGGAATACAAAGTATTGCGTAAAGTTTTTGACGATTCGTAGTAAAGAATCCATTTTTACTTTTTTGTTAAGTGACAGTTGTATTTCATCTTACAGTAAAATCATTTGGGGGAGGTGTTTAAAATAGAAAGAATTAATTCCAGCTATATATTCTCAAAAAATACAACAGTTTAAAAACTAGAAAATATTGTTATTTAAAGTCTCATTACAAGTCCAAATAAGAGAACATAGAGAGTAACATAGTAATTGGAACATAGTAGAGGCTGAGTCTAAAAGTCCCACATTGCATCAATGCAAGATAGTAAATATAATTTCATTATAGTTACAAAGAGCTTAGCAATAAAAATTATTAATAAAAACACAACACTGTTAATTAACAAAAATGTGATTATTTAAGACCAAAATCAAGAGTGTGAAGAGTGTGAATTGACAGGAATGAAATAATAAGTAAAAAATGTAATAACACTTAGCTTAATACATTAGTGGTGAGGTGCTTTGTATATAAATAACTAAACAGTATTATACGTTTTTTTGGTAAATAATTATCACTATAAAAAATAAACTTTAAAAGAAGGTTAATATTTATAACCAAGCTAATTTTGGACCCTATCTCTATCCACAGGTTTTTCTTTTGGCTTTTTACTAAGACTACATAAAACTATTTCATCCTTTTCGCAATTGTTGCGATGTAATAGGTTTAAATATTGCAACTTTAATTTTATTATTTATTGTAGCTCCCAGATGATATTTGACTGAATATTTTATCAGAGTAGCCTACAGACCGCTTTTAGGTTAGTGAAAGTATAGCACTAGAGACAACTTAAAGGAATTTTAAAAGTATAGTGATAGCACAAATATTTTCCAAATAACGAAAAAGAATACTCAAATTATGAACATCAGCAAACGGAAAGTTTTATGACAGTAACTACTCACTCCCATACTACCTATAAATAATCCAATTTAGTTATAGGGTAAGTCAATAACATCAACTATAGTGTGAGCCAGACTGCCATGATGATTATTACGTCATGCAACTACAGTGATTTAACGATAAGAGTACCCGACTTCAGCACCGCGGTGGTGATCAGCCCAACTGTGTGCTGAGCTCGAGTCGAGCTAGTCAATTATTTACATAAGGCCTGCAGGTTTGTTTCTTTAACGTGTTGACTTAACAGAAACGCCAAGTTGTCTCGCTTCCCATTGTAGTTTGCTTACTCCTGCCGTGGTCATTTAGTGGGCATTTCAGGATTAATTCCTTGAAATAGCCTTCACAGAATTTTTTCTATTCTCAACTGCGTTTTGCCCCAGAATCGAACTGGAGCTCTGAGCGTCCGGTGATATTCCAAAGTTAATGGAATATTTAGATTAAAATGAATTTAAAAGCAATTATATAGTAATATGTCAAACGCAAAATAAACACCTTCTATTAATTTGAATTTGTTTTTATTACTTTGCTTTTAAATATCTGCATTTGATTCATATAAATATTTAAAAATGATGAAAATTTACACTTTTGAGGACAAAAGCAACTCAGTTTTCTCTTCTTATGAATTAAAGTTTTACTGATCGATGCGAATTTTTTATGATGAGTAATTTCAATGTCTGATTTAATACTTACATAAATTAAAATAGATTAATGTATAGTACAACATCGAGTACGAAGTTATTCATATAAATTCGCTATTCTAAATAAAGCCCATTTAAAAATGACAACGATGACGAATATTGGAATTTTTGAATTCAAGTGTATATACTTCTAAAAAAATACCGCTATCAGAAGGCTACTATTAAACAAAAAACCCTTTGTGTGACATACTTTTTTAGTTTAGCAGAAACATGAAAAAAACTTTACCAGTTTGCTAAGTTGGATGTAAAATATCAAAAAGAAGGTCAACGAACTCTTAAAATGTAATCATTAAAATGAAGTAGACTCTTTGGTAACGGTATTTTATGCAACGATTTTATTATAAAGTCCTTTAAGCCTGAAATGAGATATGTAAGTTACAAGCACAAGTTACAAACATGACCAAAGCGAGTGTTCTAAATATTTCTCGGGTGGCTTAAAGGCTGAGTACAATCGTTGCGTACGCTACTTTGTCCATCATCAACTTAAATTTGGTAAATCACTTCATAAGTAGGGAAACAAACATGTCAAAAATTTTTAGGTTATTTTTTTTAAGGTTTTTAGTTTTTAAGAAATAAAAACATGAATCGTAATGGAGAAATCAGCGTGCTATACAATACTTTAGTCAAATGCCTAGCTCTCATTGGTAGAACCTAAAATGATGTTTCCTAATGAACTCGTTTTGCAACTAGTTTGTATGTGATTTAATATTGTACCTCTTTATGATGTTTTTTGTAATACAATTATTGGTGCATATTGCAATGGCTGTAGATAAAATACATTGCCAGTCAATGTGTTATGACCGATGTGTATGTTATTTTGGCTAATAGTGTTAGTGTACAAAATGTATGCAATTCTAAAAAACTTTCTAATTATTTATGATCATTTTGATTGTATCCTTTAGATATTTGATAAATGTTATATGTTGTCTGTGAAGTATTCTGTGTAAGTATTGCTTTTGAAGTTATGTATTTCCTTCTATTGAAAATAAGCATATTTTTATATCTTTGATTTAAATAGGAAAACCAAATGAAACTAGTCTTAGTTAAGAAACATAATCAAGATTATTCCTTTTTAAAGTAGTTTTCTGAATATTAGCCTAAGCAAAACTATAAACCGGAGGTTCGGCTAACTGAGCCTAGCCAGGTTCCGGGTACAAGTACTGTATTTTGGAAACAATTTCGGCTCATCCCAAACATATTTTTCATAACGTATCTCCAATTACTAGTGTTAGTACATTGTCTGTGTTATTCTAAAACTTTCAATACACTAAGAATAGCTCGTTTTCCCCTTCCTATTTTGTAATGAATTCAATTTATCGATTACATTTTTATCTATTTACCATTCATTAGTAATTATATCATAACAATTGAGTGTTAATGCTTTATATTTATAGAAATTATATGTGGGTTAAAAGTGAGAACATCGTGTTGAAGAACCACAGCCGGGCGCTAAAAGGAAGGGCAAGCCGGTCCGATGTGAAGCTCATCCTGCCCTTATTTCCATAATCCTTTGGCAACTCTCGGAGCTAATATTTTGAGACGTCTTGGGTCTATTAACCAAAGGTGTTGTGCAGTTTAAAATAAAACTGCATAAACCATTTATTTCATGTAAACAATAATGTATAACAATTAGATTCTAAAAATTTCGAGAAGAAATGGGTGACGGATGATTAAACATTTAACATAAGCTTGTTTTGCAATCAATTCATTCCAAGCAAATTAAGATTTTGATAAATTCAATATAATCTTTTTAATGCTTTAAGACTCCCGCACAATTTTAAGTGTCTTTCGTTATGCTAAACTTTACTCGTGTACAGCCTATTTTTACTACTTAGTATTTCTATATCCATTTCTTCAAAAAAATTCAAACACTTAAGAGCCTATACATTGAAAATAAACAATACATTTTTTACTTACCAGTAAATTAACCAGAATAAATATTTTAAACCCTTATGAAATGAGTAGTGGGATTTGGCCACTTTTAAAATCGGCCACGTGCCCCCCGAGCCCGTGACGTGGCAGCTGGCGCCAGCTGCTATGTCACATAGCTTCCGGTGGGGGTTAGAGGGTATATATGAGATGCTGTAGTTATATGTTATGCCATATAGGTTGGGGTGGAGATGGCGATAGTGTTGGCGTTAGGGTGAAGTGAATTTGCGCATAAAATTAAAAGTTAGTTCAAAATTGAAATTCGTCGGTGTTGACGAAACTCTAACAGTTGAAGAAAAATTAAGAGTTAGTTGAAAATTGTAATTCAAACTTATAACTGGGATGTGGAAAATATGTCAAGGTCATCCAGAGTAAGTTTTTAAAAATTCTATCCAACTATCACCAGAAATAGTTTTAAGTTGAAGTAGTTGGTGATAGCGGGATAATTGATTCGTGCCATGGGAGAGGTGTTTATCGTATGAAAGTTGGCGATCGAATGAGAAACGCCGCCTAGGGAGAGGGCTTATAAAACGGCAACCTCCCCCCACCACCCCTTCCCCCACTCCTTTAGACCAATAACCGGTCGCCGACACTATGTGGTAAAACTGAACCAGACATGGCGGCCGCCATGGATAATTCTAACCTCAAACCTTAGTTTTGCATTGGTGAGCATGCGCCACCCCTACTCCTTTACCTTTCTTTTATATTTTTAAAACCGAACAGATGTCCGGGCAGCTGCCCCTACGGGCAGATGTTCGGGCAAGTGTTGGGGGCAGAGATGTTGAAATATTGGGGTGGAGATGGCGATAGCGTTGGTGGTCGGTTGAACTGAATTTGCGAACAAGGTAACTAGGGTTGAACTAAAAGTGCACATAAATTAAAAGTTAGTTGAAAACTGAAATTTGAAGGTGTTAACAAAACTCTTAATAGTTGAACAAAATTAAAAGTTAGTTTAAAACTGAAATTCAAATTTATAAATGGGATCTGGAAAGTATGTCAAGGTCATCCAGAGTAAGTTTTAAAAAAGCCTATCCAACTACCACCAGAAATAGTTCTAAGTTGAACTAGTTGGTGATAGTAGGATAGGTTGAAGTAACTTTTGAATTTTATTAGTGAACATAGAATTAATGTGCAACAGCAGAGTTTAAACAAGTTGAACTTTTGTGATGAATTACAGAGTTGTAAATGCAAACACCGACGACGATGAGAAGGTAAATGCAGAGTCCCCAGATGATGTATTTGAAAAGCTTGAACAAATGTAACATTTCGAGTTGGTTTTCCTGTTCCATTTCCAATCGTTTAATTTCTAATTTCAATTTATCCTCTTCCATTCTAGTTACGAAGGGAACTTCATCCATCATATCCATCATGATTGTGTTAGTGTTTGAAATTTTAAAACAAGTGATGTTGATAGTTCAGAAGTTGAAGACGGAATGAGAAGTAAAAGGGAGAAATGTTAGTTAAATAAAGAAGTGGTGGGGGGAAGGATGAATTACAAAGAAGTGGTGGGGGAGAGACGTTGCTCTTCATTATTACCATCAGTAGTGTCAGATGGTGCAGGAGTTAGATTTAGTAAATTGTCTTCGTCTAAACTTTCAACCTTATCACAAATAGGACAATCGTATGTTATTTCCAAATTCATTTTGATGGTTGTAAAATTATCTACAAGTTCTTGTAAAATATTAAAAATGTCTTGTAACTCTTCTTTAGAGTTTATTTCAAAACTAGAATTCATTCGGGCCAATGGAGAGTTGTTCATTGTTGGAGAGTCGGTGATGGAATGAGGATCGCCGCATAGGGAGGGGGCTTATATAATGGTGACCTTGAGCAGGCGTCTAGGGAGGGGGGCTGTCTAGGGAGGGGGCTTTTATATGGGGAACCTTGAGCTTATGATTGAATAAAATGTTTAGTTCTTCTTCTTCGTCTTTTAATTCAATTATTTGAACCGAAGTAGTTGTTTCATCTTCTTCACTTGATGAAGAAAACAATTCACCAGGATTTAAATATTGAACTACAATTCTGAACCATCTTATAGGATATTCGTCAATGATAGAAAGTAAGTTTTGAAACAATTCTTCCATCTCCTCCCTGTCAGTTATTATATGTTCAAACTTGATAAATTTGTTTTCCATGTTGTTAGTTAAAGTGTTGGAAGTGGAATGATTTAATATTATATAAAAATTAGAACTAGTGGTGGGGGAAATCTCAAGGTCATCCAAATGAAGTTTTAAAAAAGAGTGTAAAACTGAAATTACACATTTGATGGTTCTACAGGATCGGAATACCAATCTGATCTGTATTTACATCTTTTTATCATATGTGTACAAAAATCATCTTGATGAGACTTGGTGCGTTGACAATGAGAAAGATCTAGAGGGTGAAATTTGAAACATCTTTGAGGACAACATGTATGAAAATATCTTGATTTGTAAAATTCGAAAGTTCGCAATTCCGGTGGTGGTAGTTGTTTTGTTTTGCATTTGCAATAACAAGATCCGAAGAATTCACATTTAGTACAAGCTAACCCATCCACCATCATTGGTCCTAAATCTGTACACTGTTGTTCACAACAGTAACGAGGTTTGTACTTGTATTTTTGCTCTTCCATGTTGATGCTGCGGAGTCCAGTGAAAGAATAAGAGTGTATAGTGATGAATAGCGAGTTTTATGTACTATGAAAAGTGGTGGGGGTAATTTCAAGGTCATCCAAACGGAGTTTTAAAAAATTATACCTTACTAATGTAAGGAATGTTGATACTTAAGAAGTTTGTTTCTCTTTGTTTTCTTCAGACTTTTTATCTTTCTCAGCTTTAGCCATAGCAACTAGTTCTTCTATTGATAGCGGATGTACTTCAGGAAATTTCAAAATTAATTTAGCTTGGTATCCTTCTTTAGCTAATACATCTATATCTTTAGTCATTTGTTCAACAGTGTTGTAATCTTTTCCATAGATTTTTCCATCAAGTTGAATCATCATTCTGTACAACATTTTCTTAAATAGGTCTTGTCGTGGTGAGAGCTGAGAAGCAAATGATTATTTATTCAAGTATCACATCCTTTTTATTAACTCACATTCAACACGTGATTCTTTAGTTGTAGTTTTGTTTGTCAAAAGTTATTCAACATTGGTAATATTTTTGGAACTTGATGTTATGTTGACCAGTAGGCGATGAAGAAGTTGTAGGTTGTGTAGAAATAAATATTTCATCATCGCAATATTTTGTTTTAGTGAACATCCTTGTATTAGTAGCACTAACATCAACAGTTAAGTGATAACCACCGGTAAGTAAAACTCGCATTTCGTTGGTTAAATCTTCGAGTTGTTCAAAAGTTGTAATGGTGTTGGTATCGTAAGATGCACACTTGACTTTGAGAGACATATTTAGTTTTTTATATTAAGCAATAGAGTGAGCGAGATGTGTACGGTACGAAAGGTAGTCGTAGACTGATGAACTTCACAAGTAGATTTCTGCTTTTATCATCACACAAAATTGGGTCAAGGTCATTCCGTGGAATTTTTAAAAAAGCAACATATTGTAATGTACAAAGACATTACAATATGTTGCTTTTTATTTTTTTGTTTTATATCATATTTATTGAGAAACAATTACAAACAAATATTTACAATGTTATGTACAAACTAATCAATAGTAGGTGTTACATGAATTGTAAGTTCAGTAGAGTTATTTCCACTTGGTCCGTGCGAAACCAAATAGAGTGCACCGGGTTGAACTACACGAAGATCTTCATTTTGAAGAAGTTGTACAAAACGTGTAGGTAGGAAGATTTGAAACTTCGGTTCGTCACCAACTGTATACGGTGCCTCGCTCAATGTGCAATTAATAGCATCACCTACTGAAGTTTCCATTTTCTTGATCGTATGAATGATGTAATGTTTTTCTTCTTTTAGTTCAGAACATTTCTTCGTAGGTAGAATTGATGATTTAGAATGAGCGTTGAACTGATCGACCAAATTTTGAAGTAAGTTCTGCGATGCCATCTTGATGTTATTGTTAATTTTCTTGTAAATAAGAATGTCCGTTGGAGATGTTGTCTCTTCGGAGGTTCGAGTAATACTCATGCTGCGTCATGGTAGCGCTCTCACTTTTATAATCGACACTACCCCCACCACTTTTTTGAAGGAAACTATTCAAGCGGTAGGCATTCTTTAAAGCGCACTGCGACCTTCGATGTTTAAAACTTTTTGATGAAATACAAAGTTCGTTGAAGTAGCATTGGGAATCTTTATCAATTATTGCATTAATCACTTCGTTGCTTGTAAATGATTGTATCCAATTTGCTTTTTCCAATCCTCTTGTGTAGATAATTTTAAACTCTTTGCAATAATGATTCATAATGTGCGGCATCATGTTATAATTAATGAAACCTTCATCCCATCTTAAGTTGTGAAAATGTTTGTTCAACCATTTGTTTGTAACTTTCGCTTTAGTTGTTAGTCTATTAAATGGTACTGGAGGTTTGAACAAATAATGATAAACTACTGATGTGTTCATGTCCAAGATTACTAATTCTTTAATAATAAAATTACCATCATTTCCTCGGAAAGCTTGAAATTCAATTATACCTCTTTTAACTTCCATTATGTGTGGTGCATTAGAAAACGAAACCCGTTTATTCATGATGAAGTCTTACTAACAACTGACTTAAAAATTGAATGAGCCGATGTTTATAACAGACAGGATTGTTCTTCTTCTTTCACTTCTTGTGCCACTTCATCAATATTAAAATTGGTGTGATAGTTGTTTAATTGTCTCCACATTTCAACTTCTTGAGGTATTCTATTAAAGATTGAAGTATCTACAGGACCGTATAAAATTGGAACAAAAGGTTTTTTGTCCAATGTATCAATTAGATAGTCTTTAATTATTGCACTTGAAAATATTAGTTGTTTCAAATATCTGGTGACGGGACCGGTAGTACAACTTAAAGTGTAAAATTCTTCTTTAGTGAAATATAATTTAACATTATGTGTAGTTAAATCTCTGAAGCGAACAATTTGTCCTCCACGATGTTTTACTATATCAACTTCAATATTTGATTCCAATAAACTTAATCTTGTTCTTCTTCCAAAAGTGTTGTTACTTAAATAGCACTCCAAAAGATGTAAATGTTTCATGAGAGATTCCCAAGTAATTTCACTGAAAGTAACCATTTTGTTTCCATGATTTAAAATAACAATTGGTGAATAATCCATTGATTTTAAAATTCCAACTGATATACTTTTTGTCATGCATGAAGAAATTGGGTAGATAATCCGAAGAAATACTTCTGTTAAAATATTGGTTGTAATGTTAACTTCAACCTTCTTCCTTTTTACTTCTTTTTCAGCTTCTTCTTCTCTCTTCTTATGTTTGTTAAACTTTAGGAACTCGTCCATTTCTCGTTCAACTTGTTTTTCTATATCTGAACTATTATCATCCATTAGAGGTGTATTTTCTTCTCCGTTAGTAGAATTCATCTTGCGAATGATGTTTCCCATACGACGGTTGAAGATAGAATGAAGTTTCCACTAATTATTTTCTCGCTTTTATATTTTTCGTAAAATCCTTGAAATTTATACAATTACATAATTGTTTGTTTTCAACTTGTCTTTCACAAATGAAATTCTAACCTCAAAAATTGAAGCAGATAATTCTAACCTCAAAAATTTGCAGTCGTTGTACAATTCTTCTTAAAGTACATTCTTCACAATTCCGGTCAGCGGTGTGTAAGTAACTATTTTATCATGTAGAATTAGACAGTATGCCGAAGTTCCATCCGCTACTGGTTCTTCAAATTCCATTTCAATTTTTATATCCACACTTGATGATTTTACCGATTCATTTTGTTTTGAACAATCGATTACAATTATTGGAGCCTTGGAATAATACTGGTCAGGTGATAATAGTGGTGTATTAGTTTTTCCATAATATGACGATTGAAATCTTGCATACATATCGTATAAAATGGAAAAACGTTTTTTGCTGAACATGACATTCAAATTGTCATAGGGAAAGAATTGAGAGTTTAGGAAAACTTTACAATTCTTTATTTTACAGTGATCAAATTGACCAGCATTTGCAGTGATAACATCTTTTCGCTTAGTTTGAAAACCGAGTATTATGTACCTTGCTCGTTCCAAGTAAGTTGATGTCTTGACGGTCCATGTTTGTCGTTCTGTCTGAGGTAGTGTAGGGTATTCATGAAATTCCCAACTTCGGAATGGCATCACAATATCACGGTCAGATTTCAACTTTCTCAATAATAGGATTCTATGTTCATCAGCCAATCTTACATGAGGTACTCTCCAAACTACTTTATCCAACTGTAGTTGCCATTCCAGTTTATCTTCCGTAGTTGCAGGGTCTGCAAGTATCAAGTCCTTATTAGTTGAAGATCTGAGTAATACTAATTCTTGTTTGACATTTATTATTACCCGTTTGTAATCTTCAGCGAATCCCAAAAGCAATCGTAAAGGTACATGAAAATCAAAGTGACCGTTGGAAGCCGGTGTTATAGTGTCTTTATCGGGGGCAACCCATCCGGCGGTGACTATTGAATTCTTCTCATGCGGTGTTAATGATGTTAATCCTTTCAATGTCGTTGTTAAACCAACCTTTTTTGTTGAATCAACCGTCACCCCTGATATTTCATATCTTATTTCATCAAAAAGATATGCCATCGGGTTATTTATAAAAGGAACTGTTGAAGCAGTTTTTCCATCCAATTTTAATACCCGTCCTTCGATGTACAAGTAACTTTCACACGGTAAAGTGTAAATATCTTGTTGTTGAATGGGGATCCTTATTTCATCGTTATTGTTTAATTTTGATGAAGTGTAAGGGTTGTGCGTGTGATATTCCTTCTCCCATAGTGTTTCGTCGAACGTTGGTCCTTGAGATATATCCAGGATATCCATCGCTGTTAAGTTTCAATCCAATCTTCTGTAGAAAACGAATGTTTTCCGATGTTAACTCTTCCAATGTCGAGGAGCTACTGAGCTCCCGACTCTTCCGTTGCGGTTTAAATGATAATCCCATGTTGACTTTTATGTTGCTGCTCTGATGTGTATCCGTATAGTAATTGTTTCTCCTCTAAAGTCAACACTATGACCGTCTTGATCCAATATGTTCAGTACGATGTCTGAAATGAAACTGGTGTTTAACGGTAGGTATATCAAGTTTTGTGGCTTCTCAACAATTTTAAAACCGGGAGCCACTGTTGGATAAAATGTATGTAAAATATGTTGATTAACTCCATCTCTATAAGATCCGTGTATAATGTTGCACGTGACATCGATACTATTTACTTTCAATATTGTTACAGTTGAATCACCTGAATGAGTAGTTCCAGGAGTTAAGATTTTCTTTTTTGTATCTGTAAATCCAAGTAAACTGCCAATCGACTGTTTCAAGCTGACATCAATATAATATTTCGAAGTTATTTCTGCTTTTAAAGTATTATTGTTTCCTTTAACGGTGATATTGTCTTCTCCGAGTTGTTTCTGTAATAATTGGTTTATATCATCGATTTCATAAGCTCCAGTAGGAAATGTAATTATTTTCAATTCTGAGTATTTTCCTGCAGCATCCTTAGTTTCATAATAATGTAGTAAATTATTCTTCCCTTCCGTAACATTGGGAATTGAGTTGTAGGTAGTCAAATCAAGTAATGCCGCTTCCCATAATCGTTCCTTGGATAGACGCAATGCTGGGAACAGCGTACTTTTCAATGTGGATGAATTTCCACTCAATGACACTGTATACGATGACATCTTAAAGCTGACTGACACTTTTCGCTAGAAACTCCAAACATAAATGCCCACATATTTCAGTATTGTTAGGTTGTTCTCTTTTGTAATTGTAAAAAATGTTTTTGGAGTTTCAAAAATAATGTTGAAGTTCTTTTGGCGGTGGTAGATTGCCAAAACTGTCAAAGTAGTAAACGGTTTGTCCGAGCTTTTTATAGCATACCCAATGAGTGCCTGGACCATAGGTGGAATCCAAATTTACTATTCCAGTTTCATTTTTCCATATTTTAGTTGGTAATGCATCTTTCATAAAAACTCCTCGAAAGAATGGTATTTTCAAACATTTTACATAATCATTTAACTGATGATTTGTTAAGGCTTTATTTGGAATTATCAATTGATTCTTCTTATTTAGTACACACGGTATGGTCTTAGGTATAAACCTGCTCCGTTTTTTACCATTTGCCAAACAGAAGTCTTCTTTACACTTGCCTTACGAGTTCTACGACGTCCTTTTTTAATATTTCCACCTCTTTTAGGAGCGTTTCTCTTTGCAGGTCTTCCTCTGCGGCGTTTTCCACCACCTAACTTTGCTTTCGTCTTCATGGCTGTAGTTACTGCCCAAGCCGATGCTTTTTCTGCAATACTTGCGTCACTTGATTTTACTCTTTGCCAAGCTTTTTCCGCTAGAATTTTATCCGCTATTGATCTATTTGTTGAATCTTTATACTTTGAATATGCTATATCGTGTTCTTTGCAAGCTTGATCTAATTTATTAATTCCAGGATCTCCTCTTGCTAAACGTTTTGCCAACTTAGTTCCGGGTCCACAATATTGATAACCTCCGGGCAGATGTAATTCGTATGGTAAAGCGTCTATTGCTCGATTTACAACAGCACCAACTGGAATCCGTCTGAGCAGGGATAATGCAGCTGATGTTATACCACGTCCTCTCTTGCCAATGTCCTGACGATGACTGAACGATGCGGTCTTCATTATGCTGTTTTATGTAACCAACGTCTTCACTCTATGAAATACTTTATGATAATGAATCCTTTTTTGTGTATTCCATACTTAAATATTCACAAGCTTTACCCATATATATCGATGATTGTATCTTTAATCCATTTTTCTCTCTTAGCACCTTCGATTTTATCGTGATTTGATTTACCAATTATATGATTATGCATATCAACAACTGCATTACCTACAAGATTCATTACATACTCTACATTAGTAGCATCTTTGTAATCTGTTGGATTATCAAGATTTGTGATACGTTTACCATTACATGTATACACAGATGGATCTTTATTAGAGGTTGCTATAACTTGATTAATAGTAGCAACATCATTCGGAGCTATTCCTTCTGATATGTTAGATATTCTTCTATTTTTTCCATCATATAAGTTATTTATTTTATCTAAAACTATAGTTTGTTTCACAACAACACAATCATTATCATCTTTACCAGATTTTACATGGGTTAATCGTCTACCTCCACATATAAAGTTAACACCAGTAGCTGATAGTTGTGGCACTTGTGTTAAAATAACAGCATCATGTTCTTCCGTGCCTAAACTTATATTTGACAATCTTTTATTTTTTCCATCCCACTTGTTATTTTTTAGTTGTAGTAAGGTAAACTTTTCACTTCCTTGCATAAACTCATCACCTTTCTTTGACACTACCTGATTTTGTTTAACAAAAGCGGATGTTCCTTTCTTCAAGCTTTCATTCATTTGTCTCACGGTAGCAGCATCCGATGGAGTTGAACCATCTTTCAGATTGGACAACACTTTTCCATGACAATCAATAACAGCATCATTATATAAAATACAATTATCTTTAATATATTTTATATTAACACCATCACTTTCTTCTTTAGGATATCCAATATCGTTTATAGTATATTTATAAAAAGAAAATCCATCCTTTTTCTTTTCTGGTATTACAGAGTGCAAATAACGCTTATTGATTGTATCTGTATCATCAGTTGGATCTGCCACATTAGTTATTTTATAATTTAAAGCATTGTACATTTTTCCACTTTTAGTCTTTTGCAACAGTAAAGCATAATCCATTGCAGATAGCAAATAGCCTTTATTAACAACATCTCCATTGTTGACTGGTTTTGCAACATTAATAACCCTGTGAGATTTTGCATCATACAATTGGTTGTTGTCAAGCTTTAAACTTGTAGATGTTTCCTCCTTCACTGTTTTTAAATTTGTTGCATCTCCATCTTCTTCTGGATCTCCAACAAACTTTAAACGTTTATTATTTATGTTATAGTCACCTTCGGGTGTTTGCGGTAATCCACTTCTTTTTCTGTTTTCTCCAACTTGCACTCCTAACGCGGAGTATCGTCCGAACTTGTCGACGCTCATGTTAGAACTGACACATTATATGCCTGCAACTCTTATATATCCGCGGACAATTATACAATTATGCCGCGATTCCTGAGTTCGTCAATTAGAGCTACCCATTCATTATTTAAACCTGTATGACCAGCTTCCATGGCTTCATGCAATAGTTTCATTCTATCAACCAATTTATTGATGTCGTTGTAGTAAATCACATTCGTATTGTATAGATTTTTCATCAATCCTTTACCAGATGTTGAAGTATCTCCTTTACTCTTTTTACCATGTTGTTCAAGAAGTGATAAATCCATAAGTGATAAAGATTTTCTTTTCAGTGGTTGTCTCACTGCTGGTGCAGTACGTAATGTTGGCAATTTTCGTGGAGGAAACAACTTTTTTATAACGATGTTGTATTTTGTTGCACGTGAACGATTAATCATTGCATCCTTTAAGTAGTTTCTTTTATGAGCGTTAGTATTTTGGAGAATCTCCTTAAAAACACTTAAATCTTTGGATGAATATCTTAGTGGTATGTTTTTAAAAATTAATTCATATAATCCTTTTGTTCCTTTATATCTATGCTCACCAATAATGATGTAATCGTCTTGTGTTATTTCAAGCTTTGAATTGCCAATCTTCAATTCATTCCCATCAATTCTTGCTCCGTATACGTGTGATCTACTCAAATTCGGGTTTGATTTCATGTCATGTAGCATTTTCATTATATATTTTCTTCCAAGAGGTCCATGTTGTAATATATCGCTACTCAATTGAGTTAAATTTGGAATAGATTGTTCAGCTTCAGGTATTGGCTGTTCTTCTTCCTTTTCAACAATCGGTTCTTCTTCTTTTGTTTCTTCTTGCTCACTAGCACTTGTATATGAATCATCATCTTCTTCTTTTTTTAATGCTTGTACTTCTTGTTTAGAAACTGGTAGTAAAACATCTCCTTCATAACGAGGTTTACCAATAGTTTCTGATATCTGTTTTAAAGGTTCCGTAATAGGTTTAAATGTAGTCTCTAGAAATTCTTCTCTTTCACTTAAACCCATCCTCAATGCACGATTCTTCATCCTAATAGAATCACTGAGTGATTTTATTTCTTTCAATAGTTTTTCTTGATTCACCATGTTTACACTGTGAAGTTCAACTTGTAACTAGATGTAGCATCGGTAGTTCAACGCATAAATACAAATTTATCCAACCCAATACGATATCTACCATTTTTAATATCTTCTTCCTTCATAATAACAAGAAAGCTATATTTCTCATTCCATGCTTTGCCACACATCTCTTTAAATTTTTCAAATGACATATCCGCATTTACATGATCATTATATATATGCTTTAAATTTGTTTCATCTTGCTTGAAGATGATCAACATATTTGCATTGTCTCTTATGAGTTGTTTTGGAATTTTACTGTATGTTTGACCAATGTAAATGCTATCAATATTATGATGTCTTCCCATAGCAAAATAATTCCTTATTGTGTCATGATTTTCACAAGAAACATCGTCAAATATAAAAATAGAAAATGGTTTTGCTTCATTTGGTTGCATAATTGTTTCACTGGCATTAAACTTGTAAAAATTTACTTCAGGTACACTTGCAAGTACTTTATCCAATAATTGATATTTTGGTTGTTGCAATGATTTTGAAAAAATGTATATATTGTTAAAACGCAATCCTTTAGGATTAGTTATAAGGTTAAAAACAACATTAGTTTTTCCACAATTTGAAGGACCAGTTATTAGACATCTTATCGTATTTGGTAGTAATTCACCATGTTTTCCATGATTTAACTTATCATTGTCAACTGTCAATTCATCAATGTTATTGATATTAAATCGATCTTTTTGTTGTACAATCTCCATCTTGTATAAAGGTTAAACACACAATGAGCTATTAAACAACTATACTAAGTCTTTTGAAGGAATCCAAGAGTCTTCACTTTTATCAAAGCCTAACCACCGGACTTTAACCATATCCTTTTTCCTTTGTAAAATCTTCTCGACAAGATATACATCACCGACTGTTGATTTCAACAATTCGTGTCCGTAAAATCCACCTTGAAGTAATTCACCCTTGTTATCCTTTAATAAATAGGTTTCAGGTATAGTTGGTTGCACTTTATAAATTGTAAATACTTCATTAGTC
Organism: Neoaliturus tenellus; assembly: GCA_030545055.2. NCBI lineage: Eukaryota > Metazoa > Arthropoda > Insecta > Hemiptera > Cicadellidae > Neoaliturus > Neoaliturus tenellus. The sequence continues at coordinate 46,024,468 of CM061535.1, read as the reverse complement.
CAATTTGGTAGATATCTTTTACTAAATACACCTTTGTATTTGCTTATACGAACTTTATCGTTGACCTTGAACTTCTTTGGTTGCAATTTTTCCAATTTTGGTGTTGTATTATTTTTAATGCGTTGTAATACAATTTTGGCATTAGCACTATTTACCTGGATAGGTTTCATTCCAATGGTACGATGATATTTGTTGTTATACTCTTTTATAAGTTGTGGTAATATGTCATACCACACGTATGATCCTCGTTTTGAAAATTGTTTATACATCGCACCTTTTAATGTTCTATTGAATCTTTCAATTATTGAAGCTTTAACTTCAGAATTTGTAGAATAATGATTTATTTGATATTTCTTCATCAAAGCTCCAAAGTCTTTATTAAAATATTCTTTTCCATCATCGGTCTGTAGATGTTTAATTTTAAATTTATTTCTTTGTATTGTGGTTTCCATAGCTTTTGTAACACTTTTACCAGTCTTATCCTTCAATGGTAAAGCGTCAGCTATTTTAGTAAAACAGTCTATAATTGTTAAAATATATTTAAATCCTTTGTTTAATTTACTGTGCGGTATCATTTCAATGAGATCAGCTTGATAAAGATCATTCATTCCTTTAATGATTGTACTTCTTCTTGGAAATCTTCTTCTTGCTGGTTTATGTAGTTCATTTACAATCTTGTCCTTCACACTTTCCATCTTCAGATGTTGATTGTACACTGCATGTAAAAATACTGATCCATAGAATAGTTTATTATCATTTATATAGTTTGAATATAGGTCAAGGCCATTTCATATTAGTGTAAAAAAGAGGGAACATGGCATTGGGCTTGCCATGTCCCCTCTTCTTTACGGAAAGGAAAAAGGAAGAAGGTAGAGGACGAAGAATAGGTTTATTGGTCGATAGGGTTTAGGGAGTAGTGGCCAAATGGTAAAGTATTAATTTTATCTTCTAAAATATGGCGCTTGTCATCTTTGTAGCATAATGCCCACTTTGTTTGTTTGACACTAAAAAGTTGATGTTTATAACTTCTAATAGTGTTGAACGTTGCAGTTGTTTCAACATTTTCAAACAAACATCTTTTATAATGTTCAAACTGTACGTTCTTTTTCAAGAAAGAAGTTTTTATTCCTTTGGCCTTCTTCGTGACTTGATGTTCGTTCCTCTCGTTTATGTACAGTTGAAATGAATACAGTTTGGACATTAATGCTACAATTTCCATCATTGGCACACCATTCGTTTCATCTTTAAATTTTCCCAATACTTTCTTGTTTCTGTCATAGTCGTAATTTGGATGATCCTTAGGATAATCGGAAAAGTCGAAATCATCTTTATATATAAAGGTGCGTAGATCTTCATACATGTCATTTGTTTTAATCCAGTAAATTAGTGCATCCGTATCCATATATGCAATACCAATGTTCTCTCTTCCATAGTAGTTAACCATCTTCTTATAATGAAACTCGTACATATGTGTTTTTGAAATATCCAAGATTGACATTCCAAGATACAAAGGACGATCCATTGTAACTGACTTCTTGTTCATGGAAATAACAACTAGATTTTCATTAATAATTACAGATGAACCAAAGTTTGGTTGTTGCACCAATTTCTGTAATTTTACTGGATCAGTTACCAATTTGATATCCTTATGTTTCCTTTTGTTTTTCAAAGTCTTGCCAAATATTGCGTTATTCATTAATTTGAAAAAATCTTTTTGAAAACTTGATGTAGCGGTGGCTCTTCTTCTTGTGTTGTTGTCGATGTAAGGTTTTAACCAACAAGATTGAGAAAATTGTAGTACTCGATTAATTTTTGTAATTCTCAATCCTAAGTCTAAAGCTTGTTGTATCATCCAGTAGTGTCCAACATATCGAGACTTGTCGGTTAAAGTCATCATTAATTTCGGCCATCTTCCAGTAGGGGAAATTTCAGTCTTTGGAAGAAGTGGTAAATCGTAATGATGATCGTGAAGATGTTCAGGATATTCAAAATCAACATCAAAAATGTAACCAGTTTCACCATGCTTTGGTAAATCCATAATGTTTCCAATCGATTCTGGATCTATCCATTTAAAATTATCATATGGAAGGGGATTTGACATTGCCCATCCGTATAAGTTATTTGCATCGAAATAACCTAGGAATGTTGTTGGTTTTGATGCATCATAATCGGGCAGATACTTGTTATTCGCCTTAACATGTCTGGTTACACTTTGTGTCAATCCCCCTCGAACTCCTGATTCTAACATCAAAACCATATCTACATCAGTAAGAAGTTGTAATTTACAATTTGTTTCTTTCAACATGGCTTGCCATGCTAGTCCAGGTGAAGTGTATGAATGAAGAGGGTCCAATCCATATGCTGCAAAACACGTATTTCTAAATTCTTCCATTATATCACATAATAAAGTGACATCTAATTTAACATAAAAATCTGAATATTCTCCCAATGTTGTAAATCCTAATTCATTCCATACTTTACATGCATGATCATAATCCTCTTGAGATATGTCCATGTTGTATAATTTACTTTTGAATTCTTCTTTTGGCGGAAGTGATGTTTCATTAAATTTTTTTAAACTGTCTATATAATCATATGGGAAAACACCTTTCCGAAGTACGAGATCCAGTTTGTCGTTACTTACAATCTTCTTTGTTTCAATAAAATCTTTCTTCCTTAAATTTTCAGAAAGTTTAGACAAACTCGATGGCATAAATCGGTAGGAGTCTAAGAATCTTAATTTGACATTTCCAACTGTTTTAGAGAAACTTATAAATTTTTCTGAAGTTTCAGCCAACACATCTATTGAACCATTGTCTCTTCCTAATTCAGGTATTATAAAATGAGCATCATACCCAGTGAGGTTATGCAGAACCACAGGAATAAATAGTGGTAAACGATAGCTCAAATTGCATTTATTACAAGCAGCACCCCTGTAATAACCTGTAAGGTGGTCATGATCTTTAACTTTATAATTGTCAATGGTAAATTCATTTTTACATAAGAAACAATGAGTTGCATTTTCATGTTGAATTTCCTCTTCTTCCTCCATCGGTTTCATTGGTACGATATTCGTATATAATCTTTGTACATTTTCAGCTATTAAATATAAATGGCCAAGAAATATTGTTTCCACATTTTCACCACGATATACTAAAGGTTCCGAAGTTAATCCATATTGGTTTAAATGTTCTTCTGATAATGTTGATTTAACCATTAAACAAAAACTATTTGGTTTGTGCATTTGATATTTGACACTTTTTCTAGCTTCACAATTTTCATCTTCTATAGGAATTAGTGTTGATTCAAAGTCCGCATATACAACTATAGGGATACGGTATTGATGATGAACCTTTTGAAATGTAACAAATGCTCTGTTTTCCGAAGGTAAATTAATCTTTGCTTCATAATTATTGTTACATAGCCTTTTGTGCTCTTGTAACCATTCTCTTCCTTGTCTTCCTTCTCGTTGAAAATTAAAACATCTCTTGCAAATTATCTTTCTGTGTCGATCTTTAGAAAGTTGCTTGTTAACAAGAGAGTCGAATTTTTTTATGTACACATAGTGAGACACATCTCCTCGCGTTAGTAGTAGTAAATCCGTATGATCTGGTAGTTCTTCTTTTACAACACGTAAAGGATACACTTTGTTTGAACTATCTAAAGCAAAAACATTAATAGATGTACCAGGATTTTTCTTCTCAAATTTTGATATATCTTTCAGTGATACAGGGTAAGTAATTCCTTGAAAATTGTACCTATGTCTTTGATTTTCATAGTGTTGGTTAGGTTTATCAAAATTATTTGGTACAAACTTAGATGTCATTGCATATCTAAAACATTCATTATCTTTATTTTTCACATTAATACATGATCTTGTATCCTTAATTCTTTTGGGCAAAGGAATGTAACTAGATCCCATTAGTCCATATCCATGTTTGTGAATTCTTATATCTAATACTTCAATACTTGTAAGACTCCATCCGGATCCTCTTCCTTCGTGTTCCTGAATTTTGGTTAATATTTCTTCTATACAGTTTTCAACTATTGAATCAATGTCTGAACTTTCCATAATGGTTCGGTTTTTTGTTATAAATCCTCTTGGTGATAATTCTTCTTGTACATTTATAAACATAGCTTCTAGTAGTAAACCAAATTTAAGAAAGTTTAATCTTTTCAATTCTTCTTTTAAAGTTTTACTTATGATTGGTTTTGCTTCTCTAATAAATTCTTCTAGCTTCAAGTTTTCATTTTGAATCTTATGATGCATTACTACTTTACCAGGTAATGCAAATACTTGTAGATTCGGTAAAGTAGTTGAAGATGTTGCTGTTATTTCATCTTGTTCATCTTGTTCTTCTTGTTCTTCTTGTTCTTCTTGTTGTTCTTGTTCTTGTTCTTGTTCTTGTTCTTGTTCTTGTTCTTGTTCTTGTTCTTGTTCTTGTTGTTCTTGTTTTTCTTCTGGGTTGTTGTGAATTAGTTCTTTATGACAGTCTAATAGAATTTCATCATGAAACGATTCCGAACATTTATCGCAACTATACATGTTGAGATGTTTACTCTTCGAAATTTCGCCAAGAAATGAAATGGGCTCTTGCGTTCCTCCTTTTATAACGGTTCCCCCACCACTATTTCATCTTCTTCACTATCCAAGGAAATCAAACGTTTTGAATAAAAATATTAACCTTCTACAAACTAATTGTTTATTCCCATTGGAGTTTTAGTATATACTTCTTTATATTCAAGCTTTAATTAACATTCCCCCACCCAACTAATTTTAGTTACTTTTAAAACCAAACACCTGCCCTCCAAACATCTGTTAGGACAGATGTTATGGGACAAATGTTGAAAGAACAAATGTTAGGGTGGAAATGGCTAGAGCACAGGCACTTGGTTCAACTAAATTTGCACATAAATTAACTAGAGTTGAACTAAAAATTCGCATAAATTAAAAGTTAGTTCAAAACTAAAATTCCACAGTGTTAAAAAAACTAACAGTTCAACAAAAATAAACGTTAGTTCAAAACTGAAATTCAACAGTGTTAACCAAATTCTAACAGTCTAACAAATAGGTCAAGGTAATCCAATTTAACGCGAGAATGAGGAATAGAGCACTAAGTGGCATGTTAGTCCATTACCACAAAGTGATCTATTCCTCGCTCTCTATTTTACATCTATTTTTTTTTTTTTTTTTGTTTACTTATTTATATTAAAATGTTCAAATATTACTATGTAGAATGTCCATTCTTGCTTTTCAATTCTTCGATTGTTTTTAGCAATTGTAACAAATATTCGTTAGTTTTCACCAAAGTCTTTATTTTGCTACATCCAATTTCAATAGAAGGTATTATAAGTTGTAATTTTATAAGTTCGATCTTTTCTTTCTTGCGAATTTCTCTCTTTATAATGTTGTTCCTTATTTTTGCTGAAGATTTAAACTCCATGTTGTTTCTGCTAAAGCCACAATAATAAAAGTCTCTACAAACAACCTGCATTTATACACATTCCCCCACCATTTTATAATCCCCACTCCTTTCCCCCTTCTTTATAGGATTTGAAAGGGATAGGGTGTAGGGTGGGGGAAGGGTAATTTTGTTATTACACTAGTTGTGCAAGAAAATAGCCGCCAGTATCTACACCTTGTTTGTAGCACTCCATCATAGATTGTGCCCACTGCCACATGCGGTCTCTGTCATTTGGTGTGACAAGGAAAGAATGACTATCACCATACAATATAAAAGAGTCAATTCGTACATAACATCCTGAGTCCAACCATTTATTAGCTTCAGCCATAAACTTTTCTATTGTATCAAATGGAAATTGTGGATCAATTGCTATGACTTTACGTTCTTCACTAAGTTCAACAGTATAATCATCATCGTTCTCATCATCTTCACTTTCACTGTCGTTACTTAAAGTGTCTTCAGATTGTTCAAAAACATCAGAAATTTCGGAAAAATTGAAATTTTCATTCAGATGAGGAGGCATTTTGAAGCAAGAAATATTGTAAACAGCAGAGACGAAACGACAAGAGCGGCGTGTAGAAGAAAAATGAAGGGGTGACCAACGCTCGCTCCGCTTTTATAATAGTATGCAAATGAGGGATAGGAGCTGACCGTGACCAGTCATCGACCCAAAGGAGTGGGGGGAAGTACTTTTCATACTACTTGGATGGAAGTAGGTTAGTAGGTCACGAGACTTAGAGTGTTAAAAAATAATGGGGGAGAAACACAACGCTATAACGCATTGTGTTTCTCCCCCATTATTTTTTTAAGCAACAATTTGGAAAAAACTAAGTGAATTTACTGTTTACACCCCCACCTTGTAATACGATCCTTTTTATCCCTGAGGAGAAAGTCTTGAGAATCTAAATTGTTAAATCTCTTCTCTTTACACAAATTCTCACAAACTCTAATTTTATATTTTAAGCCGTTACATTTTGCCAAAATGTGTTGGTGGTCAACAACACTTAGAAAAAAATATTTCAAACCTTTCTTAAGCCTCTCTCCTCTGACGGATATTATTTCAGGATCGTCTTCAACGGTGGGGGTTTCTGTCAGTTGTGGTCCAGAAAGATGTTTCACGACATGTACACGGCAAAAACTTTCATTTTTAACACATTTCCTCCCACAAGCTGATCCTTTCTTAATTCCCCTGGTAAGCACTTCAGGGCAAGTAGTGGGACGGCTAAATGCCCTACGACGCTCTTCTTGTAATAATTGAAATTGCTCTGAAGGAGCAGGCTTAGGAGCAGGTTTGGGAGTAGGCTTAGTGGATTTAGTTTTATAATAGGTGTGGTCTTCAAGCATAGTAAGTGGTGGGGTAGGAGGCAATGGTGACAGTGGAATGACAGGTGTACTAAGACGATGAAGCAAAGTTTCAAATGAAGGGGTATTAGGACGGGGAGCTGGCTTCTGTGGAGGCGGCATGATGGTTGATGGCGGTGTAGAGTCGTTTGAAAGCGAAGTAGAAGGCGAAGGCGGTGAAAAAATGCTTCGAAGTTTAGAAGTCTTGGTAAGCGGAAGAATAGTGCCAGAAGTTGAAGGTTGGGATTCAAGTTGCTTCTTGTACCAGTCAGGAGGATTTTTCAGACGAAGAGTTTTCTTAGGTGCAGTAACAGCCGTAGTAGAAGTTGAAGTAGAAGTAGAAGTTGAAGTAGAAGTTGAAGTAGAAGTTGAAGTAGAAGTTGAAGTAGAAGTTGTAGTTGGCAGAGATGACATGGTTGTGGCTCCAAGTTCGCAGCGTAACGTCTGGAATCAGAATGAAATGGTAGCCGCAGTCGGTGCGTCTTTTATAACAATATGCAAATGAGAGGGGTAGCAGCTGGCCGAGACTGATTATTGACCTGGGAGGTGGGAGAAAAGGGGAAAGAGAAGGTATTTATTTTGAATAATTCGCATAACTTTTCACTAAAATAAGATAACCACATTCTTCTTTTACTAAAATGTTTGTCTTACATAGACCTTTTCAATGATGTATCGCTTGTCCAAATCCGTCAATCCGTTATCAAGTTATAGCCATTTTAATTTTTCAGGTCATGACCGGTCATTCACCCGGAGTAGTGGGGGAAGGAGTGGGGGAAAGGAGGGGGGGGGCTCCATTTTTTCGGGGGGGGAGGAGGGAGGGGGGAGGGGGGGAAGGGGAGGGGGGGAGGGGGAGGGAGGGGGGAGGGGGGAGGGGGGGAGGGGGTCATTGACCCTTCCGAAAGTGGGTCAAGGTCATTCAAGATTCAAGATGATCCAAGGTGATGGGAACAGTAATACTGTTCCCACCACCCTGTTTGCCTAACGGTTCCCACTCCCAACCCACTAGTTACGTTCTGCAAGGGACATCGACGCAATTTTGTTTGGACCGTCCGGGTCTACCGTAACGGTCCGGTCCGGGTCTACCGTAACGGTCCGGTCCGGGTCTACCGTAACCGTGAATTCCAAGGGAAACTGGAACAGTTAATGCAGAAACGCAACTATAACACCCACCCAACTAATCCCACCCAATCATATTCCTAAACAAAATGCAAAAACCTAGTCCGCAATTTGCGGATGTCCCACCCCTTCTAAGTCAAGTTCAACGGAACTTCTGAATTTACAATTAATCTACCACCTAACATCTAGCTGTAAGGCAAAACAACATTAATTAGTAGTACCAACACTTAAAACTAACAACACATCATTATTAAAAAACCAAATAATTCAACACAACCAAATACCATCATTATTCTTAAAATTAATACACCTTAATGCTAAACACCTCTTAAAATTAATACACCTTAATGCTAAACACCACTTAAAATTAATACACCTTAATGTTAAACCCAACTTATAACTAACATCGCAATGCGCAAATTATTTCTTAAATTAAATACAACTTAAAACTAAACACACACACACACATACCACATTGCATTAAAAAACGCAACGTAGTAGAAGAAGTTCAAATATATATAGGCCTACTATATATTTGAAACCTCTTGCTGAGTCGCCAACAACCTTTCGCTATGAAAGTTTGTTGACGACTGACGCTAAGATCAGGCTTGTATTGCTCCTCGGATTCTCGAGTAGTGGGGGAAGTTGTTTCACTCCAGTACAGTGTTCAATCCAGTCCAGTTCGCAGCAGTGTAAAAGGAAGGCAAAGGAGTAGGGAGCGGCGCATGCGCAACAACACAAAACCAAGGTTTGAGGTTAGAATTATTCATGTGCAGTAGCGCTAAAGTGAGTAATACAGGACTAGGCGCATGCGCATAGCATAGACTGATTCCCCTCCGGAGAACTCGTTGCATGCGCAGCAGGTTTGAGGTTAGAATTATCCATGGCAGCTGCCATGTTTAGTCTGGTTTCACCACATAGAGTCAGCAACCGGTGGTGACCGGTCATTGGCCTAGAAGGAGTAGGGAAAGGTGGTGACCGGCCATTGACCCAGAGGAGTGGGGGAAGGAGTGGGGGAAGGGGGGGGGCTTCATTTTTTCGGGGGGGGAGGGGGGGGAGGGGGGGGGAGGGGGGGGTCATTGACCTTTCCGGTCATTGCCCCAAAACCCCCTACTACTCAGGTGAAAGTCGGTCATCAGCGGCAGCTGCCCGGAGTAATTGCTAAAGCTATAAAAACCAAGTAGTTGGCTCGGGCATCTGCCCAGGGAAGTGGGCCGCTGCTGGGCTATAAAACTAGACTGCTCATTTGCGCCGCGACCATTAACTTACTGGCTTTCATGTTGATTGCATCGTTATAGCTACTACATTATTTACGTTCATTTACTCCTAACCTTACCACATAGTGTTTCATTACTACATATTGTTTAGTTAATTCTAACCTATAACTCTATTTTGTTAGTACATGACATTCTGTTTCATTTATCTCTTTATAACATATTTTATTTCTCAGTCTTCTTTTGACTTCAACATATAACACACCTCCTGTAATGGTTGCGCAGAGTTTAAAATTGAAACTGTTGCGAACACAACACATATTACAAAATAATTCTAAACTTTCAGTTTCAAAGTCTAAAACTAATTTAAGTAAAGTAAGAAAGCGGTACAGTTTTAACCCATTATACTTTTCGACGACTTCGCGGGTTAATGTTGATGATAGTATTATTCATGACATCTTGCGTTATATGTTACACTTCAACAATTTTGAACTTGTTACACCTATCGACTGTGTTCAACAAGTTTTTTTATTTTACCCCAACAATTCCTTATATAAGTGCTCTCACCACAATTCCTACTTTATACTCCTCTATTCTCTACAGCTTAGCTAAGATTTGAGGTTAGAATTATCCATGGCGGCCGCCATGTCTGGTTCAGTTTTACCACATAGTGTCGGCGACCGGTTATTGGTCTAAAGGAGTGGGGGAAGGGGTGGTGGGGGGAGGTTGCCGTTTTATAAGCCCTCTCCCTAGGCGGCGTTTCTCATTCGATCGCCAACTTTCATACGATAAACACCTCTCCCATGGCACGAATCAATTATCCCGCTATCACCAACTACTTCAACTTAAAACTATTTCTGGTGATAGTTGGATAGAATTTTTAAAAACTTACTCTGGATGACCTTGACATATTTTCCACATCCCAGTTATAAGTTTGAATTACAATTTTCAACTAACTCTTAATTTTTCTTCAACTGTTAGAGTTTCGTCAACACCGACGAATTTCAATTTTGAACTAACTTTTAATTTTATGCGCAAATTCACTTCACCCTAACGCCAACACTATCGCCATCTCCACCCCAACCTATATGGCATAACATATAACTACAGCATCTCATATATACCCTCTAACCCCCACCGGAAGCTATGTGACATAGCAGCTGGCGCCAGCTGCCACGTCACGTGGCTCGGGGGGCACGTGGCCGATTTTAAAAGTGGCCAAATCCCACTACTGAAATGTGACCTAAATCAAGTTTTAATGAGAAATTTAAAATGGATTTCCTTATGTGAATTAGTGTTTAATAAACTACTAACGAATGTATTATTATTTTTCCGGTTATAATAATATGAAAGAGTTTTGAAGACCCTACCGACTTCTTAAAAATATTAATTGATTTGAGCTAATTTTGAATTTTCGCCATGTTGAAGATTTGCAAATAGGAAATGTAAGTAAGATAAGCATAAAATTTGAACAAGACAAACTATTTCTTAAATTAAATTTAGAGTGCAAAAGGCACAAAAAAGTATATGTATATTGGACAGGATCAGTGGAGGAAATTGAGTCGGATGCCGAGAATGGGACAACAATCAACCTCAGACCTCTTCCACAAATAAACTTGTAAAGGTGTGGAGGGGAAGGAAACGTAGATGTGTATGGGACAGGATCAGTGGAGGAAATTGAGTCGGACGCCGAGAGTGGGACAACAATCAACCTCAGACCTCTTCCACAAATAAACTTGTAAAGGTGTGGAGGGGAAGGAAACGTAGATGTGTATTGGACAGGATCAGTGGAGCAAATTGAGTCGGACGCCGAGAGTGGGACAACAATCAACCTCAGACCTCTTCCACAAATAAACTTGTAAAGGTGTGGAGGGGAAGGAAACGTAGATGTGTATTGGACAGGATCAGTGGAGGAAATTGAGTCGGACGCCGAGAGTGGGACAACAATCAACCTCAGACCTCTTCCACAAATAAACTTGTAAAGGTGTGGAGGGGAAGGAAACGTAGATGTGTATTGGACAGGATCGGTGGAGCAAATTGAGTCGGACGCCGAGAGTGGGACAACAATCAACCTCAGACCTCTTCCACAAATAATCTTGTAAAGGTGTGGAGGGGAAGGAAACGTAGATGTGTATTGGACAGGATCAGTGGAGTAAATTGAGTCGGACGCGAGAGTGGGACAACAATCAACCAAAATTCAACCCAACATCTTCTGCACTTGTAACCTTACTTCCATATCTCTATGTATGCCATCGGTAACTCAGTATTGAATTTTTCATTTATGATTATGATGTATTATAAAGTTCAATGTGTGAAATTTGTTTTCTTATTTTAATGATACGAATATGTTTAACTTCTTCATTTTTACAGTTAACATAACTTGCCAAGTTAAAGAAAACAATAAAAAAAAATTTACTTAATCGTTTTTTCGCCTTTTATTTTCGACCAGATATTTGAGACGTTAGATAATATGTTTAAGACGTTAGTTTTATAAATATATCCTAAAATTACTTCATCTAGCTATAGCTTAACATTGCGTGTTCTTATACCAATACAAATTTAACCACACCCTTCCTTCAAAAGAATATCATCCTCACAAATCAAGGTTTTGAGAACTGAAATCTAACAAATAATATTTGCTTCGCACTCTTTAGAAGGGTTTCATCAAATATAAAAAATAAATTAAATCGAGACTTGTATCGATATTATTGATGAGGAAACTAGTACTCAACATATGGTTCTGTTTGACGGGAGGGTTTAGGGCGAAGGCAGTCTTAATCCTAGATTTCCTTTTGATTGTCATCAGAAATGGTGAAACGTTTGTAACTTGAAAGCTCATCCTTGGCTTGATAATTTGGAATGTGTTCGAAACTAATTTTCAATAAGATTGTAAACATATGGAAACATAAATTGTGTACGATTAAATAAATGTAAGCATAATCTTCTCCAATATATTAAAAATGTGTATTCTCTGTCTACTGTATATAGTCCTATAGTTAAGTATTTTATCTCATTAATATGGATATCTATTAACAATCTTTTCTTTATGGTATCTTTACAATTGTTTCAGTTTTTCCTGAAAAGGGGGAGACTATAAAATTGTCCTTCTCAGAAATACAAGTTTTGAAGATGGAACACCAACTTCAAAAAGGATATGTTTTGTTACTTGGGGTTATAGGTTACTACTCAAATCAACAAAACACAATTAGATAAGATAGTAGATAGCTGGAAGTTCATGAAATAATGATGATAATTATTAAAACGTGTTTGAACACTAATAAAAAGTACAATTAACATTTTCAAACGTACATTCAACAATTGTTAATTTCAGATAGTAGTAGACGGACTGTGCAGAGCATATAGATATAGAGTGAAGTATCAGGTGAAACAAGTAGCCTATTCGTGAGGACCTGAATTTTCTCCTCACGAAATTCATTAAGCAAACATTACTTTATTATATTGTTTCTAAGTTTGAAGAGAGAAATCAATTGCTTCATGAGATATTGTTTTGATACAAAATAAAACTACTATGAATTTGCCAGATAAGATTTGTTATTACTTACACAGCCCACACCTAACTTCGTTTTTAATCAATTACCGACACATATAATAGAACACGTTTTAAAATCTGCCGATATACTTGGGTCTACTCTAAATATTCCTTTTGACCTCAATTCCACTATCAGTAAAACTTAATGTTGTAATTTCAACTCGTGTTTCAAGCTTTGTACTTAAAGGATCTAAAATCAAATTTAGACCTTTATGACGTATTACAAACTGGCATTTGTGTTTTTTAATAAAATATACTTTCTATGATACACTGCGTTTTATTTCGGAATAATTTATGTCTATAATTCCACTTTAAAAGGAATTTCAAAAAAGATTACTAGTAAATTGGGCGAGTAAATTTAGTTTTATAAGTAAATTTCAATTATTGAAATGTCGATCTAGTGACATATCGATCAAATTGCAGCTATTCAGTTTTCACTTTGTTTTGACTCTAGCACGATATTAACTTACCGAAAATGGAGCGCGCGTGGGACCCTGGGGAGGCGCGGACCTTGTGAGCCGGGTGACGCAGCGCGACTGACACGCAGGGGGTTGGGGTTGGGGGTAGTGGGTAGGGGTAGGGGGTAGGGGGTAGGTGGTCACGCCACGGTGCATGTGCTGCCCGCCCAATTTGACACAGTCATATGCCTGAGTAATCTATACCACCAGCTGCAAGGACGAATACACAAGTCAGTTGGTTGAGTGGTGACATTTCGGACCTTTTATGTTAATAGTTTCCAGCAGCGCTGAAACGTGTCACGGGTTCGTAAATCCCCTAGTTTGTCATTCATGTCTTACGGAGCTGATGGAAATCATTTTATGAGCCTTTAACAAGTCTAGAATAGTGTCTTGAAGTAAAGTTTGGGGGCTAATATTGTTTGGCCGTTTTTCTCAAGGATTGTTAGATCTTATTTGGGATCTTTATTAAAAATTCTTTAACAAAGTGAAACATTCGAGAACTAACATTTAATTTTTCTCTTGATTTTATTACTTAAGTTAACACGTTTATGTCCTATAAGGTTAAAATGCTTCTACTTTAAGCTAACATTGAACTCAGTCAATTATAAGTTATTAAAATTGCTTAATGAATGTAATAAACGTGAAGATGTTTTATGTTGGCACTGTAACGGCAATGCCTTTGTTAATTTAAGGGTACTCTTTTTATTTACGATTTTTGTGTAAAACTAGTCAACTCATGAAGCTCTCACCCGCCAAAGAATCAGGACGGAACTGAAAAGCGAGCAGGCAAATGAAATTTGTCCCGGACGGGGTGAGGGAGCGCAGTGACTGTGATGTACCCGCGCTGCATACAAACCACTAACTTGACGTCGCCAGCCGGGCCAGTCGGCAAAGCGGCAACGCGGTGAGCGGAGAACGTTCACTGAGTTCAATTTTATTATTCCATTTGTGTTGCGTTAAAACAATACAAGGTTTAGTTGACCAGTCGTACTCAAAAACTCAAAATAATTCATTTTAAACTAATTTTAAGGAAAATAAGAGTAATATAAATGATCCTGTAAGAATTAGTGTGGTAGTGCAGTTCCGCCTAAAGTTTCCTGTGGAGAAGAAAAACAATAAAAATACTCCAAACTCATGAATTTTTACTCACCGCTATATCTGTTATGTGTTATCCATAATCCGGAATTATTTTCTGTAAAACATTCATTGTATATAATAGTTTTTAATAATAATAAAAATTATTAATTACTGGATTTGGTAAGGTCAAAAAGGATATCAAGCATATTCATTCCCATCTCACAGATAAGGACAACTAAATAAGTTTGTTGAATACGTGAAATCACAAGTCACTTATATCTTGCAGTACGACTTTCAACAAATTTAATTGACTACCGTCAATTGAAACATTGGAGCTGAGGAGGAGATCTCAGCGAAAGCTCAACTCGTATAGACCACAAATTAATGACTTGTAATTGTAATCGCAAGCGTCTCTGCTGTAGCATTATTTAGGAATACGGCTTTGAATCTATTTCATTTAAACTCTATTTCATTCAGAAGGGAACACTGCTGAACATAGTTAGTTTTGTTATTTTATATTCTCTACAGTTTTTGTCTCAATTTGTCTCGAATTAACATCCGTATGAATAATAATAATAATAATAATAATAATCGTATGGCGTATGAATAATGAAACTAAAACATCAAATAAACACAAATTAGTTTAAAAATAATCCCTGAAAGGATAGAGGTCTCAATGGCCTTACGCAGAACTAAATTTAATGAGTTAGTCCTTTATAAACGAAAATATTCACATTGAATTGAAATTTATTTGATAAAGTTAGTTAATTTTTTCTACCAGGTATCCTAGATCCCCACCCACATTTTAAAGTGAACAGGACTCATTTTTTTCAGAAAAATACATTGTACCCTTATAGATAGGTAAACTAAGTACGCTCTATCGATTGACGCTTATTTCAATGTACAGGCTATCCACACCGGAAGTGGTTTTCAATTGGACTACAAGCTCCGCATTTAAGGCATTACTAGTATACGTTTTGCTCGAAATCGAGCAATTTGTTTTAATACAATGCAAATTTTACTTTTAGCTCTAAATCTAACACATCCGACCAATCCAATATTGTGAATATCTTTAATCACCAAAACTACCACGTATTTAGGCATACAGCTGATTATTAACAGATGTTTAAAATGCTTCATTCAATCCCAATGTTATTTAAATGGGAAAATTTGAGATTTCAATGGTGGATAGTGCCTTTATTTTCAGTCCAATCTTCATCAGTTTTTGGCGGAAACAACTACAGACCAAGCCCTATCCAACGACACCAAAAACTTGAAAATCGATTGAGAATTGTAAGAGGAGTTCTCTAGACAAAAAAAAACCCTTAGCGTATTAAATAAGTATAGATTTGTTTCTATTCAAGTAATTTTAAGACAACTTTGCAATTTAATGTCTACACCTAATCCTAACGGTTTAAGAGGCAATGGCAGTTGATGTTTAGTTTCCCCCATAGTAAAAAACATAAGCTTTGAAACGTTTGTTAAACAAAAGTTTACAAGCATAAGTTAGAATTTCGTTTAAAATACTTTTCCATCATCAGTTCTACCTTAAATTATTTTACTTTATTGAAATTATTGTAAATGTAAGGCAAAGTAAAACTAATTTTGGGAAAAGTGGTATTTATATATAATGATGGAATAGTGTTTAAAAGACATTTTAAGCTTTGGAATTTTGTTTAACGTGAACGAGACGGATATAAAATAAGTTTCCCCAATTCTTATGTAAAAAACTATAAACTTCCACCACCATTATCTTCTAAAACCATTTATGTATAAAACATTAAATTGTACTGTTGTTTCAAAATTAAATGTAGCATCCATAAAATTGCATAAAAACGGTGTTTTGTATTTAAATTAATTACTTTCGGTCTGGATAAGCCACTTCCTATACTACCTGTACATTGAAATTATAGTCAATCAATAAAACACAACAAGTTTACTTGTAATGGTACATTTTGTTTTTGTGAAAAAATAATGCTGTTGATTTTATAAGTAGGTACTGTACCGTGCTTGTGCGGTCCAGGACACCCGGTATGGCTGTTCATTAGGACTTATGGCTACTGCTTCGAAGGAGTTTTCACAAAAATATTAAGTAAGAAAGTGTTGGTTTGCTAAGATTGAATAAAACTAGTATGTTTGTATTATAATTTTTGAAAAGGGTGTGAAATCTCTGAGTTTATATTTTATCAAAATGATTGATTAGAAATATTTTTGACCAGGAGATTATATGTAATGGAAGTAGGGCCTATCATATATGTTATACTTGCAAATGCAACTTTAAACTTTAGTTTTAATCACTATTACTACAGTTGATTCCTCTTTAACTTTGTTAACGTACTTAAGAAAATATCTCTCTCCAGACCTTACCCAGTGAAAAATCTTACCTATACAGATAATGGATTGATGCACACATACTTTTTACACGCTGCATTATAGTCTAGGAAGCTAATAGTACCCTCTATATAATACGTAAAGTAAACTGAGTTTGATCCAATACAAATGGTAATACAGTACCTGATCTGGGACAGAATTCTATTCATGTCCCAATAACTTCCCTTATTTGAGGCACTCCGGTGATAGTAGAGCCATTCAATCGTAGGGGATGGTCATTTTATAAGGGAACGGCCATTTTTGTACGTGTCGGCATCCCAACTAGCGATTCATCCGGTGCGGTGCTTTCTCCGGATGGGGCGGGTCGCAATAACATTCGTGTCGATTGCTATTGTAGATCGCACCACGTACCGGATGGTATTGTTACGTCATTGTTGTTCCCCTAACGGTATCGTCTTATTCCAACTTGCATTCACATTCCATGCTACATATGCTACTCTTTTCATTGTTTGTAACTGAATGGTATTATTATGCCACTTTTTACTATCCATAAGTTGTCAGATTTAAAAAACGTAACTCAAGTATTTAAGTTTGTTTTGGTTACTTTTTCAAATAATAAATAAATACATTTTTCAGTTCACAAAAAATAATATGAGTGTTTCGGTATTAATTGGTACTGCCTGAATAATGCGAATTAAAGCCAATATATTTACAATACTGACTAGAACGATTTTCCAGGTGAATAAGCTTCGGCACGTCGTTCTAGCAATAGGCCTGCAAAAGGTTGGTTATCAAACGTAAGCGAAATAACAACTTTACAGCACTTAAATCCTTTTTAATAATAGTTTTAAAATAGTTAGTGACACCAGTTTTAGTAATTAGGTTACTAACTATTAGCACTTGTTTATGTATTTCTTCGCAATCTCTAGTTTGATCAAATGTTTCTTTGTTGAACAAATAAGAACCGAACTTTTATTAACTGGTTTATTAACTATTTTGTTAACTGTAACATTACATGTCATTCAAAATAGTACCATTGGAAATAGATCCTTTCAAAAAAATCTAAATACTTGTTAAGTTTTTAAACTTTCAAATCAGAAATCAGTAGTGTAAAAGTAAGGCTTTTAAAACAGTTCAAGGTCACCCGAGCGATGACGTCATCGAGGTCAATGACCTCATCGATGACGTCATCGATTGCATCATCGATGACGTCATCACCAATGACGTCACTTCCTTGACGTCACACCCATGACGTCACAGAAATGACGTGCTGATGACGTCATCACCCCTTACGTCACCAAGATGACGTCATCGATGTCACAAAGGTCAAGGTCACGCTGAAACCTAAAATTTTTTGGCGCTTTTGCTGTTTCTCGCACTACGCTCCGAGTTTCAGTCACAGTTACCATGACCTTGACAACTTGGAGCGAATTTGCGATGAGAAACAGCAAAAGTGCTGAGGAAACTTGAAGTTTGCAACGTGACTCTGCCTAAACCGTCATGTGACACCGCTCGGGTGACCTTGAACTGGCCCAAAAGCCTTACTTTAACCATTACTGCAACCGCGATGTGCACCCTACGACAGACACCGAGCGACTGACTGTCCGGCCCCGCGCACTCTAGGTATATGGGAAGTGGTGGGGGGAACTGCGAAGACCTCGGGAAACTCGAAAATGTCAAGCCAGGTAGCACCGTTTCGGTGCTACCTTAAATTTACATGTTAAAGTGTGATGACCTTGAGGTCGACTGTGAACCTGGGGCTTAGGATTGTGTTTAACAGCTTGACGTTTTCGCCAGAGTTCAAGTGTGGTGACCTTGAACTGGTTAAAATTAAAACTGCACAGCAGACTGCACAACACGGATGTGCACCCTACGACAGCCGCCGAGCGACTGACCTCCAGGCCCTGCGTACTCTAGATATATGGGGAAGTGGTGGGGGAAATTTCAAGGTCATTCAAACGGAGTTTTAAAAAAGTCAAAGAGTAGAAAGACTACTCTTGTGAGTCTATAGCGATTTCATTGATAGTGAGTGCTTCGGTATGCCAAGTTGAGTCATTTGGCCATGAAAAACATTTCTGTACTCTTGTGAGTCTATAGCGATTTCATTGATAGTGAGTGCTTCGGTATGCCAAGTTGAGTCATTTGGCCATGAAAAACATTTCTGTTCGCAACAGTAGTTGAGTTGACTTTCCATGTTGCTGCGGTGAAGGTGCGCAATGAAATAATGCTGTAGTCAGTGAGAGTGCACCTTAAATAAACTCAGTGGAGGGGGAAAGGTCAAGGTCATTCAAACAGAGTTTTAAAAAAGATGACTAGTCGTCCTCCTCGTCCGTCGTACTTGGAGAGCTGTCAGACGAAGAGCCCCGTGCAGGTGCTCTCCAGATGAAATGTATATCTATTTGAAAGCGCAGGCCGGGATCTTGTACCATCAACTCCTTCAATCTATTACATACCAATTCCACTTTGTACACATTGTTAATAATCAACACCCAAGGCTTTGGCTGAACATAACGTGTAGTTGAGTCAGCCTCGCAGACAGTTACATCTTCCGGTGATATTGGAGTGTATAAATGTGTAAAATCTCGTTGCTGAGGCTGGCTTGAAGTTGAAGGTTCTGTGCCGACCCTGGTTGCATCAAAATTCAAATCCATTCTACATTCAAGAGGTCCAGGGTTCCCGTTGAATACATTGAGTAATTTTTGATACAAGACTTCCACTTCTGTCGCATCCTGTAAATGAACAGTCCACCGCAAGGGAAATGCTTCGTCCGTAGTGGAGTCAACTTGAGAAAGAGTTCCTTCCGCCATGGCAGCTAAGCAAGGAATGAGGTGAGCTGCAGTCAGTTGTAACATTATCGAAAAGTAGAGGGGGAAATTTCAAGGTCATTTAAAATTGGGTTTTAAAAAAGGAAGGAGTGGAGGGGAAAGTTCAAGGTCGTTCCAACATCAGTAGTGGAGTCAGCTTGGCTGATGGTGTTGTCCGCCATGGTTGCTTGTCGAACAAGGAATGACGGGTGATGTGATACTCATGCAGGAACATGGTGAAGTGGTGGGGGAAGTTTCAAGGTCATCCAAACGGAGTTTTTTAAAAAAAAAGGAAAACCTACAAAGTAACATTGAAACTTTCCAACTGATGGTGGCGGGCGATTTCTTCTGCAACCTTGCCGACACATGTGACTATACCATATAGTATGAAAAGTACAACCATAATAAGGCCGAACAATAAAAGATAGCCGTTGACTATCATGATATTTTCTGAGTGGATCTGCTTTCTTCTTATCTCCCTCTCTTGCATCCTCTTCTCTAACTCGTGGATGAAGTCGCAGCATGCGTGAGGACATCTTTCATCTGTTGGTAGGTTTGCCATTGTTGATGTTGTCGGTTTGGCTGTTGAAGATGGAATGAGGTTTCTAATCGTGATGTGCCATGTATACCAATAGTGAAGTGGTGGGGGTAGCAAAGCAGTGGAGGGGGAAGTTTCAAGGTCATTCAAATTGTGTTTTAAAAAAAACCTATCTTGTTACTGAGCTAATATGTCAGTAACAAGATAGGTGTTTTTGCTCTTTTACTTCTTTAATATAATGAAAAAATAAACATATTCTACAATGGTTAGAACAAGAAATACAACTGCTAGTCAGCTGAAGTAATCCAAGTTGTCCGGCTCGGTCTTCATGGACGTCGGTGAGGAAGCTGTCGATGAGTGTCCAGGCTCTTCCTTTGGCTGCCGGGTGTTCCGTATATTGCAAGCGTAGACTTGCACATTTATACGGTAGCCTCCTGCCACCATTAGCTGCAACTCCTTGTACAAATCGTTCAGCTCCTGTTGTGTCTTGATAGTCACCTCCTCATAGCTGGCACAGCTTACGTTGAGAGACATCCTGATGTTGCTAGGTTGGCTGCTGGAGTAGAAATGAAGCCAAGGCACAGCGCTTGGAGGTATATGAAAAAGTGGTGGGGGTGTTTGCATTCAAACAGGTTTGACTTGTAGCGTGGTGGGGGTAACTGTGAAATGCAAAGGTCAAAGGTCAAGGTCACCCGCGAAGTTTAAAAAAAAATGCAACATATCAATATGTGACAAACTTCACATATTGATATGTTGCATTTTTTTGTCTTTTGTATTTTTTTGTTTTTTATGGTTTATTTATTTATAAAACGTTACAATAACATATTTACAACAGTAAAACTTAAATCTAACACTGCTGCTTGTCGGCGATGTGGATGGTCAACTCGGTGGAATTGCTACCCGTGCAACCGTGGGAAACCAGGTAGAGACAGCCGGGTTGGATGGAGCGCAGATCCTCGTTCTGGAGGAGATGGACGAACCGTTTCGGCAGGTAGACTTGGAACTTGGGCTCATCCCCCGGAGTGAACGGTGCCTCGCTAAGACTGCAGCAGATGGCCTCTCCAATTGTAGTCTCCATCTTCTTCATGGCGTGGATAATGTAGTGCTTCTCGTCTTTAAGTTCGGAACACTTCTTGACGGGTAGTATGGTAGATTTGGAGTGAGCATTGAACTGCTCAACCAAAGTTTGCAGGAACTGGTGAGATGCCATGGTCGAGATATAGATCGTCTTCTTCGTATTCTTGCTGGGAGATGTTGTCGTCTCGGAATCTCGAGTAATACTCATGCCAGGTCCCGGTCTGCTCCTCACTTATATAACCCCCGTTACCCCCACCACTCCCCATTTCCCCACTTTGAAGGTAAGATGCGAGTTTATAGGCGTTTTTTAAAGCGCAATGTCTATCTTTTTCATGTTCTGGACTTTTAGTACAAATACAAACATTTTCCATCGTATACTTGTAATTTTTATCCAATTCCACATCATTAACCGGAACATGAGTAAATCCTTCGATCCATCTTTTCTTTTCCAGCCCCTTTGTGTAAATATTGGTAAACTTGTCTGAAAAGTGATGCATAATGTGATACAAGTCCGTGTAAATTGTAAAACCATCATACCAATCGATATGATGGAAGTGTTTTGAAATCCATCTGTTGGTAGTAGCGGCTTTACTGGTTAAAGATGAATAAGAACATGGTGGTTTAAATAAAAACGAATAAGGAACACTTGTATTGATGTCGAAAAACACAAGTTCTTTTATGATAAATCTATCATCATTACCCCGAAACGCTTGGAACTCAATTATACCAGGTTTGGACTTTACTTGTTCTTCTTCCTTGTCCATTGCGAAGATCACTCGTCTGCTCATGACGAAGTCCAAAGGTCAACTGATTTCCACACCACGGTAGGTACGACTTTTATACCCGGCCGTACAGTTGTTGGCGCGTTGGTGTATATTTAACGTGGGCACCGTCCCCGGTAGGCCTAACCCCACAAAGTGTTTGATATTGTTTTAAAAATTAACCATTGCTGTGTAGTTAATTGTCATTTAGGTTTCCATCTTTACATTTCCCTTGTTTTCATTTTCATCACTAACACTTGATTCTTCTCCTCCTTCTTCTTCCTCTTTTTCATGTTTTACTGATTTCTTATGTAGTTGAGCGTACTTTTCCAATTGTCTCCACATTTGTACTTCATGAGGAACCCTATTGAATATAGAAGTATCTACAGGTCCGTACAATATAGGTGCGTCCGGTTGTTTGTCCAAAGTGTCTTCCAGATAATCTTTAATAATTGAACTTGAAAACACCAGTTGTCTCAAGTATCTCGTTATTGGTTCAGTTGCACAAGTTAGAATAAAAAACTCTTCTCGATTAAGTTGAATCTTGTTATCATGTCTTGTTGTGTCTCTAAACCGCAACTGATGATCACCACGATGTTTAACAATATCGATTTCCACATTTGAATCCAAAAGGCCTACTCTTGTCTTTCTTCCAAACATGTTACTACTTAAATAGCATTCTAGCAGATGCAAGTGTTTCATAAACGATTCCCAAGCAGTGTCCGTAAACAAAATCATTTTGGGTCCATGAGTTAAAATTACAGTAGGGGAATAATCTGTAGGTTTCATAACACCGATTAAAACACTTTTGTCCAAACTGGAAGAGATTGGGTAAAATATTCGCAAGAATACCTCACTTAATATGTTAGGAGAAATATTATCTTCAATATCCCTTTTCCTCTTGTGTGCATTCTTTCTTCTTTTACCTTTTTCCTCAACATTATTACTGGCGTGGAGTTGTCCGCAAGCGTTGTGTTCATCTCCCTCCGGTTGACCTTGAATATCTAAAAAGTCGGATATCTCCTTCTCAATATCTACTACATTTTCTTGTGTACCACTAGGAGAAGCCATATTGAATAAGATGCTACCCATACAACAACAGGCAACAAACTGATAAGGAGCGAGCTGAACGCTCTGCTTTTATACTCGCGGAATGCATTGGAATGAAGGAAAACCGGTCTTTTACAATACATTTTTAACAATTCCAGTTAAAGGTGTGTATGTTACGATTTTATCATGTAGAATTAAACAGTATGCAGTTGTATTAGCCGATATAGGCGCGTTGAATTCCATTTCTATTTTTATATCTACACTTGATGATTTTACCGATTCATTTTGTTTAGAACAATCGATTACAACTATAGGGTAACCATCTAAGTATTTTTCTGGTGATAGTAAAGGTGCATTCGTTTTACCATAATATGAACTTTGGAATCTTGCATACATATCGTACAATATGCTGTACTTTTTATTAGCGAATGACACATTTAAATTATCGTATGGAAAAAATTGTGAATTTAAATAAACTTTAATATTTTTCAAGTTGCAATGATCAAATTGGCCTGCATGTTTGGTGATGGTGTCTCTTCTGCCTGTTTGCAAACCAAATATAATATACCTGGCTCGTTCCACATAATTAGATGTTTTAACTGTCCAAGTGTGTCGATCCGTAGTTGGCAAGCTGGGATGTTCATGAAATTCCCAACTTCTAAAAGGAATTACAATATCACGATCAGCCTTTAACTTTCTTAATAGTAGCATTCTATGCTCGTCAGCTAATTTTACATGTGGAACTCTCCATACAATTTTGTCTAATGTTAATTTCCATTCTAAAGTTGCATCTGTTGTACCGTCTGGAGCTTTAATAATATCTTTATCGTTTGAAGATCTCAACAAAACTAATTCTTGTTTAACGTTTAATATTATTTTCCTATAATCTTCAGCAAAACCAAGCAACAAACGTAACGGAATATGAAAATCAAAATTTCCATTTGTATCTGGAGTGATTGTGTCTTTTGCAGGTAAAACCCATCCTGCAGGTTGTATTAAATTGGTTTCATTAGGTGATATAGATGTTAATCCCTTTAAAGTTGTTGCAATACCTACTTTTTTAGTAGAATCAACTGTTACACCTGATATTTCATATCTAATTTCATCAAACAGGAAAGCCA
This sequence comes from Neoaliturus tenellus, assembly GCA_030545055.2. Lineage (NCBI taxonomy): Eukaryota > Metazoa > Arthropoda > Insecta > Hemiptera > Cicadellidae > Neoaliturus > Neoaliturus tenellus. The sequence goes on along the minus strand of CM061535.1, from coordinate 46,000,565 downwards.
TGGGATTATTTATAAATGGAACTGTTGTACCAGTAGTAGTACCGTCCTTTTTAGTAACTTTTCCTTCAATATACAAGTAACTTTCACATGGTAGTGTGTAAATGTCTTGATTTTGTATGGGAATACGAATTTCATCGTTATTGTTTAATTTTGATGAAGTGTAAGGGTTGTGGGTGTGATATTCTTTTTCCCATAGGGTTTCGTCGAATGTTGGACCCTGAGCTATATCCAGTATATCCATTATCGGTTACTTTTAATCCAATTCTCTCTAAGAAACGAATGTTCTCGCGTGTTAACTCCTCCACAGCTGAAGAGCTACTAATGCGGATTCCCGTAGGTTGTTCGCTTTTAAATGTTAAACCCATGATTTTGTATTAAAGTGTTGATTTTAAATGTAATCTAACCGTAATAGGCTCTTCTCGGAAATCTATCAAGTTACCGTCTTGATCCAATACGTTCAACACGATGTCTGAAATGAAAGTAGTGTTCAAAGGTAGATATACCAGGTTTTGCGGCTTTTCAACAATTTTAAATCCAGGTGGTACACTGGGGTAAAAAGTATGTATTATATGACTATTTGCTCCATCTCTGTAAGCTCCTTGTATAATGTTACAAGTTATGTCTATACTATTGACTTTTAATATTGTTACAGTTTGTTTACCGGAATGTGTTTTATTTGGTTCTAAAATTGCTCCATCTTTGGGAAATCCTAATAAATCACCAATTGAGTTTGGCTTAGTGAAATCTATATAATATTTTGAAGTAAGCTCAGCTTTCATTGTATTATTATTACCTTTTAGCGATATATTGTCTTTTCCCATTTTATTTTGCAAAAATTCATTAATATGATCAATTTCATAAGAACCTGTGGGTAAACTGCACTCTTCTAAGTCTGTTAACTTACCACTGGCATCTTTTCCTTTATAATAATGCAATAAGTTATTTTTACCTTCCGTAACATTGGGAATAGAGTTGTAAGTTGTAAAATCCAACAGTGCTGCCTCCCAAAATCTTCCTTTTTGCAAGCGTAACGCTGGAAAAAGGATACTTCGTAAAGTGGACGATTTTCCTGTTAATGATACCGTATAGGAAGACATCTCAATAGTGACTGATACTTTTAGCTAGGAATTCCAAACATAAATGGCCGCATATTGAAGTATTATCAGGTTGTTCTCTTTTATAGTTGTAATATATGTTTTTAGCAGATTTAAAGTAATGTTCAAGTTCTTTAGGTGGTGGCAAATTTCCAAAACTATCAAAATAATATACATTACTATTTAGTTTCTTATAACACACCCAATGGGTGCCGGACCCTTCAGTATTATCCAAATTTACGATTCCAGTCTCATTTTTCCATATTTTCTTTGGTAAACTGTCTTTCATAAAAACTCCGCGGAAAAATGGTATTTTTAAACAGGAAATATATTTAAATAATTCAACATTAGTCAACGCTTTATGTGGTATAACCAATTGATTTCTTTTATTTAATATGCACGATACGGTCTTAGGTATAGACCAGCCCCGTTTTTTACCATTGACCATATTGTCGGTTTTTTATTATTTTTCCTCGGAGAACGTCTTTTTAGTCTAATATTACCACCATGTTTTCTCTTGGTTGATCCTTTTTTATTCTTACCCCTCCTTTTTCCACCTCCTACCGCTGTTTTAGCCTTCATACCTGCTGTTACCGCTAAAGCTGCTGCTTTTTCCGCAATACTAGCGTCACTAGACTTTACTCGTTGCCAAGCTATATTCGCTAGCTTTTTATCAGCGATTGACCTATTTTTTGAATCGGTAAACGTGGAATATGCGATATCGTGTTCTTTACAAGCCTGATCTAACTTATTTATGCCTGGATCACCTCTTTCCAGTCGTTTTTTCAATTTAGTTCCTGGTCCGCAATACTGATAACCTCCCGGTATGTGAAATTCGTATGGTAAAGCGTCTATTGCTCTGTTTACGATAGATCCTACTGGAATACGATTTAAAGCTTTACTTAACAGAGAAACCGCTGTGGACGTGATACCGCCTCCTTTCCGTATAGTGTCTCGATATGGACTGGTGTAATGAAACGCCATGATTGTCTTTTATATTTGAAAAGCGTAACCCATGTGTTACCTCTATGACAGGTTGCACATAAATGATGTAATATATGGTGTTATTTAGTTAAATATCAAAAGTACCCCAATCTGATGATCTAAACTTTTGTGTGTTATGATTAAAAAAATATTTATAAAGAATTTCTTGTTTAATCCATGTATTTCTCATTTTTTCGTCAATAGGTTTATGTTGTCCTGCTACAATATAATTATGCATATCAAATAATAAATTACCTATTACTTTAACAAGAAAATTAACAGTTACAGCGTTATTGGCATAATCAGGGTCTGCAACATTTGTTAATCGTTTGTTATCACAATTCCACCATTTTCTTCCAGTTGGCTCTAATTGTATTATCTGTTCATAAGTAACAGCATCACCAGGCTTTTCACCAATACCTAAATTTGTCAATAACTTTCCTTTACCATCCCAAACATAATTGTTTTCTTCAAGTAAAGTAAACTTTTTATTTCCTTGTACAAATACATCTCCTTGACGTGTTACTACTTGGTTTTGTTTCACAAAACCGGAGGTTTCTTGTTTTAAAGTTTCCTTCATTTGACCCACCGTTGCACCATCTGATGGTGCAAAACCATCTTTTACATTCGCTAAACAATTACCAAGACAGTCAATAACTCCTACATCACGTGTAATACAATGATCTTTGATGTATTTTAAATTTACAGCATCATTTTCATTTTTTGGATAACCTATATCGTTAATAACAAATTTATAAAAAGAAAACCCATCTTTTGTCTTTTCAGGTATTATAGAATGTAAATAGCGTCTATTTATGCTGTCTTTTTCATCTACAGGGTCTGCTACGTTGGATATACGCCGATTTTCAGCATTATACGTTTTTCCATTAAATTTTAACGTATTCTTTAATTCCGATGATAAATAACCTCTGTTTATTGCATCAGCGTTTTGATTTGGCTTACCAACGTTGGAAATTCTATGATTACCCGCGTTATATGTGTTTTTATCTAATTTCAGTGTTGGTACTATCTCTTTTTTTAATACTTTTAAATTTATTGCATCATTTTCATCTGTGGGATCATTAATGTTTTTTAACCGTTTATTACTAATATCATAATCTCCATCAGGTGTTTGTGGTAATCCAACACCTCTTTTTAAAGTATTAAAGTAATATAATCCATCTGATGAATACCGTCCGAACTTGTCAACACTCATGGTGCAACTGAATAACATTCTAGAGTGTAACCCATTTTTATAATATTAGTCCCGATTTCTAACCCATATCAGTTTTTATACAAATTCTTAGTCTTCATCAGTTACATTTGCATCATTCCCGGGACATTTAAAATATTTTAAATCTGCACTAATTAATGATCTGTCTGCTTCATTTCTAAATACATGATTTTTATGAATAAATTCCTCACCAGACAATTTTCTAAATCCGCTAAATGAATTTGGATCTGCAATTAATATATTTTGATAATCATTTACATCCATTAATTTAAATCTTTTGGTATTATAAATAAACTCTTGATTTGCACTATCATATTGTAATGTTTGTCCTACAGTTGCAGCATCCTTTGGATCTGTTCCTTGTGCCAAATTACCTATTTTCTTATTTTTCGCATTGAAAGTACTACCTTTTGGTTTGTCTAATATTAAAGATTGTTTTACTACAACACAATCGTAATCATCGATACCTGGAAATATGTCAATTATTCTTCTATTTGTACCCAACCAACTTCTATGATAATTGTTTGGATTAGTATGTAAAACTTGTGATAAAATCGGAACATCATGAGCATTTGTAGCTAATTGCGCATTTGATAATTTCATGTCTTTGCAATCCCAAACATTATTTTTTTGTTCAAGTAAAATAAACTTTTCATTTCCTTGTACAAACACATCACCCGACCGTGATACTACTTGATCCTGTTTTACAAATCCAGATGTTTCTTGCTTTAAAGTTTCCTTCATTTGACCCACTGTTGCACCATCTGATGGTGCCGAACCATCTTTAACATTCGCTAAACAATTACCTAGACAATCAATAACTCCTACATCACGTGTAATACAATGATCTTTTATATATTTTAAATTTACAGCATCATTTTCATTTTTCGGATAACCTATATCGTTAATAACAAATTTATAAAAAGAAAAACCATCTTTTGTCTTTTCAGGTATTAATGAATGTAAATAGCGTCTATTTACGCTGTCTTTTGCATCTTTAGGGTCATCTACGTTGGATATACGTTTATTTTCAGCAGTATACGTTTTTCCATTGAATTTTAACGTATTTTTTAATTCTGATGATAAATAACCTTTGTTTATTGCATCAGCGTTTTGATTTGGCTTACCAACATTGACAATTCTATGATTACCTGCGTCATATGTGTTTTTCTGTAGTCTTAATGTTGGTGATATCTTTTCTTTTAATACTTTTAAATTTATTGCATCGTTTTCATCTGTGGGATCTTTTATGTTTTTTAACCTTTTATTAGTTATATCATAATCCCCATCAGGTGTTTGTGGTAAACCAGCTCCTCTTTTTAAATTATTTGCGTAATATAACCCATCCGAGGAGTAACGTCCGAACTTGTCGACACTCATGGTGCAACTGAATAGTAATCTAGTGAGTAACGCATTTTTTATGAGATTACCCCACGGTTTCGGAGTTCATCCACTAAAGCCACCCATTCGTTTTCCAATCCAGTATGACCCGCTTCTTTAGCTTCATGTATTAGTTTCATTCTATCCACCAATTTATTGATATTATTGTAATAAATCACATTTGTGTTATATAGTTTCTTCATTAAACCTGTACCTGTAACAGATTTGTTTCTTTTTCTTGGTTCTGGAGCACTTATATCCAAAGTGGATGACACAAACCTTCGTTTTACAGGTTTTCTTGGCATTATCGGCATTGGTTGTCTTCTCGTTGTTGGTATTAACTTGGATACAAATACTCTATATTTTAAAGACCTAGATCTAAAAACTGGTTGGTCAGCTAAATATTTTCTCCTGTATGCATTGGTGTGTTCCAAAATCTGTTTATATGCTTCCATGTCTTCTTCTTTAACTAACAATTCTAAAGGCTTTTTTTCAAATAATAATTCAAATAATCCTCTTGTGCCCTTATATCTTTGATTACCAACAATAATATTATCATTTTCATCAATGTTTACCGGGCTATTACCAACCATTAAACCTTCTTCTGTTAATCTTACTCCATAACTATGGTAGTTTTTATTAGGATTTATTCCAGCTAACATTTTTATCATGTATTTCCTTCCTAAAGGTCCTTTGTTATGAATGTTTTCACCCAACAAGCTTATGTTTGACGGACCTTCCCTTGCTTCTTCTTCTTTTTCCTCTTCACTAGCAGTTGATACATCTTCATGTCCTCTTTTAGCTTTTACTTCATATAATTCTCTTATACCACTATAGTCTGGTGATTCTAGCTCTCTTTCAGGTTCTCCGCCGGTAAAACCACTATATGTAGAGGATTCCAGGTCTTCATCACTAAAATCTTCTGATTTTACATTTTCTCTTTCAAACTTTGTAATAGGTGCAATTGCATCTCCTTCCAAAACGGGTTTAACAAATTTTTTGTTTAATTGTTTCAAGGGTTCAGTAATAGGTTTAAAAGTAGATTCAAGAAATTTCTCCCTTTCGCTAATACCTAATTTTAATGCTCTGTTTTTATCTCGAATAGAATCACTAAGTGATTTTATTTCCTTTATTAACTTTTCTTGGTTAACCATGTTTGTAGCAAGACGTGTTGTACAACAATGAATGTTTTACATCATGATCAGTGTATTAGTATAAATTTATCAAATCCTATCCTGTATCGACCATTGTTTAGCGGTTGTTCCTTCATAATTGTTAAAAACCCATATTTTTCAGCCCAAGCCTTTCTACACAGCTCTTTAAATCGTTCAAATGGCATATCCGCACTTACATGGTCATAATATATGTGTTTTAGGTTGGTTTCATCCTGTTTAAATACAATTAACATGTTTGCATTGTCTCTAATGAGCTGTTTCGGTATTTTGCTGTAAGTTTGACCAATATAAATGCTATCTATGTTGTTATGTCGACCCATGGCGAAGTAATTTCTTATTGTATTTTGATTTTCACAAGATACGTCGTCAAATATGAATACTGAGAATGGTTTAGCCTCTTGCGGTTGCATGACACTCTCGCTCGCGTTGAATTTAAAATATTTAACTTCAGGCACATTATTGAGTATTTGTTCCAATAACTGATATTTTGGTTGTTGTAGTGACTTTGAAAATACATATAAATTATTAAAACGTAATCCTTTAGGGTTTGTAATCAAATTGAATACTACATTTGTTTTTCCACAATTGGAAGGACCGGTAACCAGACAACGCACCGTGTTTGGTAACAAAACACCGTGTTTCCCAGTATTGAATTGAGAACCATCCACTGTGAGTTCATCTATATTATTAATAGTAAAATTGTCTTTTTGCGGTATTATCTCCATCCTTTGTAATGGTTCAACCCAAAATGATGCTCTATCATTATATTAGATCCTTTTTAGGTATCCAAGAATCTTCCGTTTTATTAAATCCTAACCATCGTACTTTAACCTTATCCTTTTTTCGTTGCAACACCTTTTCAACTAAATATACATCACCTACTGTTGATTTTAACATTTCATGTCCATAAAACCCTCCTTCAAGCAATTGTCCTTTATTATCTTTTAAAATGTAAGTTTCTGGTACTGTAGGTTGCACCTTAAATACGGTAAATACCTCATTTGTCCAGTTCGGAAGATATCTTTTACTGAATACACCTTTGTATTTGCTTATTCGCACTTTATCGCCAACATTAAACCTTTTAGGCTTTAGTTTTTCAACTTTTGGTTTAGTATTCATTTTTATACGTTTTAATACAAGTTTTTCATTTTTATTAGTCACCTGGCTTGGTTTCATACCGATAGTTCTATGAAACTTGTTATTGTAATCGCTTATAAGTTTTGGTAACACATCAATCCATACGTGTGATCCTCTGTTGGAAAACATCTTATACATCGCACCTTTTAAAGTTCTGTTAAATCTTTCAATTATTGATGCTTTTACCTCTGAATTGGTTGAGTAATGGTTAATGTTGTGTTTTTTCATTAAATTTGCAAATTCCTTATTAAAATATTCTTTTCCATCATCAGTTTGTAAATGTTTTATAGTATGTTTGTCTCTTTGTATAGCTGTTTCCATTGCTTTTGTAACACTTTTACCGCTTTTATCTTTTAGTGGTAAAGCATCTGCCATTTTTGAAAAACAATTAATAATAGTCAATATGTATTTAAATCCTCTATTTTGTTTACTATAAGGAATCATTTCGATTAAATCCGCTTGATATAAATCATTTATTCCTTTTATCACTGTATTTCTTCGTGGAAACTTTCTTCTTGCAGGTTTATGAAGTTCGTTGACAATTTCTTGCTTCAAGTTCTTCATATTGCAGGTTTGAATGTTTCATGTATCATATGTATAATCACAATGAATGTTGTCTTGAATATTCACATCATTTATATAGGTCAAGGTCATCCAAACTTGTGTAAAAAATGGGGAACACGGCGTTTGACTTGCCGTGTTCCCCATTTTTTTACGGAAGGAGAAAGGAATAAGGTCGAAGTTGTAGAAGGACGAAGAATAGGTTACTAGTTGATAGGGTTTAGAGAGTAGTGGCCGAAAGGAAGAGTATGGATTTTATCCGGCATAATATGCCTTTTATCATCTTGAGCTGATAGTGCTCTTTTAACTTCAGTGACACTGTAGACCTCATGTTTAAAGCTTCTGATAGTGTTGAACGTTGCAGACATTGTAGAATCTTCAAACAAGCAGGTCTTGTAATGGTCAAATGTCACATGTTTCTTTAAGTATGATGTTTTGACTCCTTTAGCTTTCTTCACTGTCGGTATGTCATTTTCCATATACATCTTGAAGGAATATAATTTGGACATCAGCGCAACTATTTCCTCCAAAGGCATTCCATTTGCTTCATCTTTAAATTTTCCAATTACTTTTTTATTCTTTTCATTATAATTTGGATGGTTCTTTGGATAGTCAGAGAAGTCAAAGTCGTCTTTGTATGGGAAACTCCTTAGATCTTCATACATGTCCAAAGTCTTTAACCAGTAGATGAACGCGTCGGTATCCATGTATGCAACTCCAATGTTGTCTCTTCCGTAGTGTTTAACCATTTTGTTGTAATGGAAATCATACATCAGAGTTTTACTTATATCCAAAATCGACATTCCAATGTATAACGGACGATCCATTACTATTGTTGTTTTCTTCATACTAACGGCGACTAGATCTTCGTTTATAATCATGGATGTTCCAAAATTTGGTTTTTGCACTAATTTTTCCAATTTCCTAGGATCACTTACTAATTTTACAATCTTGTGTTTTCTTTTGTTTTCTAAGGTCTTCCCAAAGAGGGCGTTGTTCATCAATTTATAAAAGTCCTTTTCAAATGCTGATGTTGCTGCTGCTCTTCTTGTAGTGTTGGAATCAATATATGGTTTCAACCAACAAGACTGGGTGAATTCAATTGCTCTATGAATTCTTACTAAACGTAGACCCAATTCAAGAGCTTGTTGAACTACCCAGTAGTGAGCCACATACCGATCTTTATTCTCCAAGGTCATCATCAATTTTGGCCATCTTCCTGTTGGTGAAACTTCAGTCTTGGCTAAGAGAGGCAAGTCGTAGTGATGATCATGAAGGTGCTCTGGATATTCAAAATCACAGTCCAAAATATAGCCTTTTGAACCATTCTTTGGAATCTGTGAGATGTCACCGATGGTGGCTGGGTCGATCCATTTGAAGTCAGCGTAGGGAAGCGGATTTGACATTGCCCAACCATAAAGGTTGTTTGCGTCAAAGTAGCCAAGGTAGACCGATGGTTGTCTCTCGTCGAAGCCTGGGATGTACTTGTTGTTAGCTTTCACATGACGTGTTACAGCTTGTGTCAAACCGCCTCGTACACCAGATTCTATCATGAGCACCATATCAATATCTGTTAGAAGTTCCAATCGACAGTTGGTTGACTTTAGCATAGCTTGCCATGCTAATCCTGGAGATGTGTACGAGTGTAGAGGGTCCAGTCCATAGGCGGAGAAGCAGGTGTTTCGAAATTCTTCCATCACATCGCACAGCAGAGTTACATCCAATTTTATGTAAAAGTCAGAATATTCCCCTAAGGTTTGAATGTTTAGTTGGTTCCAAACATTACAAGCATGATTGTAGTCTTCAACGGTGATTGCACTTTCATTTAACTTGCTATTGAAGGCTTCAATCGGTGGCAGACTGGTTTCTTCAAATTTTTCTACAGAAGTTATGTAATCATAGGGGAACACTCCTTTACGCATTACTAAGTCCAATTTATCTTCAGGTACAATTTTGCTGGTTTCTTTTAGGTCTTCTCTTCTTAGATTCTCAGACAATTTACTCAAACTAGATGACATAAATCTATAAGAGTCTACGAAGCGAAGTTTAATTTTACCTACTGTTTTTGAGAAACTGATGTACTTCTCCAATGTTTCAGCTAATACTTCAATTTTTCCATCATCTCGTCCTAACTCTGGGATAATGAAGTGAGAGTCATAGCCGCTAAGATTGTGTAACACGACAGGGATAAAGTTTGGCAGTTTGTAATTTATATTGCATGAATTACAAGCAGCTCCTCTGTATAACCCTGTCAGGTGATCGTGATCTCTTACTTTTTGATTTTCTTCACTGAAGCTCTTCTTGCATAAATAACATCTTGTTGCCGAATTGCATTCTTCTTGTTGATTTTGGTTCAAAGGTTCCATAGGTACAACATTACCGTATAAGCGTTGCGCCTTTTCAGCAATGTCGTACAACTGGTCTACAAAATACTTAGCGGCTTCTTCACCACGGTAGAGTATTGGAGTGGATGTTAAGCCATAGTCTTGCTATTGTTCTTCAGGTAAAGTAGATTTCACCAATAAGCAAAAACTGTTAGGTTGATGCAATTGATATTTGGTTCTTCTAGTTACTTCACCATCCGGAAGTTCCTGTGGCACTAACGTGGATTCAAAGTCAGCGTAGATAACTAGTGGAATCCGGTATTGGTGAACTGTTTTATTGAACTGGACAAATGCTCTAGATGGTGGTGGCAGACTAATCTTCACTTCATAGTTGTCATTACAAAGACGTTGGTGTTCTGACAACCACTCTGATCCTCCACGTCTCAAGTCTTTATTTGTGAAACAAAAGCATCTCTTACACACTGTTACTCTAATTTTATTTTTAGTCACTTGTCGTCCAACCAAAGTTTCAAAGTTCTTGATGTAAACATAATGTGATATTTCACCTTTGGTCAATAGCAGTAAATCCGTATGATTTTGACGTTCAGTCTTTGTAACTCGTAACGGGTATAAGTTATTTGATTCGTCTAAACCAAACACATTAACTGAAACTCCTGGGTTTTTTCTTTCAAATTTAGCAACATCATTAAGACTAACAGGATACGACATACCTTGGAAGTTATAGCGGTGTTGAACAGCTTCGTGTGCTATGCTAGGTCTACAGGCATTAGGTTCCACATATTTTGCTAACATTGCATACCGGAAACATTCATTATCCTCATTTTTCACATTGATACATGATCTTGTATCTCGGATCACCTTTGGTAGAGGGATAAAGCTGCTTCCTCTCATACCATATCCATGCTTGTGAACCCTCACATCCATACCTTCAATTGATGATAGCGTCCAGCCGGATCCTCTTCCTTCATGTTCTTGAAGTTTCACTAGCAGTTCAACCAAACATTCTTCTAAAATTTCGTTGATATCAGATGTGGTTGTAAGGGTTCGGTTTTTAGCAATGAATGCTCTCGGTGAGTTTTCACCATCGGTATTAGTAAACATAGCCTCCAACACCAATCCAAATTTAATAAAGTTCAATCTTGCCAATTCTTCCATCAATGTTTTTACAACTAGATTTTTAGCTTGGGTTATAAAGTTTTCCAATTCCAATTGCACATTATTAATTTTGAAATGAGTTACAACTGGTCCTGGCAAGGCTGTGGTGCGCAGTTGTCTTATATCTTCCACTTCTTCTGTATCCTCTTCTTCCATATCCTCTTCTTCCATATCCACTTCTTGGGTACGCAGTTGTTTTAAATCTTCCACTTTTTCTTTCATTTCCTCTTGAATAAATCCTCCAGCTGTAGATGGTCCAGCTCCGGCGAATTGAATAACACTTGGTCTTCTTCTTTGCATTAACTGTAAATAGCTAGCCCAGTCCTCCTTCTGCTTCTGGGGTTTTTCCAAAAACCGATCAATCGCATCCAAGTCTTCTTCACTTACTACAATCTCTTCTTTTCTGTCCTCTTCACGATGCAATTCTCGGTGTAACTGTAGATAGCTATCACAGTCGTCCATCTGCTTCAGGTAGTTTTCCAATAACCGATCAAACGCATCCAAGTCTTCTTCACTTACAACAATCTCTTCTTTTCTGTTCTCTTCATGATGCAATTCTCGGTGTAAAACAAAGATATCTTCATCTTGGAAAAACTCACCACAAATATCGCAAAGAGCCATTTTTTTACAGTTTGGCTTTGAGTGTGCACTCGGTGAATGTCCACGCAATAATGAGCAGCGCGCTCAACCGGGTCCCTTTATACCCGAGGTTGAAGGGTTGGGGAAGGTGACGTCATATACATCCAGTTTATCAATCATGTAGTAGATTTGGCTTTTAAACACCCATTTTCAATTTATTCTTCAACAGGTTTGATAAACCAATGATCTTTGGTCTAAATCCACTACTTTGTACAAATTTTTTTTTTTGTTTGGGCACTTCTCGTCCGGAGCAAAAAAACTTTTTGGTCAAGGTCAAAATTTTTTCTCAAAAAAAGTTTTGGGGGGGAGGGGGTGGGGGAGGGGGTGGGGGGAGGGGGTGGGGGAGGGGGTGGGGGAGGGGGTGGGGGAGGGGGTGGGGGAGGGGGTGGGGGAGGGGGTGGGGGAGGGGGGGGGGCTCGGGGGCTCGCACTTTTTGTCGGGGGGGGGGGGGGGTTAATTAAAGAAATAAACCCTTATAGGCGTTCTTATGTTGCCATCGCTATAGTCTCCGAAAAGATACAACTATGGGGAACTCCAGACTTGTGTGTTTGTAATACCTACCAGTTAAAATCCAAAGAGAAACTTATAATATTTGGTTCAAGGTCACGCGAAACTTTTAAAAAAAATAAGCCCCACACCCCCCTATGGGGGTGTGGGGCACTTGGGTTGTCATCGCTGTAGCCTCCGAAGAGACCCAACTATGACAACAGGCAACATCCAATGTCGTCTAACCTTCACCACGCAAGACTTAAGCATTTACTGCATTGCTAACAAATAACTTTTCCAATAGCTAACAAAAGGTCATTTACATAATTTTGAAAGAGGAGGACAGCCCTAGTGGCTTATGTCCCCGGTCCGAGTGCAGAGGCCATCGGCTCATTACCCCCGTATAAGCGTACAAACGGACCAACTCCAATTTCTCAGCCGCATTGAAGCATGCATGAGTGGAGTCTAACAATTAATTATAAAAAGTGGTTTTACACGGGGGCCTACTCCCGTTCCCTATCTTTAATATTTAATATTTAAGTTCAGCAATGCAGTAAATTTATATAAGTTCTTACTAGGTCAAGGTCATACGAACATTAAAAAATTTCGGCCCCCGTACATCCATGGCGAACACGAATGTTCGGGGGCCTTGGGGACAAAAAAACACAAATAGCTAACAAAGTTTCATTTACATAATTTTGAGTTTCCGGAAGGGAAACTAACTGAGGACACCCTAGTGGCTTACGTCCTCGGTCCGAGTGCAGAGGCCATCGGCTCATTACCCCCATATAGGCGTACAAACGGACCAACTCCTATTTCTCAGCCGCATTGAAGCATGCATGAGAGTTCTCAGCCGCATTGAAGCATGCATGAGAGGAGCCTAACAATTATACAAAAGTAACTTTACACGGGGGGCCTACTCCCGTTCCCTGTCTTTACGATTTACTTTGAGCATTGCAAAAGCTCAAGGGGGAAATGCTCCACAAGCGTATACACTTTAGAAAAATATAACACACTTACAACACACAATTGAGCTCAACGTAGTTAATGCTGGAACAAGCACATACACATTAAACACATATGACAAACAAGACACAAAGGATAAAAGACACACACACAGGAGACATAGGGTACAAGTAAAACACTCTAATATAGAACAATTCGCAATACCCAAACGCAAGCGCAATATCTTACAACTAATACAAGTCTTAAAGTTAGAGTAGACTTCGCTAAACACTGAAGGCGCCATTCAATGTTTAGTGATGCCTATGGCGGTCCGTCCCGATCGTTCACGTTCAACCGCGCGGGAGCGGACTGCGAGCCGGCTATGGCTGGGCCCCTTATATCCCCACCGGGGCTGCCACGCCCAGGATATCAGGGGTGGGGGGAGGGGGTGGGGGTTGGGGTGGGGGTGGGGGTGGGGGTGGGGGGGGTGGGGCTCGCACTTTTTGTCGGGGGGGGGGGGGGGGGGTCAGGTAAGTTAAGTGGGTCAAGGTCCCCCACAACACTTGTACTCTAAGTGTTGCTATACCCCCACCACAACTGGGTCCCTAGGCTGCACAACACCGCTTCGCCAGTATGTCTCCGGCTTCCATGCGGTGCGTCTCGCTGTTCTCTAGCTCTCTATATGTAAGTAATTTTACAAGTTCTGAATGTAGGTCACTACACTTTAACTCTGGGACGATATCGACTTGTAGTATTTCAGTGTTTTTGACTCCAAGGTCATCCACACTTTAACTCTAGCACATCGGTTATCGTACCAGAGGTGCTCAATAACCTAACTTGTAATGTTTAGGGTGGCGTTTGCACGCCACGTGGTAATCGCCATAAGTGTCCAGTCCAAGTTTTAAGTTAAATTAATTTTACTGTAATCTTTTCCATTTCTGCTGAAATGTTTCTTCTAGTGCCAACTCGGGCCAAGAGAACAGTGTGTTTACTGTAGGACAGCTCATGGTTAAAGTAATGCGATACTCCAGCGTACCACCTCACCTTCCCCCCACCACTGTGACCTTCCCCCATTCCTGCTGTTTCCCCCACCTCTTTTCCCTTGACTCATGCGCTACAAGCAGTCTCTCAGTATTGTGCGGACTTTTGTGAGGGGAAGCCATGTCGCAAGACGCTTTAGGTAGGAAACTTAGCCGTGTTAAGGCTTTATTAGTTGCTCACTGTCCACCACTCAAAGTCAAAAGGGTTTCAACTTAGCTAAGTGGCGCAAACTGTTGCGCGGACACCCTAAGTTTTATACCAAACAGACTAATGTAAGTTTTACTGATGAAGATTAGTTTAGAATATTGGATGAAATGACTTTTCCTTGCAAAAATTCAGTTAGGTACTCCCCATTCCTGACAGTTTAGAGTCTTAGTCTCTTAAGCCAATATACCTAGAGTGCGCGGGGCCGGACAGTCAGTCGCTCGGTGTCTGTCGTAGGGTGCACATCGGCGGTTGCAGTAATGGTTAAAGTAAGGCTTTTGGAACAGTTCAAGGTCACCCGAGCGGTGTCACATGACGGTTTAGGCAGAGTCACGTTGCAAACTTCAAGTTTCCTCAGCACTTTTGCTGTTTCTCATCGCAAATTCGCTCCAAGTTGTCAAGGTCATGGTAACTGTGACTGAAACTCGGTGCGTAGTGCGAGAAACAGCAAAAGTGCCAAAAAATTTTAGGTTTCAGCGTGACCTTGACCTTTGTGACAATCGATGACGTCATCTTGGTGACGTAAGGGGTGATGACGTCATCAGCACGTCATTTCTGTGACGTCATGGGTGTGACGTCAAGGAAGTGACGTCATGGTGATGACGTCATCGATGATGCAATCGATGACGTCATCGATGGGGTCATTGACCTCGATGACGTCATCGATGGGGTCATTGACCTCGATGACGTCATCGATGACGTCATCGCTTAGGTGACCTTGAACTGTTTTAAAAGCCTCTACTTTTACACTACTGAAATCATACATCTTAAACTAACAAATGCAAAAAAATCACTCAGAAAACGCAAACTTGACAGTCATAATATTATTTGAGATATATTAAACAAGCACAAACATGTCTTGCAACACTTTGAGAGCCAGTACACCTTTTTTACATACAGAGTGTCCAAAAACAATTTTATCAAAATGTTGCCACGATAATTCACAAGGTAACAACAAAGTAATTTAGTAAAACCCTTTTTATATCTCAATAACTTTATAAACTTTGCCGTTTTTAACTTCTATAAAGTTTCAAAATATCGATTATTTTGGATTTTATTGTTGAATATATATCAAAAACTATAAATAGGCCTAATATAAAATATTTATATCAAGAATTTTCAAATTTTAATTACTACACTAACACTATCAAAATTAAAAAAATCGGAATAAAATCAACGGAAGAATCAATACCAAAACAATATTTGCTATTATACAATTCCACATTTTTTCGTAAATTAAGTATTTTTCCCTCCGTTGTTGCATTTCGATTTTTTCCAATAGATCTTTCGATATAAATCCCACTATTGGGAACACTGCTTACGTAACCATATATTGTTCATTTCCGCTGTCTCAAAACATCGGCAAAGGAAGCAGCCAATTAAGGCGGACTCCTCATAATGCTCTATTCACATCCTTGTGGATTTTTGAGTTATATGTTCGCCGAATCTGAATGTTTTGATCTGAATGTTTGTGTTAATTAAATAAGTCATAACTCGGCGATTTCCAGAAACCACCATCAGTTATAAATGTGTGTCGCCCTATTGACACGTCTTGGTGTTTAATTAGCCTACTTGGAAGAATCCCAAAATATGTCATAAGTCAATTAATTCTTTCAAAAATATATGATACTTAAACATAAAAAATGTCCTTACTACAAAAACATTCAATCCTTCACATCAGCATCATTCAACCTCACTTTAAGTATAGACTAACAACATTGATAATTTTACATAGATAGGCCTAATTAACATTTTCATTTTTTGTACTTTAAAAATTTAAATACATTTATTATTGCTAGTTTTTAATATTTTAAGCTTTTAAGATTTGAAACGGCCAGCCACAGTTTTGAAACCTTAAGATCTATAAATGTGTAAGTTCACATTATGTAATCAAAACGTTTTCAAGATATCTTGGATTGATTAAAAACTACAAACAGATGTTTTCTAGAAGGTGGAAACTCTGTCTAAGGACGTTGTGTGGGACTCGCCTGAGCTGCTCCCTCTGAATTCACATCTTTTCCAGGGTTTTCCCCAAGAACAGATTGACATATTACTTCGGGGAGCCCCCTTTTCTCGTCACTCGGTTACTTGGGTTGGTCCCTTCCGATTCTATGAAGACAAGTCAAGTATATTTCCCAGTCTTCTTTTCAGCCTCCGCCAGTGTTATTTTTTAGCCATTTCTTTGGTGGCTACCATTCTGCTTGTTTAGTCTTTTCCAAGGTTAGTCTAAGTCGCAACACGCTCCGGAGCCGGCGACATGACCGGAATAGCACATCCCCTTTCGGGGTTGGTCTCTCGCAAACCATCTGAGCGTTGCAAGCGTCCAGTTTGATGTCCTTGCAGATATTCCCCAGGACGCCAGCCTAGGTTTGGCAGCCCGCCACTCGCACAACACAAGGTAGGTTTCCGGGGCACGACCCTCTGGCTGGGTGCCGTGGTCGTTATCACGGACAAACTTCCACCATAACCTCTACGATTTCATTTTCATTCCCTTTTTGCCCGGATTGGGCTGGTCACCGGAGAAAGAAATCAAGCTTTTACACCTCTCCGCTTGTGAGGTGCCAGCCGTAAGGACGGCGTTCCGTTGGAGACATCTCTGTATTCTCGTTACCTTTTTCGGCACCTTCTGGTCTCTTCCATGATCTCCGAAAATAATCTTCTTGCTTGTGCACAATCCTCAGGTTGTCGAACAGAGCGGTCAGCTTTGCAATTTCGTCTTTTACTGCCCTTTTAACGGTCTTTTTGACCTCACAAGATTTCACCAATCTCGAGCACTACCCTCTAGCAGAATGACATTTCCCCCGCCTCCTTGCGGGTTCGGCCATGTTGCTCGCGAGACGTTCAATAAATTTTCACTAGTTCCTTGTTGGTCAACCGTGTTTTTTTTCTGGTTTGTGTTTTGTAGGTTTTCTCATGCCTAGCTCCCCGGGGACCGAACCACCGTTAGTCGAGCACCGATACGCACAAGGCAACCGTAAAAAGATCCTGGGTTCGCCCGACCTCTGCATCCATACCGCACTTGCTGACCAAGGACCGAAGTGGCTGGTTTCTGATGACACACTGGAGGAGACCATCAGCAGTGCAAGGCACACATCAGCCCCTGCAACAGAACAAGGACACTCCCTGGCCCTCCAGCATGCACCCCCCCCCCCCCCCTATGTCGACTCTATCAACAAGCAGGGAATATACAGCGCGTCCTATTCTAACCGGAGCCGGCACGGGGAATACAGACTGAGAGACTTAAAATAAATGGAACTAATAGTTCATTTTACTATGTTATTTTGTTATTATTTGTCTGTCTTTAGGTCCTTAATAACCTGGTGAAATGTGATCAAACAGTTGCGGAACCCTGTTCACTGAAAAATTGACTGTGTGTTTTTATTTAACTAGCTGAGTAAGAGTGCCCAAGCTTCACCTTTTTTCAAATTTAACTGAATTGCCTGAACTTCACTAAGGTAAATTTATATCTGAGCTAAAAATTCAGGGCTGTATTCTGTATTAAGTATAGTTAACTAGTTTAGAGTATGTTTCCACTATAACAATTATCTTCACAAGAATAATCATTTAACTTCGAAATTCCTTAGAGTATAAAGCCTATTACATACCGTAGATCCCTTCTTTAAAATTTGCAGTGGGGAGAGAATATCTACGCAACATTCAATGTTTCGAGAAGAATCTTTTGTGGGTCTTGTAGCTTTGCATTTATTTGTACAGATTATATATTAGGAATTTCTATGAACCAGAGCAGCTCACACGACCTAACCAAATGCAAATTGTGAAAGATAATGAGAGCCGTTAACGAGCACTGATAACGAAACCTTGCGACAGGCAAACTTTGAGTCAGTCAGGCGCCTTTCACACATACCGATTTTTATCGGCTGATCAAATAAATCACAACCGTTCACAAAACACGTTGATTTTTTGTCGGTGGAAAACGAAACAACAAATATTATCGTATTTGTCTTTTTATTACATTATGAAATTCATCTCAAAAGCTACAACTTATCCACTGAGAGTTTGTTTCTGACTCAAAAATGAAAAAAAAAATCCTCGCTTAGTAACTTATCTATGTCCGACTAAAATAATCCATAAACATTTCCATCTTTTAAACTGCCTTATTTTACAAATTAAGAAATATGCATACTGTTAAATTTTGTATTTAATGCAGAAACTGAAGGTATATATTCCATTAATATAGTAATTTTAAATTAAAAATACAAAATCAAATACATTTGCATATTTTTTCTTACATACAAATTTATTGGATTTTTGGAGTTTTTAATTAAAAATTACTATATACAGGGTGATTCAGACCACCCGTCCACTATTTGTAGCAGGAGAACGGTTTGAGATAAAATCATGAAATAAAGTTTTTTCCCACTAAATCACATATGGGCTTTCCAATAAAATATTTTCATCAATGCCAGTATACAGGATGTTCCAAACTGGAGGTCACGGGTTCGAATCTCAAAATTTTCTAAATAAACATGCAGATTTTTTTACATAATTTTAAACGTATTAGTCAAAGGAGCATTTCGTGAAAACAGAATGAATTTATCTTTTTCCGTTTCAAAATGGCGGCCATTTTTGTAATAAAAATCAACATTTACGGAATACCCTGTAATTCTTTTATTATTTGTCATAAATGACTTCTGATTCAATATGCCTTATTTGAAATGAGCTAAGCTTTAAAATGATATGTCACAAGACCACATTTATTAAAAACTAAAAATTCCAAAATTTTATAATTTTGAAAATTCTAACTTAAACAAAACTCAAAATTTCTAAATGTAAATATATGTCATATTGTATATCATCTTAAAGCTCTCATTGAACTGAGGCAACTTTGTAATTTACACTATTACCGTATATCTTGAGGTTTTGTAGTAATAACGTCAAAATGCATTTTTTTCCATATAACCTGCATGTTAATTCAATGTTGTGGCAACAATCAAAGGAGGACTTCCATACTATAAAGCCCTGAACAATTAACATGCAAATCATATGGGAAATGACATTTTTATGTTATTACTACAAAACACAAGAGATACGGTAATAGTGTAAATTACAAAGTTGCTCAGTTCAATGAGAGCTTTAAGATGATATACAATATGACGTATGTTTACATTTAGAATTTTTGAGTTTTGGTCTAAGTTAAAATTTTCAAAATTATAAAATTTTGGAATTTTTAGTTTTTTAATAAATGTGGTCTTGTGACATATCATTTTAAAGCTTAGCTCATTTCAAATAGGATATTGAATCAGAAGTCATTTATGACAATAATAAAAGAATTACAGGGTATTCCGTAATGTTGATTTTTTCTTACAAAAATGGCCGCCATTTTGAATCGGAAAAGATAAATTCATTCTGTTTTCACGAAAATGCTCCATTGACTAATACGTTTAAAATTATGTAAAAAAATCTGCATGTTTATTTAAGAAAATTTTGAGATTCGAACACGTGACCTCCAGTTTTGGAACATCCTGTATACTGGCATTGATGAAAATATTTTTATTGGAAAGCCCATATGTGATTTAGTGGGAAAAAACTTTATTTCATGATTTTATCTCAACCGTTCTCCTGCTATAAATAGTGGACGGGTGGTCTGAATCACCCTGTATATTCCAATAAGAAGAGCTTTCCTAAATGATATTTCTTTGCCTTTTTAAACACTCTGTTGTATTCACGAGCATGTAACAATGATTGATTATTTTTTGTCTAGACATAAATAAATATGTAGCGCAAAACGGTCGGCAGACCAAAATTTCGGTGTGCAAACGTTCCAAACATACACCGGTGAGCGCAGACCACCGTTCCACTCATCTTTTAGTTGGCCGACCGCAAAAGTGTAATGAAAACTCCACCGTCAGAATTTGCTGTCGGTCGACAAATAAATCGGCCCCGACTATCAGTGTGTGTGAATGCTCCAATGCAAATCTTTAGTTCGTCACTGATTGACCGAATTTCTGTAGACAGATTTTGGGCGGCCGACAAAAATCGGTATAAGTGAAATGGGCTCACTCTGGCCCAACGACTACCAACGCTGGCAGTCCCACACTGCAACGGGTGTCGGATGTTGAAATTATGTGGTTCCTATTAACTCTCTTCAAAATAGAGATTGATTACACCATTTAGTAATAATCGTTTGTATGTTACTCGTATTTTCCTGTACAGTGTTTAGAATAGATTTGCGATTGATCTCTTGAAAATTTGCTTAACACGTGTTTCGGACAATTTATACATGATCACAGTGTAGTACATAACCTTAACTAGAATAGTGTTAGTGCCGAATAAAATGAATTTTAAGGGTACTAAGGTTAATTATTTTTATAGTAATATATATATTACATTACTTGTTGGAGGAAAGTTGTAAAAAGCCTAATTGAAATCAATTCCTTGCGTTTGCGTGATTCGGATCACAGTAACGTAATGTTCTTAGAATATCCGGCTCAGTCCATTTATAGACCACTGTTGTAGGCCTATTTGTTCGCCTTCCTTCTTATGAAATTTTTAGTTCTCTCGCTGGCAACAAGAGATTTTCCCGTATAGTAACTAAAACTTTATTACTTAATGGTACAATAAAAGTGTCACATAGTTCATTACGTTTTGCACACTACAAACAATTATTAAACTTGATCTATAAGTATGGGTTTGGTTGCCAAGGAAACAGGAACAGAAGGAATCGTGAGTAAAGTAAAATGGAGGCGTGAAGTAACGAGGAGGTTTAACTATAGAGTGCTACAAAGATAGGGCAGTTTGTCCCCAGACAGCAAGGAACCTTTCTGCAAATATTCACTTGGTTTGCTATTCGGTTGCAGCGAAAATTTTAATTGCATAATCAATAATAACTGTTTAAAAACTTTGCTACACAAATGTGCGAAGAATGTGATCAGAACACATAAGGAAGTTTCTCTTGCAACGGGAAGTTTATTGTTGGGAGACTACCTGTCTCGACCCTTATTAATTCCGCCTGGCCGCCCCAGGGCCGCACTAATGCGAATGCGTTCGGGCGGAAATATGCTCTAAAAACTATATGAAAACGATTTTATCCATGCAATGCAAATATTTGGTTGTAAATCATCAGAATACGTTTTGAACGTTTTCTACTTTGAGAGAATCCTCAGCTTTGGTTGTGAGGTTACAGGGACTGATCTAATTTCACTGGAAGCATTCTTAATGCATACTAATTCATAGGCTAAGTGAATTTTCCACATAGTAACATTTAAAACAAATAAATTGTTAAATGAAAACCATACAACTTTTTTTGAGAAATATGTTTTAATAATTTATAAAGACACTCAATGAATTGTATAAACGGAATATTTATCAAACTATTTTATAAAAATAAACTATTTAATGAAATAAAAACTCTGAGGGAGAGACATAACCCATATTTTCAAAATTAAATTATACACCAGCCATTTGGTTATTGTATAAAACTGCTGATCTGTAGTCTGGATTACGGGTTGCATTGTTATTTTTTTGTTTGAGAAACAAAATTAATGTTAACTGGTTGAACTAGTTGAACTTCAGCGATTTTTTACAAACATGCTACCTATAAAATACGAATAAAAAATAAAACTCGGATGTATCTGGAATCGAGATGTCTACAAAATGTAGGCCTACTTAGTAATCTAAACTAAAGGCACGATTCTGCTTCGCCTAAACGTTGATGATTGCTATTACTGTATGTGTAAATATGATACATGGAGGGGACGTTGTACATAATACATTTGTACTGAGTATAATAAAAACACTCTACATCGTAAGAACGAGTATCTAAAACGAGTTAGAAATCATTCCGGACATGGAAAATAAAGACGTGATTCTCCGAAATCCTTAGCGACCCGCCAAGCACATTTTTACATAAGAAAACAGTTCACTCTATACATAAATGTTATATGTAACGATTAAAATTCATTTCACAATCTACAACTTAGTTGCTTGAAATTTTTCGTGACCTACCAATAAAAAAAATACGCTTAGTAACTTTTTCCTGTTGTAGTTGTGTATACTGGGTATCTCAGACCACCCGTACACCCCTTTTAAAATCTA